>ML789699.1:198913-300905 GCA_009831015.1 Picea engelmannii | reverse complement strand
GGTTCTAAATATAAAGAAGCAATTCGTACCTTTTGTGTATGTGGCACATTATGGAGATCAAAGAATTGCTCCATCTGAAGTATCCATGTGATTGGGTCCTTGCCATCAAACTTCCTCATATCAAACTTAGGAACGTGGTTGGTATTCAAACCAAAGTTGGAGTTTCTCCATTCTTGATTCACCTTCCTTGTATCCTCATCATGAATTTCATGGGATGCATTTTCACTTTCGGGTGTCTTCTCTGTTACAAAATTTTTCAATACTTCCGTGATCTTAGCTTCCATTGAATCCATCTTAGTATCCAACTTAGCTTCCATTGAATCCATCTTATTATCCAACTTAGCTTCCATTGAATCCATCTTCTTTTGTAGCTCATTTATGTCCCTACACATTTCTTCACCTTCATCAAGAGTCAAATTAGGATTTTCTGGAGGCTTATTTGGTGTAGAAGGTCCCCTTTTTGGTAGCATGTTGGCTAAGTATCACTTTTGAATCTTGATTTTGAGGCGGTTCTACTAGACAATATTTATTCTATTCTATCTCCCAAGTTTCATCCCTTCTGGGTATGAAACTTTCTTTTAGGTAGTTCTCTGATATTTATTCTCTGTAATGCCACAAGTCTAATCAAAATTGGATGTGCCAAGTGGAATTTACGGTAACTTCCTCACAACTTGTCGATTTTTGGTCTTTCCAGGAGATACCACTTGTATAGCATGCCCCGCACAAAATAATTGATATCAAATTCTGAAACTCACACCAAAAATACTAAAGACTGTCCATGATCCAATGAAACTAGTCCCATTCAATTTGGATACTCTAACAAGAAGTTATGATTGTTTTACCTGGAACACCTTCTTGAGACTAGTCAATAGGACTAGTCAAATAACCCATCTTACAAAAGGTGTATCTACAAATTTAAGATGACCCAGAAGCTGAAATTTTTACCAAAGATAACTTACTAATTTCTGTAAATGACCTCTGGAGTTTAGGGTCTGAAACATTAAATAAAATGTTTTATAGCGAAAATTCCGCAATGACTCATTTCAGGATGATTCCAGAACCCTATATTGTATAGGATATATCTCCAAAAGTATAAGGCCTAAAGAGATGAATTTTGAACCCAACATACCTTGATCCGTCTAATAAATAGCCTCCAAGCCGTTCCTTCTGAAATGTTGTAGAAAAAATGTTATAGCAAAAATTACACGGTGTCTCAGATGTAGCAGCAAAACCCCAAGACCTTGAGCTCTGATACCATATGTTAAGAACCAAACATCAATATAGCATAGAAAAACCTCAAGAGAAGTACTCAAGGCCTTGAAAAAGATATAATTTCAGATAATAAGCCTCTTCGAGGGGGCAACCTCCTTTTACCCCACTTAAATGTTCAAGTACAAGATGATTCAAAATGAAAATGTCTCCTTGGTATATATAGGAGACTAGGAGGTATAATGACAACTAATGGCCTAAAGCCGACATAAATAAAATAACATTACTAATATAATATGCCCCAATTAAGGGGTAATGAGACAATATTAGGGCTTAACAATAAGTAACAATCGTATGATAAAATTATATGTTGCATTGTTAATTACGTGCTTATGTTACGGGTTATCATATATGTGATTATAATTGCCTGTATGTTATGGGTATTTCCCTGTATATGTTGCATATATGTGGTTATTGTTATTTCAGTATAAAATCAGATATTACAGAATGTAATTGTTTGTTTATGTTTATATGTAAAGCTTTCGCAAGAGTGTTGTATGTATATGTTTAAGTTGCATGAAGTTTGTAGATAAAATTTATGTGGCATAGCTCACTTAATTACTGGGTATGTTACCGTATGTTTCACAGTAGGAGAATGAAAGAGATCCCTAGAGTAGCATGGCTCAGCTTGTTTAAGGCTGAGGATGTTACCAACTGGTGTCAGAGCATGAGAGATTGCTCTGGAGTGACATTCCCCGACCTGTGGGTGGCCAAGGGACGTTACAAATTGGTATCAGAGCTTCAGTTTCGACATTGAGTCTGGATGGGCCAGATGGGTTCATTTGAAGCGAATATTCATAGAAGAGTAACTTCAAAGTCACCAAAATTCAAGTCACAGAGAGTCCATGGAAAATGTTGGCGTGAGGGCACGCGCGGTAAATTTTGGCACCGTGTGGAAAACGTTGGCGTGCAAGTCTGCACGGTAAATTGTGGCACCACGCGAAAGATTATTATGTGCGGATGCACACACTTAATTTAGCCTTGTGCAGTGAGCATGCACATAGTAATGTGTGCATGGGGTGCGCAAGTATTGCATAACACAGAGGATTTTTGTGGTACGTGCATAGTATGAGTATAAGTTGTCTCGCAACAGTGTGTTCAATGGTGCACGCAGATTATTGTGCACAATGGAACATGTTGAACCTTGACATGGTGCAATGCATAGGGAGAAATGCATGTGGAGTATCAGTGCGTGATACCCAAAACGATGCGTAGTGGATATTGGCGCACAACACAAAAATAGTGCGCGCAAGATTTTGGCGTGACGGAGAAGAAATGCATAGTAGATATAGGTGCGTGGAAACACATTTTACCTTTTGGTGTTGCTATGCATGATAATATGGGTGTACATGATGAAGTTTAGTGTGCGCAAATTCTTTTGAGAGGCGATGAGTCCGAGTTTAATTGCATAATATCAGAGAAAAAGAAACACACAACCACATCAGAGCATTAATTAAAAGGAATTCCGAGTGTTATATTCCTCCGATTTAGATTGATGGAAGTGAAATATAAGCTTACAAGAAAATCATGCTATAAAAGAAAACAAGACTCATAACACCACCGGATAAAATCTTGTAATAAACAGCCAAAAATCCGCTTTTGTATTTATATAATAATATTAATCACAAAATTACAAAAAGGGGGAGGATAACAGTTATCCTTTTGTAAAAAGGGTCATTTAAGAACATGCCTATCATCTCTGGTGCTCCTTACCTCCACTACCAGCTATTCAAAATTTGCTAAAACCTACTTAATTTTAGTTGAAGACTCACTCCATCTTAGTAATCTCCTCCTCTAAAGAATCTAACCAGACCGGTTGATTCTCTCCAACACTTTCGGTCGTTTCATCCATGGATTCCTCCTTCTTCTGCCACTTTCTCCTTTTCTTCTTAGCAGTTGTCTTGTTGATAAATAAATCCTTCATAACAGGATTCAACTTGGCTTCCAATGTAGAGTCGGTGGAAGGTTCTATGTGAAACTTAGTCACTAGTATATGCGCAACTACCCTTTCCACCTTATTCGCAGGAAAGTCTAGCATGTTGCCTGAATAACCAGTCTCACTGGATTTAGCCTTGTCCATGTATATCATTTTGTGGATACCGAAATGATTTTACAGAGAGCAGAAAGTCGAGCAATTTGGAGATTACTTCGGTTATGGATACGTAGATACCTTCACACTTGAGGATTGGTAGTTATAGAATTCCAATTATGAAGCGCAGACGGACTATGTACAAGAGCGTTGGGTTGCCATGCTCGACTAATCCATTTCAAATGATTATATATTGAGTTCATTACATGGTAGCATTTAGTTGACGTCACATGGCTACGAAGTATTGAACGAGTGAAACGGGGTGATCTGACTAGCCATCGCCTGCTCCAAGAGTGGTGGATTTGACATGTTGAAACACGTGACACCGTGTCTTGGAAAAAGTGGTTTCGGCAAACCACCTTCTTGCACAGATGTATCTCTGAAGGTAATATGTGTCTATGTTTTCAAGACTTGGGTCTTATCTAGAATTGTCATGGTGATAACAACAGGAAATCAAGAGAGATCATTCTGATGTATATATTGAACCAAAATGGTTCATATTTTTCATGAATTATTGAATTGTTAGCCTGATAAGTTTCGATGGCTACACGTTTTGCAGAATTAACAACAACTAGATCAGATCAGACCAATGCAGAGTCCATAGGAATGGAAGAAGCACAGGGGAATTACAGTCAGCAAGATGAGAGCAGAGGGTTGGATGTCCATTTGGGCATTGAAGGAACGAACTCCAACGAACATGGAGAAGAAAGGAATGAAAACATGAATATGGATGAGACCATTAAGAATTTGCAGAAGGATGTCCAAAGCCATAAAGCTGATAATGAAAGGCTTATGCGAGCCAAAGAGTAGCAGGATGACTTCAACATGAATTTATTGGAGGGCTTGAACATAATATAAAATAAATTGGTTAAGGAGAGTGGCTCAAGAAAATCTGGAAGTCACAAACCTTCAGATGAGAAAATAAAAGTAAGAAGTGTTAGTAGACATCACCATCATTCCCCAATGAATTCCAATAAGAGAGCAGGCAACAACTCAAGTCTATCCCCATTCAGAAGGTATAAGAGGTCTAGGGTGGATGAGCTGCAAGGAGAAATGAAAAAAATAAAACCCCCTACATTTGATGGTGAGCACAAGAAGGATGAAGATGAAGAAACATGGTTGTTGGGCATGATAAAGTATTTTCAATTGCATAATTATTCTTCTCATGCAGAAGGCAGAATTGTTATCTATCAACTCAAAGGAAAGGCCTCCATGTAGTGGGATCAACTTGTGCAGGTGCAACACATTGAAGAGAAAAGTGTTACTTGGAGGGAATTCAAGAAGTATTTTGAAAATAAATACTTGAATAAGAGATACTATGACAAGAAAATGAAAGAGTTCTTTGAACTCAAGCTTGGAAGTATGAACATAAATGAATATGAGAGAAGGTTTCTGTAACTGCTGAAGTATGTCTCTTTCATCAAGGATGAGACAGTAAAAATTCAAAGGTATTTGAGTGGATTTCCATCATTCATCAATGAAAAAATACAGTATGATGATCCCAAGACATTAGAAGAGACCAAAAGGCGAGCTAAATGACTATATGATCAGTAGAAAGAAAAGCCATCTTTCCAAAAGGCTTGTGAAGACAATAAGAAATTCAACATGGATCAGAGGAAGAAGGGAGCTAAGCCACCATTCTTCAGAAAAAATCCACAAGGACAACAAATGCCTAAAGAACCCAGAACGATTGACACAGGGAGTCAAGGGTTGAGGCAACCACCTATGCAATGTTGGGGCTGTAAAGGAGATCATAGGTTCAGAGATTGTCCTCACAGAGGTGAAAAAGGTAGGGTTGTTCACAATGTACAGCAAGTTGAAATAGTGGAGGACATGGGCAAATATGTGCCAAGGATTTATGCAGCCCTAGACAACAAGAAAGTAGAGTATCAGTCCCACATGATTGAAGTGGAAGGTATGTTCATTATGAGTTCACAATGGTGCCATTTGGGTTGTCAAATGCATCAGTTCTTTTCATGTGTTTAATGAATGGTGTTTTTCGAGAATATTTGGACAAGTTTGTCATTGTCTTTTTGGATGACATTCTTATATATTCCAAGTCAGAGGAAGAGCATGAACATCCTTTGAGGATGGTGTTGCAAGTATTAAGGGAGCATCAGTTGTATGCCAAATTTAGCAGGTGCTCATTTTATCAGAAACAAATTCATTATTTGGGGCATATCATTTCAAAGGATGGGATAGCAGTGGATCCTGAGAAGAGAGAGGCCATTAGAGAATGGTCAGCACTGAAGAATGTGACATAGGTGAGATCATTCATGGGTCTTGTAGGCTACTACAGAATATTTATTGAAGGATTCTCAAAGATTGCACACCCAATCACTTATTTGCAAAGAAAGGGAGTGAAATTTCAATGGACATTGGATTGCGAGAAGAGTTTCCAACACTTGAAACAATTATTGACAAGCGCTCCAATATTAGGGATCGCAGACCTAGATGAAGACTTCATTGTATGCACCAATGCATGTATGAAGGACTTGGTGGAGTCCTCAGTCAAAATGGGTTTGTCATATGGTATGAATCAAGGAAGTTGAAGGATCATGAAAAAAACTATGCCACTCATGATTTGGAGTTGGCAGCCATAGTGCTTTCCTTGAGGAAATGAAGACACTACCTCATGGGAATGAGGTTCTGAAATATTTATTTGATCAGCCAAATCTAAATGCTAGTACAAGCATATGGTTAGAATTTCTAAGCTAATATGACTTTGATATAAATCATATCAAGGGGAAAGAGAATAAAGCAGTTGATGCACTCAGCAGGAGGGTGCATGAACTACATGATACAACCATTAGCATGTATCAGACTAATATTAAAAGCAAAAGTTTGGAGTTTTCAAATGCAGATTTGCAATACAGAGAATTGGTAACAATACTATAATAGGGTAAGATGCCACAAAAGGTGGATAATTATAAGTTGGTAATATATGGAATGTTGTTGTACAAGAACAAAATTTTTGTTCCAAATGTCCAGGACTTGAAACATATGATTTTGCATGAAATGCATAATGTTTCTTATGCAGGGCACCCTGGATATTAGAAAACCATCACAATGATCAAAATCCATTACTTTTGGCCAGGTATGATGATGCAGGAGCATCATACAAAGCTAAGAACACGCACCTAGCCAAAGGAGCAGTTGGATGCGCAGATGGAAAAATAACATGTTTTCATAAGAACCGTTTTGAATTTTGAACTTAAAAGGAATTAATGTAATAGTTAGGAAGATGGCATACTTTGCATTTATATATTGGAGGTTGTAAACAAATCTTGAGCGATTTCTCTCATCTGTAGAGCATTAAGACATTTATGCATAGTTACTGAAAGTAGGTAGGTTTGAATTCATAGATTAGACAGTTTAGAGAGTAGGAGGGAAAACGGACATAGACACCCTCACCCTTGTATCATTGGAACATTATCATCATCATTCAGACTTTCATAGAAGAAGAGAGTTGTAGCAGAGAGTTGTGGAGAAAGACCCATGTACATGAGCTTGAAATAATATAAGAATCTTTGAATCAGATTTCATGGTGTTATGATGTTTTATGTTTATACATGGTGAATGGTATGATTATGGTTGTTTTATTCTCTTTGTTATGAATTTTTTATGAGGCTATGTTGTCTATGTATGATTTCATATTGAATTTTTTAAGTCTAAGAGAGAGAGGGAATGAGTTTCAATTGTTTCTCTTCCTCAGTGAGAGAAGTTCCTGCAAGGAGTGCAGTGAAACATCTGCAAGGTGGGCGTTGACAAGGGTTTTCAGTTTTATCTCAGAAAGATCAGGAGAGATATTGTTGTTCTCATTCCAATAGAAGTGCAGGTGAAGCACAGAAGCCGTGCTAGGTGTGTGTAGGCTAGTTGAGGCCTTAGAATTCATCAACTAAGGTTGAAAGGGGAAGGACTGCTGTTGCAGAAGGTGCACAGAGTCGAAGAATCAAATACTTTGAAGTATTTGAAAGATCGTCGCAAGAAGTGCGTGCATGAGTCCTTTTGAGACGTGAGTTTGCAAGTGAAATCTCAGAAGGGTTAGTGCCTTTGAAGTGTCAAAAGGGAGACAAAGCGAAGTCGCTTTGCAGAAGCCAAGTTCAGACAAGGAACACTGGTTCATTTTACAGAAGTTGTCAAGGAGGAAACGAGTGGTCAACATTCTCTATGGAGAACTTGCGAACTCGTGAGGACCGTGGGATTCAGTGAAGTTGTAAGGAGGTTAAGAATTGGATGAATCCACCCTTTGAGAGGTAAGACTCAACGTGGACCATTGATTGTGATAGTGGATCCGTCAGGATCATTTCGGGGATTCGGAGTTTGTAAGCCCGGAGTGTAAGCCAAAATCCTTGGTCACTCTAACTCCCGAATCGTGAAAAGAATTATTAAGTGAAGAGTTTCGAGATTTCAGTAATTTAGGATTCAGAATACCAGAAATCCTGATGACAAGGAGCCAGGGGCCTTTGCATTGAAAACTCCTGGAGTTGCGAAACGTGAAGTATTTTGAAGTTGCGTTTTGGCCTTTCGGTGTTTCGGGGTTCAGTAAACCGAGAAGGCAGCGTTTTGGGATTGAGAGTTTCAAACTCCCAGTACCCGGAAGCCTGAAATAACAATGACAGTCGAAGGCTTATTCGACTCTCAAAATCCAGGGAGAGTGATAGTTGGCAAGAGTCTACGTCAGAGACAGAGGAAAGCGGAGTGGATAGGTGGCGTGTATTCATCAATAGGTAGAGTCAATCTCCATTGACCATTTTGGGGTTTAGAGAGTTGAGAAGCCTCGCGTCAGGATTCGCGAAATTGCGATGTCCGAAACCCCGAAAAGGTGAAAAGTCCTATTAGGAAGCCATCCGTTGTTGAACTCATCGGGGTTCAACATTTCAGTATCTTCGAAGACAAGAGGTTAGGGTTCTTTGTTTTGGATTTCCCGAAGTCACGAAATGCGATACAGTTGTGGAGGAGAACGCGGCCAAAGATTTTGGCGTTTGGGAATTTCGGGTTTCGGCCAGTTGAGGAGACAAGAAACTCGACAACAGGAATCACGATATCGCAAAACCTGAAGTCCCAATTCAACGAAGGGTGCGATCTTCTTGTGGTCAAGAGATTTGAGTGATGCTTTGTGTTTGATCACGTGGGGCATACCTATAAGGACCTGTGGAAAACACTATTGTGTGTGTGTGTGGGATTCCTTGAGGAGGAACCAAAGAGTCAATCAGACTTAGAAGGGCAGATTTAGAATGATCTTAGGCAGATCTCGGCCCGAGGGTTGGGGTCTACATCAACATTTGGTATCAGAGCTCATAACAAGTTCTTTTCTTTCTGTAGCATAGAAAAGAGGAACATTTTACAGCCATGCCACCGAGAAGAAGAGATAGGCCAATGCCTGATCCAATAGTGGAAAGAGAAATGCACGAACTACGTGCCAGGCTTGATGCCATGGAGACAACACAGAGGTGGACAGTTGACGTTGGGGATATCAGCGAGGATGAAAGTGAAAATGATGATGGAAACGAAGGAGAAGAAGTTGCAGTTGAAGATGTTGTGGATGAACGCCTATTCAGAGATATTGCAAGGATAGGTGCCAGAGAAAAGATGGAGATTCCCATGTATGAGGGAAACCTAGATGTTGAAGAGCTTCTAGACTGGATTAGAGCTCTATATAAATACTTCGACTATGAGGATGTCGAGGAAGACAAGAAGGTCAAACATTCCATTACCAGATTTAAAGGGTAGGCATCCCTATGGTGGGATGAACTACAGGCTGACAGACGTTGCAAAGGCAAGCAAAAAATCAAAAGTTGGGATAGAATGGTTGCAAAGATGAAAGCCAAAGTCATACCCAAGGATTATCAAATTACTCTATTTTGGAGGATGCATAATTTGAGACAGAATTTGATGTCAGTGAAAGAATACACTGAAGATTTCTACAAGATAAACATCAGAGAAGGTCATCGGGAAGGTGATGATGAAAAGGTTTCCAGATACAAGAATGGTCTGCGATATAAGATTCAAGATGAGATGAGCATGATGACCCTTCGAACTATGGAAGATGCTTATCAGATGGATCTGAAAGCTGAAGAGAAGATGAGCCGAAAGTAAGGTCAAAGAGGCCGAGGCAGAAGTCAAGTCATAGGAAAAACAATTTCCCAAGATAAGACTCAGAAACCTAAAGAAGAGGGAAAGAAACCTCAAACTCAACATGAGGGAGGTGGAATTTCACAGAGAGGGAAGTATGCTGATAGAAACACTTTTCCTCGAGCTAGAGGAAGAGGAAGAGGCAGAGGAGGTGAAGTGAAATGCTTTGTCTTTGGAAAAATCGGACATAAATCCTATGAGTGTCCAAATAAGAAGAAAGATGTTGGTGAAACTCACATTGTTGAATCTCAAGGATGGAATGTTGAGGCAAAATATGTTGAGGGCAGAAGATCCTTGATGATGAGGAAAGTTCTCTTGAAGCCGGAGAAAGAGACAGAGATCCCAACCCAAAGAAACATTTTGTTTCAGACTGCTTGCAAAACCAAAGATAGGGTATGTAAGGTCATAGTGGATAGTGGTAGCATAGACAATCTCATATCTATAGAGATGGTAGAAAAGCTGGAGCTGGAGACTGTTGTACATCCAAACCCATACAGAGTTTCGTGGCTACAAAAAGGACATCAGGTAAATGTCACTAAATAATGTTTAGTTGAATTTAAAATAGGAGGATATAAGGATGAAATATTATGTGATGTCATTCCCATGGATGTTTGTCATCTGTTGTTGGGTAGACCATGGAAATATGACAGGAATGTGATTCATGATGGGAGAAAGAACACATACACCCTGGAGAAAAATGGAAGGACACACATGTTGCTGCCGATTAAGATTAAAGAGGTGAAAATAGAAATGAGAAACATTGTACTTCTCATGAGTGGGCAGGAACTTCTTAAGGAGGTTAAGAAGAAGGAAGACACACAATTTATTGTGGTCAGGAAGCCCAAAATTGTTTTGACCAGTATGAGAATAGATTATTTTCCAGAAGAAATCCAGGAATTGCTGGGAGAGTTCGCTGATATAGTAGTGGATGAACTACCTTGTTCGTTGCCACCGATCAGGAGTATAGGCCATCACATTGATATTATACTTGGAGCCAGCTTACCAAACAAAGCAGCGTATAGGTTGACGCTGCAGGAGAATGAAGAAGTTAAGAGACATGTACAGGACTTAATGGACAAATGATTGATTAGAGAAATCTTGAGTCCATGCGTTGTTCCGATAGTGCTCAGCCCAAAGAAAGATGGAGGTTGGAGGATGTGTATAAACTCAAGGGAAATCAATAAGATTACCATCAGATATAGATTTCCATTGCCAAGGATGGATGACTTGGTGGATTGCTTGAGTGGAGCAAGAGTTTTTTCAAAGATTGATTTGAAAAGCAGATATCATCAAATTCGCATGAGAGAAGGTGATGAATGGAAGACAATATTCAAGACAAATGAAGGGTTGTATGAATGGATTGTTATGCCATTTGGCTTAACAAATGCACATAGTACTTTCATGAGATTGATGAACGAAGTCCTGAAGGATTTGATTGGGAAATTCGTCATCGTATATCTTGACGATATATTGATTTTCAGCAAAATAGAAGCAGAGCACTTAAAACATTTAGCTGCAGTGATGAAGAGATTACAACAAGAGAAATTGCTGATTAATATAAAGAAATCGTCATTTATGAGGACATAACTCATTTATTTGGGTTTTGTTATCTCTGCAAATGAGCTGAAAATGGATCCAGAAAAGGTAAATGCGATTAAGAATTGGCCATTGCCAAAGAATGTGTTTGAAGTTCGAAGCTTCCATGGTTTAGCAAGTTTCTACAGGAAATTCATCCGAAATTTTAGTGGGATTAGTGCACCAATGATGGACACAGTGAAGAAAAGACACAAATATTTTCATTGGATAGAGGAAGCAGAGAAGAGCTTCAATCTGCTGAAGAAGAAGATCACTATGCAAACGATTTTAGTTTTGCTAGACTTTAACAATATGTTCCAGGTTAGGTGTGATGCGAGTGGGTTTGTAATTAGAGAAGTCTTGAGCTAGGATGATAGGCTGGTCACATACTTCAGTGAGAAGTTGAATAAAGTGAAGATTAAATACTCAACATATGACAAGGCATTCTATGTTGTCATACAAGCGCTGAAGAAATGGAGACATTATTTGGTTCCTAAAGAGTTTGTTTTGTACAATGATAATCATGCTTTACAATTCATGACTCAACAGGAGAAGTTGAACCAAAAACATGTTAAATGGGTTGAATTCATGTAGAATTTTACTTTTGTGATTAAGCATGTTTCTGGAATAGTTAACAAAGTTGTTGATGCTTTGAGCAGGAAATGTTTGTTTATGCAGGAATTCAAAGTCAAGACTTTAGGATTTGATAACATCAAAGAAATGTACAAGGATGACCCAGATTTTAAGGAAGCGTATGAGGCATATGAGAATCCAGTTCTCAGGGATAGAAGCCAATGGACCGAATATATGATTTGGGATGGATTATTATTCAGGGGCAATCAGCTATGTATTCCAAAATGCTCCATGAGGGATAATTTGCTGAAGGAAAAACACAGTGAAGGATTGGTCGGACACTTCGGTCATGATAAGACGTTCTCAAAGTTGAATGGCTCATATTTTTGGCCAAGGATGAGGACAAATGTTAAGAAATTTGTGGACAGATGCAGGAATTGTCAACACACAAAAGGGAAAAGGAAGAACACAGGGTTATACCAGCCATTACCCATACCAGAAAGGTCGTGGGATGCAGTGAGCATGGATTTTATATTGGGACTGCCAAGGACACAAAGAGGCTATGATTCAATCTTTGTGGTGGTAGACAGATTTTCAAAGATGGCACATTTCATACCATGCCAGAAAACCAACGACACAACTCATATTGCAAACCTGTTTTTCAAGGAAGTCGTTAGACTTCACGGCTTGCCAAGGAGTATTGTTTCTTATCGAGATACCAAGTTTGTGGGACATTTCTGGAGGACTTTATGGAAGAAGATGGGGACAATTTTGTGTTTTAGCTCAACGTATCATCCTCAGACATATGGGAAGACAAAAGTTATGAATAGAAGCTTGGGATATTTGCTGAGGAGCCTAGTGACTGAACACCACAGTCAATGGGATCACATTCTGCCACAGGCGAAATTTGCTTACAATGATTCACTCAACAGAAGCACAAGGTAGAGTCCATTCCAAATAGTATATTAGATGCCACCAAGGGGGGTTTCTAAATTGAAAGATTCAGAACAAAATGAATTCAGAGGTGCTAGTGAAGAGGATTTTGTAGAAGCAATGAAGGAGCTTCACAACCAAATTAAGGAGTGATTGCAGAGTTCAAATCAAGAATACAAGCACAGAGCAGATCAACACAGGTAAAAACTTCAATTTGAAGCTGGTGATCTGATTCTTTCACATCTAAGGAAGGAAAGGTTCCCAAGGGGACCATATAACAAACTGAAGATGAAAAATATTGGACCATGCAAGGTCATAAAGAAATTTGGGGCAAACACATATGAGATTGAATTACCCGATGGGATCAGAATTTCACTAATATTCAATGTTGCAGATATGTACCCTTATAAAGCTAAAGAAACAGGAGCAGAGGATGAACAGACAAAGGTTCAGTGGACAAAACAAATGCCTGTAGCTAAAAAGTCATAGATGGAAAGTATAATTGACAAGAGAGTCAGCAGAAAGACCAGGAGAAAAGAGTATTTTGAATACTTGGTCAAATGGAAAGGACATCTGGTTGAAGATGCCAGTTGGGAAGATGAAGTAGCAATTCAGAAGCATGGACAGACCATGCAAGAGCTCATGAAAATTTTTAGGCAAGGCAGTATGATGTAGGAGTATCGTACAAAGCTAAGAGCACACACCTAGCCAAAGGAGCAGCTGGACGCATATGGAAAAAGAACACGTTTTCATAAGAATCATTTTGAATTTTGAACTTAAAAGGCATTAATGTAATAGTTAGGAAGATGGCGTACTTTGCATTTATATCTTGGAGGTTGTAAACAGATCTTGAGTGATTTCTCTCATCTGTAGAGAATTAAGACATTTATGCATAGTTAATGAAAGTAGGTAGGTTTGAATTCATAGATTAGACAGTTTAGAGAGTAGGAGGGAAAACTAACATAGACACCCTCACCCTTGTATCATTGTAACATTATCATCATCATTCAAACTTTCATAGAAGAAGAGAGTTGTAGCAGAGAGTTGTGGAGAAAGACCCATGTACAAGAGCTTAAAATAATATAAGAAGCTTTGAATCAGATTTCATGGTGTTATGATGTTTTCTATTTATACATGGTGAATGGTATGCTTATGGTTGTTTTATTCTCTCTGTTATGCATTTGTTATGAGGCTATGTTGTGTATGTATGATTTCATATTGAATGTTTGAAGTATAAGAGAGAGAGGGAATGAGTTTCAATTGTTTCTCTTCCTGAGTGAGAGAAGTTCCTGCAAGAAGTGCAGTGAAACGTCTGCAAGGTGTGCATTGACAAGGGTTCTGAGTTTTATCTCAGAAATCTTAGGAGAGATACCGTTGTTCTCATTCCAACAGAAGTGCAGGTGAAGCATAGAAGTTGTGCAAGGTGTGCGCAAGCTAGTTGAGGCCTTAGAATTCATCAACTAAGGTTGAAAGGGGAAGGACTGTTGTTGCAGAAGGTGCATAGAGTCGAAGAATCAAATACTTTGAAGTATTTGAAAGATCGTCGCAAGGAGTGCATGCAGGAGTCCTTTTGAGACGTGAGTTTTCAAGTGAAAGATCAGAAGGGTTAGTGCCTTTGAAGTGTCAAAAGGGAGACAAATCAAATTCGCTTTGTAGAAGCCAAGTTCAGATGAGGAACATTGGTTCATTTCATAGGAGCTGTTAAGGAGGAAACGAGTAGTGAGCATTCTCTGTGGAGAACTCATGAAGTCGCAAGGACCGTAGGATTCAGTGAAGTTGTAAGGAGGTTAAGCATTGGATGAATCCACCCTTTGGGAGGTAATACTCAACGTGGACCATTGATCGTGATAGTGGATCCATCAGGATCATTTCGGGGATTCAGAGTTTGTAAGCTCAGAGTGTAAGCCAAAATCCTTGGTCACTCTAAATCCCAAATCGCGAAAAGAATTATTAAGTGAAGAGTTTCGAGATTTCGGTAATTCGGGATTCCGAATACCGGAAATCATGATGAAAAGGAGCTAGGGGCCTTTGCATTGAAAAATCTCGAGGTTGCGAAACATGAAGTATTGTGAAGTTGCGTTTCAATGTTTCGGTGTTTTGGGGTTCGATAAACCAAGAAGGCAGCATTTTGGGATCGAGAGTTTCGAACTCCCAGTACCCAGAAACTTGAAATAACAACGATAGTCGAAGGCTTATTTGAGTCTCAAAAATCGGGGAGAGTGACAGTTGGTAGGATTCTACGTCAGAGACAGAGGACAGTGGAGTGGACAGGTGCCGTGTCTTCATTAATAGGCAGATTCAATCTCCATTGACCATTTTGGGGTTCGTGGTTTGGAGAGTTGAGAAGCCTCGCATCAGGATTCGCGAAATTGCGAAGTCTAAAACCCCGAAAAGGTGAAAAGTCATGTTGGGAAGCCAGCCTTTGTTGAACGCATCGGGGTTCAGCATTTCAGTATCTTTGAAGACAATAGGTCGAGGTTCTTTGTTCCATAATTCCTGAAGTCGTGAAACGCAATACCATTGTGGAGGAGAACGTGGCCAAAGATTTCGGTGTTTCGACATTTCGAGTTTCGGCTGGTTGAGGAGACAAGAAACTCGACAACAGGAATCACGATATCGCGAAACCCGAAGTCATGATTTGGTGAAGGGCACTATCTTCTTGTGGTCAAAAGATTTGAGTGATGCTTTGTGTTTGATCACGCGGAGCATACCTATAAGGACCTGTGGAAAACACTGTTGTGTGTGTGTGTGGGATTCCTTGAGGAGGAACCAAAGAGTCAATCAGACTCAGAAGGGAAGATTTAGAATGATCCTGAGCGGATCACGGCCCGAGGGTTGGGGTCTACGTCAGCATATGAAGAAAGATATCGCTGAATACATCGCTAGATGTATGGAATGCCAGAAAGTTAAAGCTGAGCATAGGCACCTAGCAGGGTTGTTGCAACCTTTACCCATTCCTGAATGGAAGTGGGAAGTGGTGACAATGGATTTTATTATGGGATTGCCTAGAACAAGAAATCTTCATGATTCAATCATGGTGGTGGTGGACAAGCTTACGAAAGATGCCCATTTTATTACATTGAAAACTACTCACAAGGCAGCATATGTTGCTGATATTTTCATGAAGGAAGTGGCATGACTGCATGGAATTCCTAAAACAATTGTGTCCGACAGATACCCGAAATTCACCTCGAATTTTTGTAAAGGATTGTTCAAAGGATTCAGAACAAATCTGAACTTTAGTAAAACTTATCATCCTGAGTTTGATGGACAGACAAAGAGGGTGAATAGAGTGATAGAAGATATACTAAGAATGTATGTGATGGACAAACCATTGAAATGGGAAGACTACCTACACTTGGTAGAATTCTCTTACAACAATGGGTATCAGGCATCGTTGAAGATGAGCCTATTTGAAGCAATTTACAGCAGAAAGTGCAATACTCCAGTGAGTTGGGATGATCCAACTGATAGGACAGTAGTTGGGCTAGAGTTGCTCAAGGAGATGGAGGACCAAATGAGAAAAATGAAGAAGAATTTAAAAGCTACCCAAGACAGGAAGAAAAGTTATGCCGATAAGAATAGAACCCACCGATAATTCAAAGTGGGTGATCATGTTTTCCTGAAAGTAAAATCTAACAAGAGTTCCATGAAGCTGGGAAGCTGCACCAAGTTGGCAGCCAGAATTTGTGGGCCATTTGAAATCTTAGAGAGGATTGGTCTAGTTGCTTATATGATTGCATTGTCTGGATCTATGTCTGTTCATAATGTCTTCCATGTATAATTACTAAAGAAATATATACCTGATGCTAATCATGTTAATGATTGGAATGTGATTCAGGTGGAGCAAGAAGGCACTTTTCAAGTGCATCCAGTGCGCATTTTGGACCTAAAATTCAAGCAGCTCCGTAACCGAGCCATAGGGCTTGTAAAGGTCCAATGGACCTGGTATGGTCCTGAGGACGCTACTTGGGAGCATGAGGATGCAATGCAGAAAGAATACCCGCATCTTTTTGAATATTTTTTAAAACTCTGTTGTATATGGGTGTATCATGCATTGAGGACAGTGCATAAATAAGAGGAGGGGATTGTAATATCCCTCGACCAAACCCAATTATAAATGTAAAGTAAGTATACTTAATTTGGTGAGTTGTTTTGACATCATTTTGTAATGCACCTTTCATGGCATAGTGCATGCATGCATTGCATAGTAAAAAGATGTAGTGCACACATTCCTGTATACCGTGCACAGTAACTAAAGTGCACGCAGTATGGAGGTCAGCGAGCCTCATTTATATGATATGTGTGATAAGTTGGTGAGCCAGTTATTATAAGTTGGGATGCTTATGTTTTGGTATTAGGCCGGAGTGCCTAGATGTTAAAGTCCAGTGTGCCTATTTTTTACATGTCTCATGATTAATATAAAATACATCGTTGCGTGCAAACCGACCATGCTAAAAGAGATGGGGGACTGAAATTCACCAGTTAAAGAAAGAGAGGGCCAAAAGTCAAGAGAAAGGGATAAGCTAGAAAACTTAATCCAAAAAGGGAATATTATATTAATATTTCCTAAAGCATAAAGTATGGATAATTATTTTATTCTAAGTTCTAAGTTGGGGACAAGTGGACCAAAGTAACTTCCAACATGACAAGTGTCAAGTTGGGGACATGCATTCATATCGTGGGGAATTAGCTCTTTTGGTCACTTTTCATGGGGATTCTTACCAACAGCTTAACCATCATTCTCACCATCAGTTTCACGATGATTCCTTCCATCACTCAGTTATCCAGTCAATGATTCCATGACCATTTTCACTCACGTAGTCAGTTATCCTTCAGACATCCATTTCACCATATTTGAGCCTGTTTGCATAGCCTTTTCCAGTTGGTGTACCTGGTTATCTTGGAGCGGGATTGAAGAAGCGGGTTTTCAGGCCCGTGAGAAATTCTCCGAGTGAGAGAATTTTCGGGGATTTTTTCCTGAAGGTGATAAACTGTAGCTACAATGCTCTGAGACTTCCAGTCTAGCCTATTGTTGAAGCCCTGGAAGGGAAGTGGGGCAGTCGAGGGACTGTTGAGAAGAGAAGGGGCACAGTTCCTTGGGTGGGACAGGCATGTGGGGAATGAGAGGTTGTAGGCTATTAGTTAAGCGAGCACCTAAAATAGAGTCTTTCCTATTGTCCATGAGCCTTAGCCTGGTTAGGAACCCTTTACCCAGGTGGAGTTCAGTCCCAACTTGGGGGTGATTCATTGTTGAGAGTGATGAACAATGTAGTCTAAGGATGGGAGGTTCGTGGATGGTCTATACATAGTTGGTGACAATTGTTGTGAGTGGGAAATCCCTCTACGAACTAGCACTTAGGGTTAAATTATGCATGCAGAAAAGACCTAAATATTTCTACTTTCTACCGTCGTCCTAGACCTAATCCCCATTATTCTTAAGAAAATACATCTTTAAGAAGATCAAGTGAGCATACCTTATTTCGGGCATTTGATGTAGATCCTTCCTCACACTTGATGTCTTTTTTATTGCAGCTCTCCTCCCAAAGATGACCTGCATTCACACAAAACAAACAACAATCTCCACATGCATTTGATATATAGATTAATGGGTTAGAGATTCAATAAACAAGTATGCAATAAACCATGAAAACCTCATATGGTGGGACAGGAAAGGTATTTATTTATTATTAACTTAAACAAATCAACTTACAATGATGAAGCTGACCGTTGCTCCATGAACCTGGTCCTGGGCTCCTCTTCAAGTTGTCCTCCAACTTCTTTGCTCTATCTTTCTCTTTGCACAAGGAAGGCTAAAGGGTTGGGACAAAGGCAATGTGCAATTGGGTATAGTTTCTTTACTATGATTCTCCCCCTCCAAATGGGACCCCTAACCCTTGTTTTATAGGCTAGAAGAAGCTAGGTATTTGGATGAACCATCGGCCATGCATGGCCATAAGGTTTAGTTAACTCACCCAAAGTTGTGTGTTACGTTAGAAACTTTCCTTTTTTCGTGCTTTTGTAGGTACACGCGGGTTGTTTTGGGTCAGCGAGCGTGTACACACGTGCAATAATAGAGCAGGGCACGTGGGCCTTTATAAAAAGTGTTTTTCAGAAGAGTTGTTCAACAGTGCTTTGGCAAAGAAGGAATCTAAGATGGCCTGATGCCAGGTAAGCATGTTTGGTGAAAATTAGGGTTATAACAGATGCCCCCTAATGTGTGAGGTTAGAAGAGCATATGATGGCCAAAATACATTAACAATCTTTACTGATGTGCCAAACAAGTGAGCCCAGGGACCCGAAATCGGGAGGCGTCGTCTGCAAAAATAACAATTGTCTCACCGAGGAGGGCATACCCATGCTCGGGATAGAATAATATCATGGCTACCAATCAAATACACTATAGATCCATGTCATATAACTATATAAAGTGTAGCCGCGAACAATACATAGCGGAGCTACATCTTGAAATAAAAAAGATATACATGTAGAGTATCCATCTTCTTAGAAGCTGATAAGGCCTGATGGCTAGACATGAAGTCTTCAGAGCTTGAGAAACAACTTCAAAATATTCAAAACTCGGGTAGGAGTGTAATATGAGTGTACGACTTCACTACCCATAGGTCTTCGATGACTCATCGGTCATGGACTAGAGAATCTTGATGATCAGGCTGAAGGCTTCATTGATTTCAAACAAAGACTTGATTGGATGTTTAGGATGGCTGGGTATGAGGGCAAGAGACAAACTGCAGAGGGGCTGAATCAGGCTTGGTAAAAACTTCCCTTGGACAACAACACAACAAATGATGAGACTCAGGCAGCATGGCATTAATCATAAGTTTACGAGGTAGGGGGCAACACAAACTCTCCATATGTTTGGAAGAATAACCAAATGGAGGAGGACACATCTCTATGTAGCGAGAACAACTTCCTAAGGTCATATTAAATCCCAGAGTTTGACAAACAAACGGACAGATGTGTGTTACCCATAAGTTTGGTCATCATGATGGTGTTTTGATGATGGTGTACTCAGGCTCCTCATAAGAACTTTCTCCTGATTAAATTGACATTCATCTCTTCTCAGAAAACATACTTTTGAAGAGAGTTCGTAGGTTGCTAATATACTAGGGTGCAAGAATGACCCATTCTCGCAGACTACCTTAAGCTAGGGTGCGAACTTCTCGCACTGTGTTACATAGCTAGGGTGCGAACCTTCTCTAAAGATTGGAAAAAGATGGATTCTCGATGGTTCTAGAAGGGAATCTTCTAGAAGAATGGGTTGGAATTTGAATGGTTATCCTTGTACTAGATTCCCTGATATTGTGGGATCATTCTTATCCAAGTAACCATCTCATTCTCTCCTATATATTGATGGAATTCTCATGGAAAAGGTTAAGCAAGATTCATTGGAGAATTGGTGAAAGAATTGTGTGAAGGACTTAGCTTCAACAGGAGCTTGGAGACTCTAGCAAGTCTATCAAGAGGTTTTGATCATCTTCATGCAAGGATTGAGCAACTATGTGTGTTGGATCCAAGAGCCACCGAAAGGGAGCTTGCGACATCAAGGCGATCAGGTTGTAATCTTCTACTTTCAATTAATATGATACAGTGGCATGTCCCTTTCCCATAAAGCTATTCTCACTTTATTGTGTAATTCCTTGATCATACACATAAGTTGACAGTTGAATATATTTTTTTATCTTCACTTTGGTTGGTTTGTGTTGTCTTGGTCTTGACCTCACAAGAGCACCGGAGCGAAGCGAGAGAAACAGAGACCCTAGGAAGCGATACTAAGGTATGTTACTGGTTCCTTCCTACTAGCTAATTCAATGGTCAAAACTTAGGAAAAGAGTCATGCCCTGTCTTGTTTTGTTCTAGATCCAGGTGGATCTAGAGAGATCTGTTAGTGTCTGCACCTACTGATTAGTCTGATAACAAAATTGACGAATCCACTGGGGAAATAACCCGTTGTCTATTTGGTTTTTGGTATTTTTCCTTGGCCATTTGCTCTTGCCTTTCCTTTCTCCATTCATATCAATCTCTGAGTCTTCAGGATACCCTGATAGACCCTCTGGGTCCAGAGGCCTCTTCAAATTTTGTGTCTTTTTCCAAAAATTTGACTAGTTTCATACATTCTCGCACTACACTCCATAGTGGCCTGGGAGAATATGTTGAGTTTGCACCCTGCTTTTAGGTTCAGTACGAGGTTCTCGCACTCTTCTCAAAGCTCACCTGTGAGAATCACCTATTCTCACACTGTGTAATATTGCTAGCCTGCAAACCTTCTTTTTCAAAATTTTGGATTTGAGTTTTCACATCTTCAACTTCCCAGATCAGTTTAGGTGCATCAAAAGAGTTTCTTAGATCATTGATTGATGTTCTCTGTCTTTGTTTTTGTGCACGAACAGTCTTAGGATTTCAAAGGCTCTTCCTACCACTTGTTCTTGACTTTTCTTGGCAAAGATATACTCTCTGATTTCACAACCTGAGTGTGCTTGTTTGGTTAAGGATTGACGATCGGTTGAAAGTTGAGCTTCTTTGTCTTTATCATTTGCTTATTGTTTGAAAATCATTTTTCTCAGGCAATTGAAAGGACTAGTTTGGTTTGCTTGTTATTTTTGTTTCCATTGAAAGAGTGGTTTGGGTTTTTTATCTATTGCTTGTTCATTGGTTTTTGATTTTCTGCACTCTCACCATCATGGTGTAGGTCCTTTTTGAAAAGTGAACAATTTTTTTCTTTCAAAAGCATTTTCGTTTCCGAAAACATTGAAAATCAATTGTTGAAGTTATTGAAAAAGAAACAATAGAGAATTGTTATTTTTTTCGTGATTTGTTACATTTGCATTTTAATGGAAATTGTGTCTTGTAGTTCAAAGTTTGATCCGTAAGATTTCTCTTTCCCTCCCATACATAGGATTCATTGAAAGAAAATTGATATATTTCATTCTCATCCATGCATCGATGGGTCAAGAGTCTTATACAACATAAGTTTCATTTCCATTTCCTTTGAGTAACAACAGCTCTTAATAACACTGCGCAATTGTAAAATTTACCTAGCAACTCTTTTCTAGGGCTCTATTACACCAACATTTAGCTAGGCTAGCGCTTTAGAATAGGAAGAGAGATACACTCTCCAAAGAAAAAAACACACAATAGCATCTTGTGTTAGGGAGTGTTAAATTCCATTTGCAATATCTTGTCCTGGGAAGCCCTTCTCACACAAGGGTCAAACATGAGGTCGCATTGATATCGACAGAGTTACTCACCCTGATTTGTTGATATCAGTGTAGATATTGCACGTATTACGAGGATCAGTTGGAGGTATACCCACAATGATGAGTGGAAGCCTTTTGAGTTGATTTCGGGATAGATACCCTGCCCTTGCGTGTGGATCGGACTGTCGACTGTCCCCCTAGGCTTTATTGTTGTCAGTGGTAACTTTAGTGGCCTATATTTCTAGGGTCTTACACAAGGTGATTGTGAAGGGGAAAGTCTTCATGGTACCTGGAATCGACGTTG
Organism: Picea engelmannii; assembly: GCA_009831015.1. Classification (NCBI taxonomy): domain Eukaryota; kingdom Viridiplantae; phylum Streptophyta; class Pinopsida; order Pinales; family Pinaceae; genus Picea; species Picea engelmannii. The sequence goes on along the minus strand of ML789699.1, from coordinate 278,812 downwards.
ACAAAACTCTCTAGGGCTCCTTGGAGGGTATACCCACGATTATGTGTGGGAGCTTGCACCAGGGTGTAAGTCCGTTAAGCAGGTCGTCAGCGTAAATTTTCCACCCTAGCCCAGCCCCTTCTCATCTCGTTGTTGCGACGTTGGATTTCATCACCAACTATTGACTTCGGAATTAGAAGGTCTTGTTTTCTTGGTGTTGCTTCCTAGATTTTGTTTACTAGCGCGTGTTGTTTGTTTATCAAAGTTTACCATAAGATTTTCTTCGTGAAGTTTGTCACTCTGTTACCATAGCTTCTCCATGTCATTCATGTAGAATGCAGGGTTTATCTCCAGATCATCTGGAAGGTTCTCAACCCTTGCCTACAAGTTCACCTGAGGGCTCTCCTCAGCGAAGTGAAGTCCCATATGTCACCACCCCACAAGTGGAATGAACTGACTCTCTCGAACATTTCTGGATCACCAATACTCGAGAGGAATTTCGAATTCACCCTGATTCTGAGAAACCCTTTATGGGACTGAATTCTTTTGGAGACTTAGTTGTTACATCTTCTGGATCACCAGTTGGACCCTTTCCAGGCATAGAAGGCCAAGATCTTTTTTGGTCTACGGGTGTTTTTCGCCAGGACCTTTTTGGTCCAGGTTCACCTGTGATTTCCAAAATCAACCCACCTGTGATTTCCAAAATTTCTAGTCCAGAGACAGTACCATTTACCATCGCCTATCATTTTGTCGTCCCTATCGAAATGGCCCATCACACAGATACTACGAGTGTTCCAACCGGGTTTCCTGCGTTTAGTCTCACTCCCATCAGCACACCGCTTATGCCCAACATCACTCCGACACTACCACCTGGATACCGTGCGTTGAATTCTTCCATTCCCACTCCTACGCAAACCCCATCCGACTCTCCTGGTGGTCCTTCTTCTTCTGGGCACTCTCTTCCCGATTTTATTCCAACACTCCCTCAATTTCCTTTTGGAGGACCTTATTCGTCTTCTACTGGTAGTCTTTATCCTAGTGGAACTATTCCATCATTCACACCAAATTACCAGATTCCTGTTGGTGGAAAATTTCACCAAGGTCGTATGACTCAACCCCCTCTCAGCAGGAAAATTCCTATTGGAACACAACCCCCAATTGGAACACCACCTTCGATAGGAGGACTAACCCCACCTTATGGGAAAAACATACCTTCATCCTTGGCCCATTATTGGAATTAGTTGATACAACATCCTCCTCAATCGACTGGGGGGCAACAGTTTTCAGCTGCATCTATGATACCCCCTAGTATGGGCCAACCATATCCGGGTACATTCAATCCCATTTGGGGGGCGAATGCTCAAACTCAAGTCCCTATAAGGTAGAATCCTATGAGCTACTATCCTCTCCAACCACCACCGAATTCACCTGGGTCTTCACATTATATGCAGACTGCTTATGGTCCTACTGGTTTTCCAATGGGGCTTCCTCCCCAAAGCCACCAGTACCCGCAGGTGAATCGAAAGTTACCCTTCATAGCCCCTTTGGATCTTCAGGATTTGTCAAGGATTTTAAATGATCCAATTCATCACTCTCCCCAATGGCCTGCTATCCCATCCAAGCTACCATCGGACATTCCTAAATTTGACAGCAAAGCGGGAGAGGACCCAAACAATCGCGTTATGACTTTTCACCTATGGTGTTCATCCAACTCATTGATGGATGACTCTATTCGTTTACATCTTTTTCAACGAACCTTCACAGATTCTGCTGCGAAGTGGTATATAGAATTGCCACGAGGTTTCTTCTCTGACTTCAACACCCTAGCTATGGATTTCCTCACACACTACCAGTTACCAATTCGTTATGACACGGGGACCGAGATTTTAACTTCTTTCAAACAGAACAAGGCCACTCATATATCCAATCACATTCATGAGTGGCGACGGAGACAACATCTCATTAAACTCGAACTCCCCAATCAGTTTTCGGCAGAATGGTTCACAAAATCGTTTGTGAACGACATCGGTCGTGACATCTCCATGGGTGGAGTATTCATGGAAGAACAGGCCATAAGTCGTGCTCAATATCTTGACCTCGTTTACTCGCAAACGGGTACCCTTTACGATTTACTACCAGACTTACCTCGTCCTTCCACTTCCGCCACTTCAACTACTCCAGTTGCTTCACATGCAACCGACAGTGTGATTGGCACTTTCCAGGCCCAACAACATTCTGCCTCAAGCACAAACCCCAAACCTACTTCTTCTAATGTTCAAAATGCTCTATCTCCTACCCCTCCCACTGGCAAGACTTCTGAGGTAAATGCAGTTCAATCTACCCCAGCCGGTAAAAACAAATCTAAAAAGGGATGAGGTAATAATAAGGAGGACAAAAATACTTCTCAAGTAGAGAGAACCAAAACTACACTGTTGACGATCAGGATAAGCGCAAACCTCGATACCATTGTCTTATCTGTGGTGATGATCACTACAGGAAGGATTTTCCATGACGCGCCGAGGTCACTAAGTTCCTTCAAGGAGCTCCAAAACCACCTGCCCCAACCGTTTTGTCCCAACCCTTCCCGTCTCAACAACAGGTTCAGTTCGTCATTCATGACCAACCCTCATCTTCTTCTACATCATATGTATTGATGTGTACTGGTGATTCAAAGAAGAGCGACGTTGCACTCACTACTCGAGCCAATGATTATTCTCCCTCTAAAGAGAAGGTTGATGATCTACCTCCTTCCTTGGTACAAGCCTCTCCTACGACTCCACCTACCAACGGTCCTCTTCATCTCAAACGACTGAGCCTCAACACAGTTCTTCGGCCCCCCCCAAAGGGCGTCATTCAGAAATCGTCTTTCAATCCTCATGCTCGTGTGGCTCAGAACTGCAACATTGTTGAAGATCTGGCCCAAGCACCTTCTACAATGTCATCCCTTGAAGTCCTTCAAAGTTGTCCCACACAACGGAAGGCCCTGTTGAAAGCTATCAATGGAATCGACCCAACGGATACAAATTTAATAATTTTTGACTTGGAAGATCACATTCCTAGGTTACCCCCTCAACTCACATTCCAGATCCAAGTGATTGTCTCTGACAAAAACATTTGTCGAACCATTATCGATGAGGGTGCCTCGACGTGTGTTATGTCTCTTGCTTGCTGGAAAGCCATTGGCTCTCCTTCTTTAAATGAATCCCAGAATACTCTTAAAGCCTTCAACGGCTCTAGTTTTAAGCCCTATGGTGTTCTTCCTTCGTTTCCCATCACGTTAGAAGGGAAAACGGTCCAAGTCGAAGTGGAAGTCTTTGACGCTCCCCTTGATTACAATCTTCTGCTTGGATGCAGCTAGATCGATTCCTTGCACACCGTTGTGTCGACCCTTTTCCATGTGGTACGTTTCCCACATCAAGGAAAGGTCATCACCGTCGACCAACTAGCCTTCTTTAATTCCGATACTCGTACTGGTAATGTACCTTTCATCGCTAAAACCCCACCGGGTTATGAGAACGTCTGTGTAGGCCTTCTCAAGGACTCTTCGTTAATGGGTACTTTCCCTATTCCACTGCCCGATGTTCCATGCTCGTCTTTTGCTTCAATCAACATGATATCCACCTCACCTCACAAACTTCCTGTGTCTCATGACCCATGGATAGTACCTGATCCTGGAGATCATCTTCGTTACGGCGATGAAATGTCGTTAAGTTTGGTCGAATCTGCCTATCAGGCCATTCAATCGGAAACACCTTCTACCCCCTCTCTTGGTGAGTTATCTCCAGATCGTTTTCGTGTCATTTTTTCCACCAACGAAAGTATCATGTCTATCATGGAAGACACCCCTTGGGACGATGGACATCATCGTTCCATCCTCTTTCTAGAGCAACAAACCATTGCGAACTACCAACAAATCTCGACCCCATCGACTGTTGTCATCATCTCCACCGTTCCCGAGTCCACACACAATGTGTTTTCTGAAGGGAACTTAAGCAATATCTCACCCACTATTCCCCTCGACATATCCGTCAAACCTGGGATTGTCGAAAAATGTCCATATCGGAGCTTTGTGTTCTTTGGATGAAATCGTCACCTACACATCCCTTTTCAAAGAGTTTCGTGACATCTTCACCTGGAGCTACGAAGAAATGTTGGGTATCGACCCTGAGATTGTGATACATGAGATAAAGACATACCCTGATGCTAAACCCTTCCGGCAACGCCTTCATCCAGTTCACCCACGTAAAGCGGCTGCTATCAAAATCGAAGTCGAGAAACTTCTTAAAGCCGAATTTATTTATCCGGTGGCTCTCACAGACTGGGTTTCCAATCTTCTCCCGATCGACAAGAAACAAGGCACAATTCGTGTATGCGTTGATTATAGGGATATCAACAAAGCTTGTCCCAAAGACAACTTTCCTACCCCTTTCATCGATCAGATTGTCGACGATTGCGCTAGAAGTGAAATCTTCTCTCTCATGGATGGTTTCTCTGGCTATAATCAAATCAACATTGTTCCTGAGGATCAACATAAGACTGCTTTTATTTGTCCTTGGGGTACTTTTTCTCATCAAAAACTCCCTTTCGGTCTCAAGAATGCTAGTGCAACTTTTCAACGTGCTATGTCTTATGCTTTCTATGATATCAAGCACATTGTTCAACCATATTTGGATGATTTACCTGCCACTCAATGCACCGAGTCGATCATCCAACCCACCTCTGAGCCATTTTCATCCGCTATCAKTTCTACCGTATACGTTTGAATCCTCATAAGTGCATTTTCTATGTGGAATCCGACCGACTTCTAGGTTTTATCATTTCGTGTCAAGGGATCCGGGTGGATCCTTTAAAGGTTGAGGCAATCCTTAATCTCCCTCCTCCTTCTACACTTCACCAGTTACAAAGTTTGCAGGGGAAAGAAAACTTTCTTCGTCGTTTTATCCCAAATTATGCCGAGATAACTTGTGGATTTACGTGACTCTTAAAAAAGGGTTCAGAGTTCATATGGGATACCATCACCAACAATGCTTTCGAAGCTTTGAAGTTGTCCCTAACACGTGCCCCGCTTCTCTTTCTCCCCGATTACAGTCATGATTATTTCCTCTATCTTGTTGCCTCGAATTACACCATTGGTATGGTTCTCGTCCAAGAGGATGATGCTAACGACGAACATGTTATATACTACTTGATTTGAATTCTAACGCCTATTGAAATCAAGTATTTACATGTCGAAAAACTAGCCTTGGCTGTCGTCCAAGCCGTCCAACACTTCTGGCACTATATCCTCTCACGCAAGACTACAGTGATTTCCAACTGCAACCCTATGCAACACATTCTCACATGTCAATTGCTAGGGGGAAAATACTCCAAATAGATTGTGATACTCTAGGAGTTTGACTTGGAATTCGAACGTGCCAAGTCCAAGAACTCCTTAGTATTTGCTGAGTTGATATGCGACTTTCCCAATTCTAAAATGGAAAATGTAGCAGCTGATTCATTACTCGATGAATCCCTTTTCCTTATTATCACTGATGATCTTTGGTATGGTGATATCATTATATATCTCCAAACCTAGACTTTCCGGCCAACGCTGTCTAGTACTTACCGACATCGAATACGCTACCACGCCTATCAATATATTATCCTCGGATATACTCTTTATCGTCGGTGGATTGACTCTGTTTTTTTACGCTGTCTCACATTCGACGAAGCAGAGAGAGCTATAAATGACTGCCATTCTAGAGCCTGTGGTGGTCATATGTCTGGGTATGCTACTGCCTAGAAGATCTTACGAGCAGGGTATTTTTGGCCTTCTTTATTTAACGACTGCATAATCACCATTCAAAAATGCCATGCTTTCCAGACCTATAATAACAAGATACGGTCACATCCTTCTCCTCTTCACCCTATGGTCTCAGTTGGTCCCTTTGCGAAATGGGGCATCGATTTCATGACATGTCACCCTCACTCGTTCGGGGGGCATGGTCACATCATTGTAGCCATCGATTACTTTACGAAATGAGCCGAGGCGATGCTGACATTTGACAACACAGAAAAGACTACAACATTATTCATTTTTAATCACGTCATAGCTCGTTTTGGTGTTCCCCAAGCTATCGTCACCGATCACGGTAACCACTTTAGAAACTTCATGATGTCCGAACTTACTGAAAAGTTGGGTCTTTGCCATGATAACTCAATGCCCTATTACCCCCAAGCCAACGGCCAAGTCGAAGCAATTAACAAAGTTCTCATAACTATGCTTTGACGAATGATAGGGATTCACAAAACAAGTTGGCACACAATGTTTTTTTCGGCATTGTAGGATTACCGGACATCCGTCAAGTCTGCTACTGGGTTTACACCTTTCTAGTTAGTCTATGGTTTGGAAGCTATTCTCCTGATTGAATGCGAGATACCCTCTTTAAAACTAGTTGTTGAACTCCTACCAATCACTTCTGCTGAGAAAGAATGTCTATTGTATCTTATGCGATTAGAAGAAACTCGACGCGATGCTACACTAGTTATAGAAGCCCAGAAAAAGTGTGTCAAGGACCAATACGACAAACATGTCAAGCCTTGTGTTTTCTCTAAAGGAGATCTCATTCTCCTCTATGAAAAAGATCGATATATGCTAGGAGCTGGAAAATTCGAAGCCATGTGACAAAGTCCTTATATCATTCGACGAGTTTTGGAAAAAGGAGCTTACGAGTTAGTAGATTACAATGGTATCCCTTTGAGTGAACCCAGGAATGGGTTATACTTGAAGAAGTACTATGCATAAAATCATTTGTGCACGAGTACTTGTATTTTTATCGTATCATACTTCTTGTGTGTTACTATAGCTTGCTTTTGTCATTATCTGGTCTCTGCCCTTATGTGACATTGTGTTTGATTTCCATATGTCAGAGTTTTCACTACCCTATATTGGCTTCGCTGATGGCGCTAGCCGTAGTACTCAGAACCTTGCTTTCGATGCATGGGCAATTTACGCCCCTACAAATGAACTTGTCTCCTTACGAGGTGTGTGTCTTGGTCGTGCGACCAACAATATTGCAGAGTATAGCACCGTTATCGGATTGTTGATTGATGTTATCTCGCTCGTAATCTGTCATTTGGTTGTGCGACTCGATTCCCAATTTGTAGTGCTACAGTTAAGTAATGTCTATACTATTCGAAGTCCTACTTTGTTACGGGTGTATTTGCAAATTCGGCTCTTGGAATGTTATTTTGATTATATTGAATATCAACATATTCCTAGATGTCTAAATACATTAACATATGCATTGGCTAACTATGTATTAGACATACATTTGGATCATTTATAAATCAATCACATCAATTTTCACACAATACAAGGTAAACAAGTAGAAGTCATCTGTATATATAATGATCAAAAGAGTTTTTTACAAAAAGTTTTGTCCGAAGACCAAAATGTCAAAATCTGAAGCTCATAGCTTCTACAAAATGAATTCATGGATGATGTTCATGGTAACATACGACTGCCCGGGAAACTCTACAGAGCAGTCATCCTATGGACTCTGACACTCCTACTGTGTGACACTGATGACGTCGTGGAACCTCTCCAAGAGGTGTGTTTGGAATATCTACTGTCAAACCCTCTAGGTTTTGTTCCACTGCTTGATAATCCTCAGCGTCCCATTGTGGCACTGGCACCACCTCTCCTCGCTGCTGAATGGGAGAAGTACCAGGAGGTCGGTAAGGTCCCACATCTGTGTCATCAAAAAAAAAAATTGTATTTAGTCTTTGGACAGACATATAAAACAAAAAAACATTTGCATATGATGAAATTCACAAAAACATTTAAAAAGAAAAAAATTGTGTACTTCTTACCAAGTTCCCCCCACTGAGAATCCTCTGGAAAGACTAAGTCCGGATATCCTAAAAAATCCAACCCGGTATAAGCATAATCGTCGACCATCAACATTTGTGGTCGCAGCCAGTCAAAGAAGGTATCATCATACTTGATAATTGGTCCAGCTACGTGCCGGGCCATGAGCTGACACCATCTCAACATTCTTGGATCCTTGGGAGCCGGTAAATTCCACTCCACCTGCAGCCTCAGTAATGGAACCCTATCTAGAAAGAAGGACACCAACAAAGATCCATACCCGAATTTCTTTAGGTTGCCTTGTCTGCATTTGGTCAACTGCCTTTTCATGCTACGAAGCACTGCATCTACCCAGTTAAAAACCTGAGGTTCAGTACACTCTATGGCATATTGGAAGTAAATTTGTAGCACCATGTGAGGAGCAGAGCTCCCAGCCATCCGAGCTATTGTGAACAAGATAGTATGGAGGGTCAAATCCCGTACTCCCCAAATAGTTACTTTCCCTTTCTTCCTCTCTGCCTCGGGAACACAGTGTAAGCGACAGTACTCACTCATGGGCAGCCCACCATGTCTGCTACCAGTCAGGTTCACGTGGTACCCTCGCCGTGACAATCCAGTCAAGAAGTAAATGTCCTCAATATCTAAGGACAATGTGTGGACCCCTACATGGAATACCTGTTGATTGGGATCCCACATGCGCACAGGGTACTCTAATAACCTGACTTGGGCCCTCATGCCCGGGATAAGAAAGTACTTTAGAAGGCCACAGTTTCTCAAAGCGACAATAGTGGGGGGATGATTTCTGGCAATGGAATTGTCTTCTTCTTGTTCCCTTTCACGCCATTCAAGAACCATTTTGATGGCCAATTACCTGCATAAGAAGCACAAAAAGAGGATTAGTAACTCTACTCACAATTTGGTTTTCTTTCATTGAGAAAAACTTGAAAAAACATTTATGCTTTGTGGCTCTAGCAGGTGCCCTTTAGGTACAGTGTGAGAACCTCACAGGCTGCTATGGGCTCACCTGCGAGAATGACCTATTCTCGCAGGTCCCGTGTAGCCCACCTGCGAGAATGGCTGACCGCAAGTAGGGCTCACAAAACCAACTCAAAAATGAGTTTTTACCAATGAAAATGCAAAATAAAACCATGAAAGAGTAGAGGACAAAGAGCCTACCTCAATGTTGTTAACGGCTTGTCGAATGGATGCTCGTAACTCTCGTAATCTGACGCCAAATTTCGAGGGTAAAAGAGGGGTTTTGGGGCTCAAATAGTGAAAAGTGAAAATGATATGGTAAAAAGAGTTTTTATTTATTTATATTTACTTTTACCATGTTATTTGAATTTTTTATAATTATTTATTGATTGAAGCCTAAACCCTAATGTCCTTTTGAGTGTAACTTTTGCAGGCGTAATGACTTTGATGTTCATATACAGGGATGCAGACATAATTTTTCTTTTTTCATTGCGTGTTTGGATTGTTTTTATGGTTTTTGTACAAAACCTCGAGCTTGGTCTTTGTCCGTTCTCACGCTCGAAAATACATGAGAATCTGATCGAGCATACTTTTATCACTTTTTCGGGCTCAACAAGGTTATACGAAAAAGGAACCCCCCTGGAGTCCTCTTAAAGCTCTTTTCAGACTCTTTAAACATGAAAAGATAGCCGAGCGACCTTGCTATTTTCACGCTCGATAAAGTATTTGAAGAAAGCATCTGTTGGGCGATAATTTATCTCTTTTTCGGTCTTATCAGACTATTTTACGAAAAAGGAACTGAGAGAGTTCTCTTTTAAGTGTTTTTCCAGACTCTATAATCATGAAAAACCTTCGAGTTTTCTACCTTTGGACTCGTTAAACAAACATTGACAGACCCATAATGGGACCGAACCACTCCTTCCTAGGGTTCGTTAAACATACTCTGAAGGACTTATCCGAAGGATAAGCTTATATCAACAAGCATATGTTATCCTCCTCAAGCTTGTGTAAAAATAAAGAGGTACTTGCCAGAAATGGTGGGGGGAAATTTGGGAAAGGGATATGTTTTCATCTTCATATTGATTGGCAGTAAGTGTCGCTCTTGAACATGACACCCCCTATTCATCATTTGAAGCCGGTTTGGGAAATCCATTTGTCTCTCATTTGATTTGCTACAAGGTCATTCCTTGTGTCGTCTCTGAGTCAATGCTGCCAAATCATTGGTCGTGTCGTTCATATGTTCAAGAGAAGTCCATATGAAACCTTTATTGAGTCAGCCATCTGTAGTTGTCCATTCTCTTTGTGTCGGCCTTCCCTATGTCTAGTCCAATTTACATCATACTTTGTTTCACCTTCAAAATCTTCTACTCATTTCATGTCATTGATGGGGGATACATCAAGGCCCTCTTATGACGAGTTTTGTTCCGTCGACTCCATCTCATTATCCAGAATCAAGACTTAGAAATTCTTTGGTACCTTGGAACTTGCATGCCTCAATGGCAGGTTTCCTCGCATTCGACAGTGGGTTTACATCATTGACCCCTGATCGAAATATTTCATTGAATTTTTGGTTTCAACTCATTCATTCACACTCGATGGATTGTACTAGAGTACCTTGGGAGTCATTGACATCAATGGTGATTTCCCTCGCACTTGTTAACAGTTTCATCAATGACCGGTAATCAAGTGGTTTCTGCCATGTTCGACTTCAAAACATGTAATCACATGGTTATATTTGTACTTTTGGGTGACGAGATTGAAGACCCTGGATATCATCTCTTTGTCTAGGTTGTGATGGAGTATGTATAATTTGTGACACATAGATCCACTTTGTATGTCTCGTGGCTATGTCGTCTTAATTTGAAATTTCTCGCATAGATCCACAGTGTATTCCTGGTAGCTATGCCATATTTTGATGGCATGGATCCACAGTGTATGATTGGTGGCCATTAATTATGTCTACAATGTCATTCGTTTGTGATCTGAGTATGGGAATGCCTACCTCAGAATGAGCATATTTGATATTCTACAGATGCTTGGTTGTTCGCAGGTTTCCAATTAGGTGTGCTCCTTGTTTCCGACACACACATGCAGCTGTCTTTCGGCTGTCACTGATTCCAGCCTCATACTTTGGGGGGCATTTTGTTACCCATAATTTTGGTCATCATGATGGTGTATTGATGATGGTGTACTCAGGCTCCTCATAATAACTTTCTCCTGAGTAAATTGACATTCATCTCTTCTCAAAAAACATACTTTTGAAGAGAGTTCGCAGGTTGCTAATATACCAGGGTGCAAGAATGACCCATTCTCGCAGGCTACCTTGAGCAAGGGTGTGAACTTCTCGCACTGTGTTACATATTTAGGGTGGTAACCTTAGATAAAGCTTGGAAAAAGATGGATTCTCGATGGTTCTAGAAGGAAATCTTCTAGAAGAATGGGTTGGCATTCGAATGGTTATCCTTGTACTGGATTCCCTGATATTGTGGGATCATTCTTATCCAAGTAACCATCTCATTCTCTCCTATATATTGATGGAATTCTCATGGAAAAGGTTAAGCAAGATTCATTAGAGAATTGGTGAAATAATTGTGTGAAGGACTTAGTTTGAACAGGAGCTTGGAGACTTTAGCAAGTCTATCAAGAGGTTTTGATCTTCTTCATGCAAGTATTGAGAAAGTGTGTGTGTTGGAGCCAAGAGCCACCAAAAGGGAGCTTGCGACATCAAGGTGATCAGGTTGTAATCTTCTACTTTCAATTAATATGATACAGTAGCATGTCCCTTTCCCATAAAGCTATTCTCACTTTATTGTGTAATTCCTTGATCATACACATAAGTTGACAGTTGAATATATTTTTCTATCTTCACTTTGGTTGGTTTGTGTTGTCTTGGTCTTAACCTCACGAGAGCATCGGAGCGAAGCGGGAGCAACAGAGACCCTAGGAAGCGATACTAAGGTATGCTACTAGTTCCTTCCTACTAGCTAATTCAATGGTCAAAACTTAGGAAAAGAGTCATGTCCTGTCCTGTTTTGTTCTAGATCCAGGTGGATCTAGGGAGATCTGTTAGTGTCCACACCTACCGATTAGTCCGATAACAATGTGATTTATCCAAGGGCAACTTATTGTGCTGCCAATAAAGAAAATATTGTTTCCTTCCTCTTTTTGGGGTATATTTGATTTTTTTGTCTTTTTCAATGATTTTGGAAAAATGAATAAAAGAATGTTACGTTACAATGGAGGAACGAGTGTTACAAACATACAAGTTCAAGGCACAAGGACAAGACTGATGTTCAGAGAAATGAAACTCGGGAAAAATCCTTTGGGGGCCAAAGGTGTTAAGATGTAGAAGCAAAGTGATACACGGTTTGTGTATAAGGTATGCTTCAGATGGTTCATTTGAGAGCAACATGGAGCCTTCATTGAGACCAAAGATGTAGGTATGCAAACGTGGTTGACAAAACACACAATGGTAACGTCCTTCGATGTAAGTTTAACGAGCCCAGAGAAGGTAAGATCAGTGGTTTTTCATATTTAGAGAGTTTGAAAAAATGTAAAAGGAGACTCCATTGGGGTACCTTTTTCGAAGGTAGTCTAGTCAGTTCGAAAAAGGGGTAAACTAGCACTTACAAGACGTCTATTCAAAACCATTTTAACAAGTGTGATAAAGACAAGATCACTTGACCATTTTTTCATTTTTAAAGAGTTTGAAAAAAGCTTAATTATGGACTTCGTCAGGAATGTTCTTTTGGACCAGTTTAACAAGTGTGAAAGAATAAGGTCACTCGATGATCTTTTCAATTTTATGGAGTCGAAAAAGAGCTTAACTATGGACTCTGTGAGGGTTCCTTTTTTGTAAATTTAGTCCCTCAAGCCTGAAAAAGGGTTAAAATGATACTTGAGATTACTCTTCTAGAGAACTGAAGTTCCATAGAGTATACCTTTTTTCGGACCAAAAAAGAGGTAAACTATCGCCGGACAGACGTGACTTCAAATTTCAGTTTAACAAGCATGAAAGGCCACAAGATCGCTCGATGATCTTTTCATGTTTAGAGAGTCTGAAAAGGGATTAAAAGAAGACCCGTGATGTCTTTTGGGAGTCCCGAGGGTGAGGTCAAGAGTGAAAAAGAATCATGCAAATGGGCCTCAAACTCATAATCCAGAAAAAACAACAAGGACTCCCGAGCCTACAGTGATTAGAGACAGCATAGACACCATAATGTAACCAGGATCTACCTAGGGAATCCATGTGCCGGTAAGCTCTACCACCAACTTACGACACTTCTAAAGTAGCGATGATGGTTCTGTGTCGCAACCTGATGGGATCAATCTTATGGAAAAGGAAAAAAGACAACGAGATAGAAAATTCAGGATAGAAGCCTAACCTACATGCTCAAGTTGATCATATGAATTTTTTTCACGGACCGCCAAAAGTTACCCAACACTCCAAAAAATTGTCCCGATACCCAATCATACCCCTCCAATGCAACTCTTGAATCACTCTAAATGGTTTTTGTTTTAAATAAAATGATAATGGGGGCCAAAAAAGTGACAAAAAGAGGCCAAAAAGTCTATAAATAGAAGTTGACAACTCATTATCACCATTGTTGATTTGGAAATTAAATCTGGAGCCAAAAAAAACCCTTTGATAAAAGTGGTGATTCCAGGAGCTATAGTGGAGGAAACGACCATCTGTTTGGACCAAGTAAGTACAAACTCTCTTATCTTTCAATTCAAATCTTTATTTTTTCTTTGGGTTCCATGTTTTGGCGGGATGTCGACCTTCAAAAGGTCGCCCCTAGGTCCACGCGAGTTGTCTTAGGATAGGCCGTGTGTACATTCGGGTAGAGTAAACACTGCATGCATGTACATGCAACTGTCAGCATTACAGCCCGCGTGGACCCCCTTATTGAATGAAAAAAGTTTAAAAAACAAGGGTTAAACCTCTTGAACCTTGGTGTTTTGTAGGATATATGTTCACTAGAGAGAAAGAGAGCATGAGGAGGTTAGTGAGTTGGTCGGGGAAGACCCTAATGATGTGGCTGCCTTGATGCAATGTGGGCTACTCAAGTTTTTCTTATGTCCTTTTATGCGGGCACAACCTAGGCTACTGAATGCCTTGGTTGATTATTGGCATCTAGATGTAAAGGCGTTTATGTTAGAGGGGCAGTCACTGGTGCCCACAAAAGAGGATATATATTTTTTGACTGGCCTCTCTAGGAGAGGGGAACCAGTCAACTTCCGGACATTTCCTTCGGGGCCACATAACATAGAGAAATTGATAGGACTTTGTTGTGAGGCTGGTACAGACCGCTCAAGCTCACAGGTGCCCATAAGTAAGATTATTGACTTATCGTTACAGGCGATTGTGTTTCTTATTGGGTAGATTACTAGTTCTGCGGGTCTACATCAGGCGTCCCGTGCACAGATGAATTGTGCAGTGTAGTGCTTAAATGCACAAATATTTGACTGGAGCACAACATTGTTAGATTGTATGAAGAGGTAGTTGACAAATTGTCGGTCACGGACACAGAGGAACTTCGGGTTTGGGACCATTCTATGCTCTTTATTTTTTGAAAGAGTTCCAAGCTTCAGTCCTCGAATAGTGGTATGAGGACATCAGACCTCTCTTCCTACAGTTTGTAGATGGGCAGTGTTACTGCCACGACAGGGTGGTGGAAGGACCAATGAGTCCTTCAACGGTGATTTATTTTCTTGGCTATCATGACAGATCCCAGTCATAGAGGATTACCCTTATGTTGGGATTGATTTCTCGAGAGATCCTGAGATTTCAGTACCTCCTGGTGAGGAGCGAGGAGAGATGGGTAAGTTTACTTCATTGTTTTGTTGTTTTTCGTTTTTGTGAAACATATGTAATTTTTATGTTGATTTTGTTATATGTCATTTTTTTATACCAGAGTATTTGATGGATATGTGTTTGTTGTGTGTATATGTGGGACCAGTGTGACCTACGGACTATGTAAGGAACAGGCATTTTCCTCAGTCAGAGGCCACACTTGCCGCAACAGGGGGACCAACAGCAGTAGGAGATCTTCCAGCCAGGGAGGCTAAGAGGGTGTTGAGATGAGTCGAGTGGAACTTTACTACAGTCATTCGCACGGTCCCTATGGTAGAGATTGAGGACCTGCCACCATCTATGCATCCTCATGTAGTGGGGGCACCACGGATGTGGGTCTGATTGTTTTGACTTTTCACATGCTGAGAGCACTACTTGCATATATTTTTTGAGGGAATAAGCCTCATGACTCATTATTGGTCATATTTTTGAGGTGCTTACGTCCACCTATGTACTCTAGTGACTATGATGTTATATATGGATTTTTATGTCTTTTTGTGACTTAATATTATTTTTGCAAAAAATGTATTTACATGTTTATGTGTATGTCCTTTCATATGTGTGCAAGATGCCAATCTAAAATTTGATTATCTAGAGTATCTGTAATTTGGTTTAAACTCCTAGGAACATGAAAATATGTAATATAATCAAAGCTTCATTCTAAGAGACGTACCCTAAGGAATCGTCAGTGTAAAGTCAGATCATGAACATGGTAGATTCTATTTAATTGAGACACAACCAGCTGATCGTCGAGATAGACCCGGAGATGAGAGATACCAAATGACAAGGCGTCATGAAGCAACTCAATAACTGCACTATACTCAACGACATTATTTGTGGTGTCACCTAAGCATATACCTCCGTAAGATAATAACTGGCCTCGAGGTGAAAAAATTACCCAAGCTGCGGAGGCAAGCCTCCGAGTGTGTTGGCTAGCACTGTCTGCGTACCCAATGAACACCTTGGATTCACTTGAAATCTTCCACAGTGACAAAAGATACATCAAAAACAACACGTCCATAACACAAAAGAAACTAGAAAGTAATAGTACAAAGACTATGCATATGTTACAAAAAGTTACCCATGGTGACCTGCCTATGAGTAATACTTCTTGAGGTAGAGTCCATTTCTAGGCTCTCCCAAAGCATTCCCTTCAAATTCAACCAGACGATAAGCACCCTTTTTTAGAACCTCTTTTATGATGAAAGGTCTGAACCACATGGTTTTGAATTTTCCTGCCCCCAGGGGGTCCTTATCTTGGTCATAGACAAGGAAAAGGTCACCTTCAGTGAAAATTCGAGGAAGAACATACCTATCATACTAACACTTGACTTTATTTTTGTGAGCCTCGTTGGCCAGGGCTGCATCATGACACTACTCAAGGTATAATAACCACTCTTCAAGTGGATAAGTTTCTGGCAATAATTATACTGCCAACTTTAGGGACAGGATCTAACATTCGATAGGAAAGACTACTTCTAGCCCATAAAGGAGTTGAAAAGGTGAGAAACCGGTTGCAGTCTTAACAGATGTTCAATAAGCCCATAATTCTGAGTATAACATCAAATGCCAATTTGACATGGCTGATTTGATCATTCGTTGTAGGATGGACTTGAGAGATTTATTCACAGCTTCCATCTGACCATTTTCTTGGGGGTAGTAGGGTGACGAATGTTCATGCTGTAACCCAATCTTTGACGTTAACTTGGTCATCATCTGGTTTTGAATGTGACTGCCATGGTCAGTGACAATCTCTCTTGGGACGCCGAACCTTGCTATTATCTGGTTGAATAAAAAGAGAGTTGTTGTCTCTTCATCATCTTTAAACGTTGGCATAGCTTCGACCCACTTCATGAAGTAGTCTATGGCTACGATGATGTAACATTTCCCCCATGCTAAAGAAGGGTTGCATGTAGTGTAATCAATCCCCCACTTAGTGAAGGGACCAACTGTGATGACAGGAAACATGGGAGCGGGATGTGCCCTCATCTTCCGAGAGAAGATCTAGCACGGGTGGCACTTCTTGGCCGATTCGATACAATCTTTGATTAGTGTCGGCCAGAAGTAACCTGCTAGCAGAATCTTTTGGGTTGTTTCCAACCTAGATAAATGAATGCCACATGCTCTGGTATGTCAATCGTTAAGCATGATAACTGCTTCTTCATGAGTGATACATCGGCGCAGGATGTAGTCTACACCTCTTCGATACAATGTATCATCGAGTATGAGATAATTCTTAGCCTAATGGTGTATGCGTCAACGCTCATCATGAGAAGCAGAGGTGGGGCACTTCAAAGTCTGGATATATATAAGTATATCTTCGTACTAGGGATCCGAAGAGGTGATAAAAAACATATCCCCTCTGATAGGTGACTCTTCGGGCACAAAATCACTTGACTCAATTGGAAGTTCCAGAATAAGTTCTGCGAAGACTAGTGACTTTTTGGATTTCACTGAAAGGAAATCTAAGTCAAACTCCTGGAGGACGACTATCCATCTACTAATCTTTCCACATATTACCCATCATGTCAACATGTACTAGAATGGATTCATGACAGCAATGATGGTGGTCTTGCGAAATAGAACATAATGACGGAAACGTTGAACAACATAAACTGCTTCCAACACAAGTTTTTCAATATGAGAATAATTGAGTTTCGGTCCTACGAGGCCTCGACTCAGGTAATAAATCACATATTCTGAGAACAAGCCATCCTCATGAACTAAGACCATGCCAATGGTTGATTCTGCTGCAGCCAGGTATAATAGGAAATCTTTGTTATAGTTAGGTGGCTGAAGCAAAGGGGTAGTCGTGAGGGCATGTTTCAACACGTCGAAAGAGCATTGGGCGACATCGTCCCAATGAAAAGGAATGTCTTTCTTTAGTAAGCGCATAAAGCCCTTTGTGATCTCAACATAGTTGGCGATGAAACGTCTTAAAAAGTTTTCCTTGACCTGTAGACTCTAAAGTTGAAGGATTGTGCATGGGGGAGGCAACTGAATTATTGCCTCAACCTTAAGAGGATCGACCATGATCCATGTTGTTGAGACTATGAAACCTAACAAACGTCCTGATGTTACGCAAAAGCTACACTTGTTTGGATTCAAGTGAATTCAGAAGTAGTGACAACGCTCAAAGATAAGTCAGAGGTGTGTGGGATGATCCATTCTCTTGTGAGATGGAGATGCTAAATCATCTAAATAGGCCTCGACTATATGCTTGAGGTCATGGAAAGCAAAAGACATGGCCCGCTGAAAGCTCGCTCCAGCATTTTTGAGACCAAAAGGCATCTTACGATACGTGAATGTACCCCGTGGACAGATGAATGCCATTTTGTGCTGGTCTTCGGGTTTGATTTGTATTTGGTTATATCCCGAAAAAGAATCCATGAAAGAGAAGGCCTCGCAACCCACACATTCATCAATTATCTGGTCGATGAATGGTGTGGGAAAATTATCTTGTGGAAAGGCCTTGTTCAAATCATGGAAGTCCGTACATACATGAATCGTGCCTTATTTTTTGTTGACCGGCGCGGGGTTTGACACCCATTGGGTCAAATGGATAGGATAGATAAAACTGACTTTTAGCAGTTTATCAACTTCAACCTTAATGGCTCCTTCTTTCCTGGGGTTAACTGGATGAATCTTCTGCCAGATAGGCTTGGGATCTGGACAAGTTGTGATTTCATGTTCGACTATTTTTGGATCGATGCCTGGAATTTCCTCGTAAGACCAGGAAAAAACATCACATAATTCTTTAAATAGATCTGTGTAGATTTGAATCTCTCCGGGGGAGCAGTTAGCTCTAATGAAAACATTCTCCATGACGCCAGGGGTTCTGGAGATATTAATTGGAATGGTTTCAGCGATGGTTTCCATATTACCCTCAGCATAGACCTTATGTATATCTAAGGGATTAATAGGACAAGACCTATCTCCAGTCATAGTCAAGGTGAATTCTCCAACCTCGATTCTGATTAACTCTGGGAGGAAGTATGATCTGTGATGAAGATCATCCTAGGGTTTGTTCGGACTAGTCATTGCTTCACTTACTACCTCATCAGATGGTAAGACTAAGTCTAACAAATTGGTGTCAGTGAGAGAACCTTGGGTCCAGATAGGCTCTAGAAGCGCATCTAACTCTTGTGTAGGAGTTGGATCTGTGTTGGCTGAAGCTTGATGGACTAAAGAGTATGCTACTTCAGCTACAGACAAGGGCATGGACATGCCCGGATTCCCTGTCCCATCCATCGTGGCCAATGGGGAAGGAAGTATCCATGGATCGGTGAAGTAAGTCATGCGAAACGACGAAACTTGGAAAATCTCAACCTTATGGTGGTCGGATATGAACTTGACATCACCTTGAGGGGGCAGGTAATCGAAGGTACCCATCAAATATGGGCACAAACCAACCCCTACGTTGACTACACCTGGTTGAGGATTATCAATCATTGGGACCGCGGACACCCCTAATGAAGGGTTAGGCTTGGAGAAAGACAATTGATCAATGGTTACAATCTAGTCCTCGTGTGGAAACAACAAGACCCAGAAAATTGTAGCAACCACTGCTTGCATGGCATAATTCCAACTCCTTCCTAACAAGAGATTGTAGTCGAGGGATGCGTCGAATACTTCTACCTCAACACACACGGTCTTCCCTCCCAATTACACGGGAAAAGAGGGAATGATACCATGTGGTCGGAATGAATGATCATCGAAAGCAGTGAGAAGAGTAGACGATGGAGACAAAACAGGCTATCCAATGGCCTTCCAACATGCCAACGACATAACGCATGTCGAGGCACCCTCATCAACCACCGTGTGGAAAATATTTTGAGTAAAAGTTTTCATGGGGTGAGCCACTACTATCTGAAATGATACGTGGTAAGTCAGATGAGGTTTTAAGTCAGTTGTATCTAGCATGATGGTACCCAGATTACAAGTCTTGGTAGATCCTAAAGCAGTTAACAAAGATTTCCTCTGGGAAGGGAAGCTTTGGAGGACCTCCAAAGAAGACATCGCACAAGGGGTTTGAGACAAATCCTCCACCACAGAATAGTTCTGGGCGGCCCTTGTATTTGGGTTGTGAGAAGCTTTTTTGAATGTGCCTTTTGGGATGCATGTCATTGTTTTGCCCAAAGTCTTCTCAATATCTAGAGGAAGAGATGGGATTTCGGCTTCTTTGCCCTTCTCAGAAGTACTTGTTTTACTGTATTCATGCACTCTAGTCGATATAAAATAATCACCCTTCATCATATATACATTCACGGATGTTGGATTGTTCAAATACAGAGAGGGTCCTTGATTGGCCCTTTCTGCACTTATACAGGCTTGAGTTAGGTTTTGCCCATGCTGAAATGGATTGGTTAACACAATAGATTGATGTTGTGTCACAAAATTTTGGGCCTCAACAAGCCAAGGACATAGGTGGGTCAGGTGGTTTTCCACGCACAGGTTGCACGGATACCTCACCTTCGGTTTCTTAGTGTTGCCCCCGCTAGCATTATCAGTGGGTTTCTTATCCCCCTTATCCTTATTTCGTTGTTTTTTCTTTCCTTCAAGTTGTTGGGTGGACTTTGGATTTGTCAATTGCACTGTGTGTACATATGACGTTTTAGTAGGGGGAGCAGCCAAAACAGTAGTTTGGCTGGCCGCTTTGTGTTGTATAGACAATTGCTACAATTGCTTCGTCAGTTGCTTAGCAGGCTTTGTTTGTGCTGAACCAACAATACCATCGACATGTGGTTGAGCTCTCTGTCTATTTTTATCAAGTATTGAGCATGGCACATCTGGCAAGATATTGTATAATAAACTAGACTGAGAATAGATGAGCTCAAGCTGTTGAGATATCATGATGGCATCTTCTTCAGAAAAGACTCCTGATGTCATGACATCTTTGGATAACTGTGCGACCAAATAATTAAGAAACCACTCGAGAAGGAATGCTGGTGGGACTGGTACCTTAATTAAATTCTTTCGGTGTCTCCATTCTCGGATGTGATCAGAGATATGGTCTGCTTTTGTCTGTGTGAAATTGGCCAGCAATTTTGTGTCAGGATCGTATCTCACAGGTAATTGGAAATGGTTTAGGAAGGCCATTGCCAATTATCCAAAGGAAGAGTATCTTGAGCAGTCGAGCTCAATGTACCATTTCGTGGCACTCCCAATGAGAGTACGTTGAAACAATCGCAACTGCACGGATTCGTCTTTCAACGAGTTAGATGAGCACCAAAGGTGGAAGGTAGTCACATGATCACCTGGATATTCGTTCGGATTGGCTTTGAACTTTGGTATGTCTGAAGGCAACTTCATCGGCATAGGGGGCCAACGTGGATCGTGACAGATAGGTTCATTCAACAACCTTGTCAAGTCTTGCAAATGCAAGGTTTCTAGGAAAGGTAGTTTGGGTTGTTGGTGATAACCTGGGAAAAAGGGGCCTAGAGTTTGACTGGCACCAGGTTGGCAGGAAAAGTTCGGCTGCTGGCCTGGGTTATGGTAAAAACCATGGCCATGACCAGCGTATGGATTCTGCGTGTGAGGAGACATCACCGGCTGATTCCCAAAATAGGATGTAGATGGATGGGTGTGCATTACATTCAGAGGACTTTGGGAAGGGTTTCCCCATGCCGATCTCTTGGGGATAGGAATAGTACCTTATCCGGGGTTCCATTGACTGTGGAAATAATTTCCCTAGATCGGCATTCTTGATGAAGGAACAGATCCCTACCAAGAATTCCAAGGCCTTTATGCGGAAGAAGCTCCTGGGTTTGCCCCCTGTGCAGGAATAGTACCCTGCATAGGAATAGGTTGTCTGAAACCGGGGTTGTCCCCAGTCGAGAAAGAATCTTATGAGAAGGCGTTGTTACCAAATGCACTGAACAAAGAAAACAGTGTCAAACCTACTGACATATTATACGAAGGCGGTCCTTGACTCCCTGCTCCAAAGAAACTATGGTGTGCAGGTGGCCCAGTGGATTGCTGATGTGTGCCACTGAGCGAAGGGGACGAAGGAGGAATATGACCTCCCCCGTAAGGGAAAGCGTTAAAAGGAGTTGAAGTACCCCCCATGTGGCCTTGCAAAGGAGTGTTAGAGCTCTCTTCCCCTAGACCTAAATTCTGTGAAGTGGAGTAGAAAAGTACATGACTTGTACCTGAGCTAGGCATCCCGTATGAGAACGGAAGGCTTGTCGCACTTGGTAGAAAAGGGGTTGTGGCCGCTGCCATAGATGGGATCGGATCACTGTTCGAGGTAGAGGTGGTCAATACCATGGTGGCTCGGACCGGTGATGGTGGGTTAGGAGGTGGAAAATCTCCTGTAGTGACAACCATAGTGGGAATTGAAGAATTCTCATAGGGAGTGACAACATTTGTTGACATTGCTGTGTGTGACACTGTCTGGCACTCGTAAGGGTTAATCGGTACGATGATGGGTGCCAAAATATTAGTGGTTGGAGTTTCAAGTGGACCAATAGCTTTCGCTTCAAATTCTAAAACGGTCGTTTCCTCTGGATGTTGGTCGGACACAATTTCTTGTGACCCGGTCGCTTCAAAAGACCCTTGTTGGTCTAGCTTTCGCTTTAGTGGTGGCGGGGGTGGATCTAGTGTAATCGGTGATAGGCCTAGAATCCTTCATGACTGGCGAAGCTCATGATCCTCCACTATGTGAGAATATCAAAGACACTCTGGGGTTTTCTATTCATTCAAAAAACAACACACACTAAAAAGTCCCTACAAGATAAAACAAGAAAACACTAAAATAATTGGAAGAATAGTTACAATAACCAACACTAGAGCAACTTACCGGTGCAAGTGAAACTCGAACACAAAAGAACCCTCTGGGTATACTTTGCAAAGTGTGGCCTGATGTTTGTCCTAGGTATCGTGGTATACCCCCACAATCACTTGTGTATGTCCCAAAAAAGATAGGCAACTAGTTTGCCAACGCGCGAACAGTCACCAGGCGGGTATAGTCGAAAGTTGGGTAGACCACAATGAGTAGGGTATTGAGCCTGAAACATGTCAATGGTATTGAAAGCAAGTGGTATAGAAGACAATTGAGGACCTTGAACGGATTCGAGACCCACGAAGCTTCATGGCAAATGCAATCGACGGAATCCCAAGACAAGCCCTCTATATGTGTTCTCCACTACGATTGGTCCAGCTTTGGAGGGGTTATCTCCACTACCTTCCTGCATGCGACCTCGTGTTTATCCCCTGTGTTATAGGGGGGGGCCAAATAAATTTCACGATACTGGACTTTGACACTCCCTAACTTAGACTCCAATGTTCAATTTTAATGGCCTTGAAGAGTTTCCTCTCCAACCTAATTCAAGGCCCTAACCCTAAACTAGTTGGTTGACCCTACAAACATAAAAAGTCTAATGAATTTTAGATTTAGCATTAATTTTTATGGCTTTTCTTAAGTTAAAGGTTACGAAAGTGAAACTAGTGATGTTTGAAAGACGAAAGAAAAATAAACAGAAAGCTGGAAACAAAAACATTTACTTCACTTAACTCTTAAACAACTTTTCAAACTTAATTATTTTTCTAAGATCTTTGAACAACAAACTCAAAGCAGGATTTCACTCGACTACGAGCTACTTATGATCTAAGTAAATTGTCAAGAAATTATGAAAGAAAAGACTTTTCCCTAGTTACTAATGCAAAACAACACTTTTTAACCAACAAAGAAATAAAAGATTTTTTTTTTATTTGAATGCTCACAAAGAAAAAAGGAAAAATATCAACAAGTCAAAACCAAGAAAACTTTCTGGCCTAAGTGTAGATCGCAAAGAGTCACTTTAAAAAATCACACACAAGCAAATTAAAATTGGACTCTCACACTTGTCTAAAAACCCTATAGTAGAAAATTTTTGAGGAAAACTTCTAAATGAAAAAAGAAAGCTATTGCTGTGATCAAACCTAAGTCACTGACCACTATGACAGAGACCCAAACTTGAGAGGTATAATTCTTGTCAAAATAAAGGATGATTTCCTTAACTTCAACAAAAATTATCTCCACAGGCACACTGCTGACAGTTCCACGGCAAGCGTGTGCATGCGAGTTGTGTAAAGTCAGAGAGAGTGTACACACGTGTTGGCCTTATATAGGCCGCATGTATATCTGAAACTCTGAAACAGATAAAAAACCAAGCAAGCCAGCCCAGGCAGAGACTACTGGTACTGATAACCAGAATCTCTTGAAGACTCAGACACTTACTTTAAACAGAAAAAAGAAAACAATTCAAGGAAAAATTCATAGAACAAACCAATCCGAGGTGAAACCTAAGATATAGACTGCAAACAACAAAGACTAGAAAGAGTTCCAGAAAACCCCTGAGAAGGACTAATTCTGACAGGGGAGAGGATGACTACCTCTTTAAAAGAAATTTTCTGGAATCATACACGTGACTGTCACCTCCTCAGCTAGCGTGTACACGCGGGCTGTGAGAATGCAGGGCACGGGTACACACGTGCAGACCTTATACAAGCCATGCGTACCTCTATGGGTCTTGGGAAAAAAAAAATTACAGTCAAGCAAAGAAACAGAGATAACTGGTATGGAAGACCAGAATCTCTATTAGCTTAGACTTTTGCAGAAACTTTAAAAACAGGAAAATGAAGCCAGTTCTTAAAAATACCCAAAAATATCCCCAGGAACCCTAGCGATCTCCCTAATATGGTCACCAATTCTGTTGTGAGTGGGAAATCCCTCTACAGACTAACACTTAGGGTTAAATTATGCATGCAGAAAAGACCTAAAGATTTCTACTTTCTATCGTCGTCCCATACCTAATCCCCATTATTCTTAAGCAAATACATCTTTAAGAAGATCAAGTGAGCATGCCTTATTTCAGGCATTTGATGTAGATCCTTCCTCACACTTGATCTCTTTTTTATTGTAGCTCTCCTCCCAAAGATGACCTGCATTCACACAAAACAAAAAACAAACTCCACATGCATTTGATATATAGATTAATGGGTTAGAGATTCAATAAACAAGTATGCAATAAACCATGAAAACCTCATATGGTGGGACGAGGAAAGTATTTCTTTATTATTAACTTCAACAAATCAACTTACAATGATGAAGCCAGCCACTGCTCCATGAACCTGGTCCTGGGCTCCTCTTCAAACTGTCCTCCAACTTCTTTGTTCTATCTTTCTCTTTGCACAAGGAAGGCTAAAGGGTTGGGACAAAGCGAATGCGCTATTGGGTATAGTTTCTTTACTATGATTCTCCCCCTCCAAATGGAACCCCTAACCCTTCTTTTATAGGCTAGAAGAAGCTAGGTATTTGGATGAACCCTCAGCCATGCATGGCCAGAAGGTTTAGCTAACTCACCCAAAGCTGTGTGTTCCATCGGCAACTTTCCTTTTTTTGTGCTTTTGTAGGTACATGCAGGCTGTTTTGGGTCAGCGAGCGTGTACACGCATGCAGTAATAGAGCAGGGCACGTGGGCCTTTATAAAAAGTGTTTTTAAGAAGAGTTGTTCAACAGTGCTTTGGAAAAGAAGGAATCTGAGATGGCCTAATGCCAGGTAAGCATGTCTAGTGCAAATTAGGGTTATAACAACAATCTTTCCAAGATAAGTACCAATCATATGATAAAATTATATGCTGCATTTTTAATTACGTGCTTATGTTACAGGTTATCATATATGTGATTATAATTGCCTGTATGTTATGGGTGTTTCCCTATATATGTTACATATCTGTGGTTACTGTTATTTCAGTGTAAAATCATATATTACAGAATGTAATTGTTTGTTTATGTTTATATGTAAAGCTTCAACAAGAGTGTTGTATGTATATGTTTAAGTTGCATGCAGTTTGAAGATACAATTTATGTGGCATAGACTAGTTAATTACTGGGTATGTTACCGTATGTTCTGCAGGAGGAGAACGAAAGCGTTCCCTAGAGTAGCATGTCCCAGCTTGTTTAAGGTTGGGGATGTTACCAAATGGTGTCAGAGAATGAGATATTTCTTTGGAGTGGCATTCCCTGACCTGTGGGTGGCCGAGGGACGTTACAATCATCATCTTCATCAGCATTGATATTGTAACAATCTTGCAATTTCTAAAGAGGTGCAGTCCATTCATCCTCTTCTTGTTCCAAAGGGAGGCTAGGTGCCTCCTCAAATACTTTCTGTCTGACAACTTGTAAATCTTGATCTACCATAAGGTACTCACTTTCAAAAAATAATATAGCTACGAAATTTTGTGTCATACCTTTCCAATCTGCAGTGATTAGGCACAATTCTACTTGAAGGTACCGGTTGATAGGCATTGTGTCCAGCGTGTTAATGAATTTGTGCACCCAGTGCTCCTAAGGAATGCTACTCCAGGATTCCTCACAACTTCACACATGGTATTTCAGACAAATTTGACATGTGTACCTAACTTCACATCCTTTGACTTGTTCTGAAAATCGCGGTGTCATCAAGGTGTGACATTGTACCTAGTCTGTTATGTTCTTCTTATGTGCTCCTCACGATCTCGTTGGAGTTGCTTTCAAGGCCTCGCCTAGTGCCAACAACCTTTGTTGCACTGGTACAACTTTTTCAAGTTCCCGTAATAAATTTTCTAAGTGATTCAAACCATCAAAGGTGGGAAAATTACTTACTGTTGTGCCGATCCAATGAACTTCTCTGGTCAATCTAGCACATCGTCGTGCAGATACTTCATACATTTTGTTCTTCCAGTTCTCCAGTGCTTCCTCTAAGTCCAATGAACATGCATTTTCACTTCGCCAACATAGGTTCCCATCTGTTGTAGTTGTTATAACCCTAAACTGCACTTGACATGCATACTTGGCATCAGGCCATCTAACTTGCTATATTTACCAAGCCATTATTGAAAAACTCTTCTAAAAACCATCATTTTGAAGGTCTCTGTGTCCGGTGTCGATCCCTTTGCGCTTGGTTGTTTCTTGACTGCAAATATCCTCCCAAGGATGACCCACATTCATCAAAATACAAACAAGAAACTACAAGCATGCATTCTACATATGGATTAGTGGGTTAGACGTCATAAACAAGAAATGTAAGCAAATCATATAAGTTTAAGACATCATTTGGCAGGATGGAAAAAGTACTTCTTTATATTAATCTCACAAAAGTCATTTAGAACATGAGACTGGCACTACTCCTTGAACTTGGTCCTGGGCTCCTCTTCACCATGCACCAACTGCTTCCACGTCTTCTTCTCCTCTTCAGTTCTCTCTTAGGGAAATGGTAAGGGATTTACAATTGGGGCAAAGGGGGATTGATAAAATGGGTAGAGTTTCTTTTCTCTCGTGCTTATCCTTGCAATGGGACCCCAAACCCTTATTTTATAGGACAAAAGGGATAGTAACGGTTGGGGTGACTGGCTATGGGTAGTCAAACAGTTAAGTAACGGCCTGAAAACCAGTATCCTATGCAAATTTCCACATTTCATGATATTTTGTGAGTGTACGCGGGTTGTAGTAGCTCA
This sequence comes from Picea engelmannii, assembly GCA_009831015.1. Taxonomy (NCBI): domain Eukaryota; kingdom Viridiplantae; phylum Streptophyta; class Pinopsida; order Pinales; family Pinaceae; genus Picea; species Picea engelmannii. Next base: position 251,672 of record ML789699.1, on the reverse strand, counting down.
AGGAGCATGTGTACGTGGACAATAATGGTGTAGGTCACGTACACCTTCAAAATGATGGTTTTTAGAAGAACTGTTCAATAATAGATTGGTAAAGATAGCAAGTTAGATGGCCTAATGTCAGGTATGCATGTCAGGTGCAATTTAGGGTTATAACAATATGATTAATGTAATCTTGTTGTCTGGCTATCAATTTGTATATATTTTCTAGTTCATATGTGTGGTCCTCTTCTCTGATGGGATATGTGTATCTGGGACCTTCATCAGGATCTAGAGGTGCGATGACCCTAAGGCCATCACCTTCAAATCCTATTCTTCTTTTCTTCAAGTCAACAACAGTAGAATTGTTGAAAGCCCTATCATTTCCTAACAACGTGGGATAAGGACAACTATCATTGACTATTTCAATCACCTCGAAGTCCACAAATGTTCTGACCCCATCGATGTCCATAGGGACATGTTCGAGTCTTTTGAAGGGGCTCACAGCCTGTTGATTGGCCATCCTAAGCCTGATGGGGGAATATATCAACTTAGTTTTTCCCATCAGTGCCCAGGTTTTCTTTGTCATAACATTGACCTCCGACCCTAAGTCGAGGACCACATAGTCTATATCATACTCTCCAATTTGAGCATTCATGTGTAGTTCCTTATTTTTCCTTCTCTTTTTAGATACTTGGTGTACCTCTCTACTTAGTAAGGATATTCCTTTCCTAGTTCATACTATCTGATCAAGTTTTGTAGCTCTTGTACAATGCTCTCATCCTTTATCAAATTAATGCAAGTGCATAAAAATTCCATGAGCTTACTTACCTCTTTTCCTTCTCTGGGTGAAGCAGACTAATCAAATTCCAGCGACATTCCACATTCTCTTAATTTTGGTCGAGCCTTTGATGAAGAAGCATGATCTCTCCTGAATTATTTTCTTGCTTCCTCAAATGTTTGTTTCTCTTTATTTGGATCAAACTCTTGTGTCTTCTCTGCAGCGTTTTTGACTCTTGATTGTTGTGTATTCTTTCTTGGAGTCACTCTGTCTTCTCATGTAAAAACACCTCCTCTAATGATAACATTGACTCTGGGATCCACTCTGTGAGGTTCTGCTGTGATTAGTTGTACTTGTTGGTTTCCTCCTCATATTTCCTGAAGTTTGGCTAATAGCGCAGGACAATATTCTATGACATGTTCAAATGAGTTGAAGTAGCTACAAGTGGTACAAGGGTTCTGACAATCCCTTTCCAAATGTCCTGGCTATGCGCAGTTATAACAGATGATCTAACCTCAACCTTGACCCATGCCTCCTTCCCATCCTCTTTCTCTGAATCCACCACGAGGGTTGAAGTTTCCTCTTCCTGGGGAATTATACTATGTAGTGTTCCCTTCTTGCTGTACTTCACCTTGAATTTTGTATATATCCCTTGACCTTTCATGCATGAGGTCATAGGCCCTGCAATCCCTATCATCATTCCCTACCGACTTACAGAACATGCAATACATATTTGTGGGTGTCTGAACATATTTTTGCATGTAACAACATTCACCAGGGCGATGACTATTTATACATACCTCACACCAAGGTAGGGTAACTTGATTCAAAGGGCTCGGAGCTCCAGATGCCAAGTACTCATGGAATAGGGTACAATTCTCTTTGTCATGGCCTTCCGATTTGTATCTAATGCACTAGATATCTTCTCTCTTATCGTTTCCCTTGTTTTTTTTTCATATCTTCAACTTGCAGTGATAAGCTAGTTAGTTGGCTCAAGATTTGAATCATACCTGAGATGGATTCTCCCATAGGGGTTGATTCTAGCTTCATGGAAACCTCCAGTGCCTCATCTTGCGAAGCAATCTTCTGTTGCATCAACGGGACTCTCATGTGTGGTAAAAGGGTAGCAATGAACCATTCCTTGTTTTTCTCATCTGGGATCTGAAAAGTCAGCAGACCCATTAAGGTTTTAAACCTCTGACCAAACTCCCAAACAGGTTCAACTACTCTCTTCTTGATTTCTTTTAGTTTTGTAATGCATTGTGAATCTGAATTGGGCTTCTTGAATTCTGCAACCAACAAATTCTTGATCCCATTCAGTGGTTTAGGTTGTGCATTGTTTTGGACAAGTTTCATGTACCAGCTCAGTGCGCCGTCTCTCGGGGTAGTACTAAACTGAGCTTTTTTAAGAGCTTTGTCAGTGACATTCTTAATACTCCATACGACTTTACATAGAAACCAATTTTGATGAGGATCTTCATATCCATATCGCCTAAAGGTGGGTAACCTCATCTCAACTGCCATAGATATTCATGGTTTCCTGACTAAGTGTGCGCTGAACCACTTGTACCGATGATTTGATAACTTAGGTTACTCTGGTTACTTAACGTTGTTGAAACAACAGGAGGCGTAATAGTACTTACTTCAACAGTCGACGCAGTTCCTAAAGTTTCTGTCTCTTCTCAACGAGGTTCTTCAGAATTTTCTTCTCTTAGTCCAACAGACCCTGAATGTTCGTCGTTCAGTAGCTCTTCCTATTCTCCACTATAAATCCCTTCTTCCTGTAGAATATGTTCTTGATCTTTCTCAAACAAGTTCGCCAAAGGAAATTATCTGAAGGTCCTTCCACTACGTGTAAGTCCAACCTCTGTGTCACTGTTGCTGTCTGAATTCTTGAACATTAGCTTTTCAATCTGACCAACTACTGTATATTCAAGATGTTCTTCTCATGCAATAACATCTTGATCTTCAACTTCAGAACATGTAAAAATTTTCCTCTTGGTCCCTTAAAGAAATATATCTCTACTTGTCTATATGACTCTACTATGTCAATAGAAAACTCGGTGATATATTCTCCAATGGTACTATCAAACCAATGATCTACTGCTCTTAACATGACAATATCAACTCTCTTGACCTTCTTGATCAATGCCAACGTCCAAACCAAAGGTGGTCTAGATCTGATCTCAAACTGGGTATTTGCTAATATGGCTAACCACTTGTATAGCTCCTAATGAATTCCTCCAAAGAAATTCTCGTGTATATTAGTAAAGATATACCTTCCCAACCAGTCTTTTGTGCTAATATTAGGGTTCTTATTCTGAGCTTCTGCAAAGTCCTTCTCTTTTTCTTCTATCCACCTATGACTCTCTGTCTTCAATGGAAACCACCTTGACATTCCCTCAAGAATATCTTGGTCCCAACAACAGAACCATTTGTTTACACAGGGGAAGACCCAGGGTTTATCTCTAAGAGCACACCAACAAGCCATAACTACTGCCCCTTTCGACAACACCTGTGAGGCAGATGAAGTCTCACCCGAAGTAGCTATAGGGGTTAGAGGACACAAGTGTCTACAACCAGAGGAAATACAAAGTCGATCCAATACAAGAACAACATGACATCTAGATATCAGTTACCAACTTATACCCACTTCGCACAATTATCTGTCAGATCTAACACAGTAATGCAATAACAATATATCAAAGAGAAAAAGAAAACAACATCAATCACACACAAAAACAAGATGTACGTGGTTCACCCTCTCCCTAGGGATACATCCACAGAACTGTGCTTTATAATATATTAGGTGAAAGCATATAGTTCTATCTATGGTCTTAGCTAGAATATCTTCTCTCTTTCTCTCTGTCTCCCTTCCCTGCGTACCCAGCTGCAGGGTTGATCTTCGCACCCAGCTGAAGATATTACAATACAAAATGCTCTCTCAGCACACTACTTCTCTCTCAATAACAACAATCTCTCATCATCACATCTAAATGACGACCCCATCCCAGGTCCTCTTGACCTTTATTTATACATTACAATAACTCACTGAAAACCTTAGGCTGAGACCTAGGTGTCAAAACCCTAGATACAAAAAACCCTAGGTGCCTAAAACCCTAGGTCAACTTCACCCACATTCTCAGGGCTTCACCAGCCTGTCTTTCCTTCTTTCCCGCGAGGTTCTCCAAAGCATCCGTTGGTGGATTTTTCTGCTTGCTAAGTTGTCCATGATCCATCTTCCTTGTTGATCTGTCATCCTCGATATCCTCATCCAATGACTTGTTTCTCTTACTTCACTCCATATTTTCTTCTCTTTTGCTCACTTCGACCCTATATCAGTCACTGTGTCTTCCGCGTAGTTCACATTTCTCCTTTTCTCCCTTAATCTTCGATTACTTCCAGAACCAAGGGCCAATAGGAACACATCCATCGAAGTAGCACACACCTACTGTCTGAAGACACACAGTCTTTGCCATAGTCTTATGAATATGCATGTGATGTTTCTTCTCTCAATAGGTCCGACAATGCATTACCCACTTAGTCAACTCACATGACCGATATAGGGAACCCTTGGCCATAGGGTTTAGCTAACATGAAAAGATACATCAAAACTCCCTCTTAACGAGGGTGGAAATTCAACAACACTCCAAGCTTGTCCCTGAAGTACTCATACTTCACTGTTGGTGAGAATGTTCACTATCTGCTCGTCCATGGATATGTACTAGAGCTACACAACTCCTCTATGTACCATGTTCCATATTTAATGATATTTTATCTCTATATGCTTAGGCCTATCATGGAATACATGGTTCTCTATAAGATCCATAGAACTTTGATTGTCACAATGTATCAAAGTTGACACCAATTCTAGATCAAATATCCCATCTAGCAACTTTTGGATCCATACTGCATCATGTATTTCCATTCTTGCTGCAATATACTCTGCTTCTGATGTACTGGGTGCTACTAATGTCAGCTTCTTTCTCAAGCATGAGATCATTCCTGATCCTGGACTTAAGCAACATCCGAAAGTATTCTTCTGATCCACTGCACTCCCTGCCCAGTCAAAATATTTATATCCCTACAACTTCACATCTCCACTTGAGACATATCTCAATCCATATCCAACCATACCATGAAGGTACCTCAACATATGCTTTGCTTCCATCCAATGTACCTGTCTAGGTTCAACCATGTGTTGATTCAAGGTATTCACTGCAAATCATATGTCTAGTCTGGTGTTAACCAGGTACATCAAGGATCCAATCAACTATCTGTACATCGTGGGATCCACCAAATCTAAATATTTTTCAATCAAAAGATTTATATTTATCATCATGGGTGTGGTCATGGACTTGCAGTCCATCATCCTGAATCTATGTGGAATCTCAACAATATATTTTCCTTGGCTAAGGAAAATCTCATCTGATCTCTGCCACACTTCCAATCCCAAGAAGTAATGCATCAGACCTTCAAAATATGAAGTGAGCTCCCTCTTGCACCCAACTATGAGATTATAATCTTCTGTTAGAAGCAGGTCATCCACATGTAGGATAAATGAGAAACCATCCCCAAACTCATCAAATAACTGTCCAATCTAGTATGTCATGTCCTGGGTGGCTGCATAAGCTTGTACAAAGCTTCCTTTAATCTACGTACATGAGACTCCTTCTCATGTATCTTTGTGGTTAATTTATGTACACTTCTTATGGCTACTAGAGCAAGTGTCTCTTCATAATATTCTCCCTCTTACTGAGAATATTCTAGCCACAAATATCGCTTCACGCTTCCATCTGCAACATGCTTAATCTTGTAGATCAATTTGGAAGTCACTATTAAATTCCCTTATGGTCTTGGAACCACCTCCCACACATTATTATTCATGATGGAATGATAATCATCCATCATGGAATCCTTCCATTCCTACTTCTCAACAACTTCTTAAAAGGTGGAAGGCTTTGAATCAATGATTCTTCTCATCAATGCCACACAATTGGAAAACATTTGTGGTTTTTGGAACCGAGGCAAGTCTATATCCCAATATTTCTGACTAGCTTCTATTGTAGAAAGATCTACCGGGACAAGGGAATCCTCTTAGGATCTTTCACATCTCCTAGAATCATCTGAAGCTACAATCTAGCCTCCTTGAGTTCCAAAAGACGTCTCTCTCTTCTTTTGAATCAACTGAATCTCTCTGAGATCATGCTTTCTTCGAGTCTAAATGATCCCTCTAAATCTTGACTCCCTTTGAGTTTATACGATCTCCAGAGCCACTTGATTTCACTGCATCTGTTGACTTCTTTTGAAGTGTTATCTCCTATGGACTGTAGTGGGAGTTTGATCCTCCCTACTAGATCCTAAGGGTTGACTCCCTATGAAATATAACTCCTTCTGAGCTAGTACTTGGTGGGGCCACCTGCCTCACCACTGGTAGAGTTATCTTCTTCTCTTCATAGTATGGCTTATTAATTCCATGTATCTATATGAGAACATGCTTATTTTACTGCATCGTTTCTAGGTAGGCCCTTCTGGCACTACTGACTCTTCCTGATGATATGAAGAGTGGTCAAATTAACTATACAATCATCTTTGGAGCGTTCTTCTCCTCACAATCAATCTACACAAGAGATACTCTTCTTCATCTTCTACTTCACATGGGTGTGTATGTTCGTGTACACTGTTCTATGTCTCGGCTAGAGACTGTCTAAATAGTTGCCTCTTGCAACCGTCATCATAGCTCCTTCTCAGAGCTATCACCTGTGACCTGCCTAGAACAAGAGACAAGAACAAAATTTCCATGGTAACCTCCATGGAATGGTTAGTAATCAATAACATCTCCTAGAGGAGTTCAATTTCATCTTGCAAAAAAGTCTATCATTAACAATGAACATCTTAAAGGTAATCCTACCGAAAGTATTCAGGTGTACCTAATCATTTGATAACAATAGAAAATAATAAAGCTGTAAAAACTGTTATCTTAAGTACAATACTTTCTTAAGCAACAACAATATAAAATATTGAACCTGATATGAAAACCTGGAGTCTGGTGTTGTTTTCATGCTTGAGTTTCCTTCTATCATTCATATGAAAACACCATTGTATAAAATACAAATTATTCATCCTTTAATGCCTTTGAGTGCTCTTTGGCTTCTGTTGCATGTGCATGGTGTTTCTTCTTCTCCATTTATTTCTCATGTTTGTGAGGACATTGTGCGACACAATGTCCCATCTTCCCGCAATTGAAGCATTGAACCTTTGACACATCCCTCTTACAACATGGCTTCTTAGACCTCCTTGGACTTCCTTCTTCTCTTTCCTTTATCTTCTGCACTTGTGCTGCAAGTGCTTGGTTTTCCTCATCATCTACCTTTTGTTTCTTGGACATCAATCTAGATTCCTCTTGAGAGAAATCTGCCTAAAATTTGTCAAACTTGGGTAACTTCCTTCTTGCAAAACTTCCTTGAACAAATGGTTCCCAAGATGGAGGGAAACCATTTAGTGTAGTGGTTACTAGTTCAACATATTCTACCAGATCTCCAATGACTGCTAACTAGTCTTTGATCTGTGAGATCCTTGTAAAGAAGTTGGCTATCGTCTCTGACTTGTTCATAGTCATATTTTTGAGTTGATGTCGCAGGGTAAGATTTTGACTAGTGTTATAGATTTCATAGAGTTTGGTTAGGGAATAAATCATCTCCTTTGCAGTATTTAGTTCTGATACATTGGGTATCAGGTGATCCTTTATTGAGTCTGTCAAGATCCTCCGGCCTTGACCTCATTCTTCTTGAACTTTTCCTTTTCTTCTTCGTCTTCAGTTTTTGGAAGCATCTTCTTGATGTGATTCAATAATTCATTCTCTTATAGAATGAATTATATTCTATGCTTCCAGGATCTGAAGTTATCTACTCCATCCAATCTATCCTCAACTCTCATACTGGTTGACATTTTCGTCGGTAGAAACCCTAGCACTAAAAAACCTCAATTTTTCAAACTTCACCAAACTGCACACTGAGGGTTTCAGGGGCTGCACTAGGTTAGGGTGCACTGCTTTGTGAAGGAATTATTCCCAATGTCCTTGGAATAGTGCTCAACTAGCTTGACAAAGTATTGCAGCTGTAAGGTGTTGCTATAACGATCTTCCTTCTAGTGGTTAAACTGTTTTGAAGGTAACCAACTTGGATACCATGTTATATTTTCCTTGTTTATAGAGCATTAGTGTTAATAGTGTTATTTTAATTCATTATCATTAACATATATCTCATGTACTAAGCAGTAGCAACATAAATGAGAGACAAAAAATAACACAAGAGACTTATCCAGGGAAAACCCCAAATGGGGGAAAAAACCCAACAGACTTTATTAGATAGATTCCATTCAAAAAGAAAGTCCAATAAGATAAACCCTAGAAAAAGTGATAGCTTAACCAAAAACACCACCCTCATTCCAAATAAAACACCATACAAAGGTAGTGCACCTCCTCAAGGAGTAGCGCACAAGAGAGAGATACCAAAACACTGAAAAAGAAAAAATTGTGCAACTGCAGCTATTTCATCACCTCCTCCAAACTTGCACCTTGCTTCTGTGTAGCTGTGAGAGTGTGAGTGAGTGAAAAAATGAGCCAATAAGTCCTTTATTTATAGTCTTCCTAGCCACTACATTGAGCTGACTTCTTCTCTAGACATGTGTCTTTTCATTATTACTTTATTCTTATGGGACAAATTCTCTTCTAGGGTATTTCAATATCTGTTCAATGGATCTCTTGCTTATGGAATATTCTCCACATCTAAGAAAGGTCATTTAGGAGGGAAATATATTCTCGCAACTACAAAAACATCAACACAAGTGACCTCAGGCTCGATTCCACGGACTTAACCAAATCTTGGATGAGATTAAAGAGCGTAACCTCCCGGGGCTTGTCAATGTTCCATATGACCATGGTACTGGAACCCTGCACTATGCTAAAAAAGGAGCTAATATTTCTGAGCTTCGGGAATTTGAAGGTCCAGAGCTCTGATCTGTTAGAACCTTGCAACATCCAAAACTCACCGAAGGAAACTGATCGAAATGGTTACCAGAGAGTTTGACCGACAACTGGCGGTTTCATATTAGTTATCATGGTATCCTCCCTATCATTAAACCCTTACCAAATTTTCGGCCATGACGTAACATGAGTCGTCGATATAAGGATATTCGGGATCCTTCTTGACCATTGGGTACACATTATGGTCAAAATTTTCATTGACTCGCTCCGGGAGTAAAAAGGTGTTAAACGATTAGAACTCTCGAACGACGAAATCACGAAGTGACATGAGCTGTTGATATAGGGATCCTTTAGGATCTCTCTCAACTATTAAAGCAGGTATAGTGGAAGGATAGAGTAAGAGGTACTATTAATCATCTGATTGAGGGGAGGAATTCAGGAGAAATGTGGACCATATATCGAGGATACGTCAGGATCTTTTCTCTACCATTCGATAAACTAGTGGGAGGACAACATAAGTAATTCGATCAAGTCTTGCTCTGAGAGATTCGACGATATAGGAAGATGCATTAAACACAAAAGTGACAAAGTGTCGAATACCAAAGTACACCTGAATAATTCTATAACTTCAAAACTTCGGGGGAAGTTTGTAGACCTGTACAAGAATATCTAAGGGGCTGAAGGCCCAATACTCGTGAAGACTGGGAGATATTACCTGCAACCAACATCCACATCATCTTCAGGGGATGATGACCCAGGTTATGACCATTCCATGTCATATGGTGTGAGAGAGGTTAAGCTACGAGGATTCCATGTGGCAAAGGGGATGACCATTGGCCAAAGATGCCCCGAAAAACTTTAGAAAGCTATAAATTTCAAACCAGAGCTCGATTTTGGGAAACGTTTTAGTCGCTGGGAAGCTGTTTTAGGGAGGAATGCATCAAGGAAATAAAAAAAAAATAATTGGTGAAATGTGTCCTTAAAAAATTGATGAAGAAATAACTTGTATTCAAATTAATGAAAAGTTTTATGATAGACATGTTCTAATAGTAATTATTAAATGCACTTTTCTTGCTGAATTAGAGGTATAGAAAGAAAATTTAGTTCTTATATGGGGACTGGAGTCATGGAAGATGATCAAGGATCTTACAACCATGAGGAAGAGATCATAGATCTACATGTCAGCATGGGGAATGTTGAGACATAGTCAAATGGAAGAAGAGATAGGCAAGAGCTTGTCACCATGAGAAGTCTGCATAGGGAACTGCAGAGCTATAGTGTTGATAATGAAAGGATTATGAAGGCTCAAGAAGAGATACTTCAGAGCTTAAATATTTTGCATAAGAAAGTTAACAAATATTCTGGCACCAAGCAAGTAGCCAGTGATAGACAAGTATCAACATTGATATCCCATAGAAAAAGGGAGGATAATGGAAATAATAGGCATTCAAGAAGCATGAGCATGCACCACCATTATACAAGGAAGTTCACTAGAAGAAATCATGCAATATCAGGGCCAGAGAGTATCCCAAGTGTGTCTCATATTCATAGGAAAAGAGTAAAGCTCGAGGAATACATCTTACAAGGTGAACTCAGGAAAATCCAGCCACCTACTTTCAATGGTGAGCATCGTAAAGGAGAAAAGGAAGAGGCTTGGCTATGGGAAATGAAGAAATATTTCTAATTGCATGATTACCCATCCTGGGTAGAATCTAGAATTGCCACCTACCTAATCCAGATTATGTTCAGAAAGAAATGAAAGTAGAGAAATTACAATGAAATACTCAAGAAAATTGTCAGAAACAGAGAAATACAACAATACTTGATTTCTATTAATGAAATAATTGTAAAGAGACTGTAAAAATACAAAGTGCAAGACTCTCTAGAATGGTGGCAACTTTATCTCTGAGAAGAGATGTGACAGCTATGCCCATTCGCAAGAATAGGATTACAATGAGGCTCTGAAGGCCTTTTTATGTTAAACAGGAACTCCAAAACCCTAGACATCCAAAAACCTAACCCTAGGAGATGAAATGCCAAAAGTAATGTGGGCCCCCTTTGGGTAAGTTAATACATTAACGTCTCGTGGTCGTAACTTTTTCATATGATCTCCATTTTAGGCATGCGATAGCCCATTGGAAAGGTGTTTTCAAGAACTACACATTACGCCATTAAAATATGACTCCATATATAGTTTGAATGTGGTGAGCCAAAATAACACTGTTTAGGGCCCCAAAACGAACCTGGAATTACAACAATATGTTATGACATGAAAAAATACAAAATAATCCATTTGGATTAGGTAGGAGGCCACCAATATCCATCTTGAATATGTGTAGGGCTCTAGACAACCCCAAAAGTGTAGAACCCACAATTACAAAGAAGTACAAAAGAACGTGTTGAACTAAAAACTAGCAAAATGAGCCAATTGGAATAGGTGGGTGGACACCAATATCCACCTGGATCAATCCTACCCCGTTAGGAAGCAATGGTCTCCATTGCGTTGAATGCCCAGGGAAGAGGGGAAATCATGTTCTGAATCTGAATCTTTGTGAGTTGCGTGATTTGTTGGAGAAGTTGTGTTGCTTGGTCTGTGGAAGACTATCAAAAACTGGTTGTTGGTAGGGTTGAATATGATCCACCAATTTGTTGTCTCTGGGTTGACGGGGCATTGTGAAGGCACCATTGTAGGTGAAGACACAATATATTATTTCTCTTTGACAATATGTTTTTGCTGGATAGAAGGCATTGAGGCTGCAATGGTTGTAGCTGTCTTCTATGAACCCTTTGAGCATACTGTGAAGAGGATGAATTTTGCAGTATGAGAGATTACCTTGTGACGTTGTTTTGGTGGATAAGTAGTCATAACTACCTCTGGTATCCGATAGAGATAACCTCCTACAGTAATAATGAAACTACGGGGTCTAGACTCATAGATAGCATGACGTCTGCACATATATGGTTGGCCCAAAACAACATCATAGAAATCAAGAGGGGCAACATCATACACTACCTCATCCTTGAAGGGATGGATGCCATAGGACATGCATAACTGATGGATGACACAAAGATATCAACCCTGGTGAAGCCACTCAATGTTGTATGGCTGTGGGTGTGGTGTTGTCGACAACCCCAACTATTTGACGACCTTAGATGAGATGAGGTTCTTTTGGCTGCTATTATCAACAATGAAATTCAACAAGGTCCCCTTCACCCACATCTATGAATGGAAGAAGCGTTCCCCCTCTTCAGGATCTATTGATTCTTCTGGTTGAATTAGTGTGGTCATGAAAGTGAGGGTGGGGTCTGCGTCAATGATCTATCTATTTTCAATATTTTCTGGATCGGATTTTGAATCAAGGTTCGACTTCGTGTTTTTTACCTCGACCACCAATGACTGTTTTGAGTGACATTCATTGATGTTGTGCCAGGGGATTTTTTGGAAGTCACACCACTTCCCAGTGTAATTATTTGTCATCCCTTTACCCTTTTTGTTCTGTGTCTTGGAATGTTTGTCTAGAGGCTGTTGGTTAGGGATGTATTTACCATGCTTTGGTTGTTGCATATTTGCAGAACCGAATTCCCATTTGTTCTAGTGCCTAAATTTCTGGTCAATTTTGACATAATATTGATAGGAATCTCCCAAGGATGAGATGTTTAGGGAATCCGTTTTAGTTTGGATGTACCTATGCAAATCCCCATGGTATTTCAGAACCAGATGCCACTCGAAGTCCTTGATACCTAGCTTGGTGCACAAGGTATGGAAAGTATTTGTGAACTCTGACACTATTTGGCTCTTCTCTTTCCCCAGTGTGGTCCATCTCATGTACTAGTCTTCAAATTTATCAACATGATAGTACTATTCTTTGACCACATCCACAAAAAAAATCCAAGTGGGATCGACCCCATATATTCCAGATTCCTCTATGGAAATTTGATCCCGGTAGGTTTCCCACCAATGTTTGACATGGAGGAGAGCCTTGAGGAGTGAGGAGGTGATATTTTCCCTGTAAGGAAAATTTTGAACAAAGAAATAACCTTCTAATATATTTAACCAATTTTCTAGGGCATCCGCATCTATCTGACCTTCAAATATGGGAATATAAAAATTAAATTGTACCTTGAAGGGAGAGGTTCCTCCAAAATGGTTGATTGATGAAGATGTGTCTATTGCTATCGACATGTGTTGAATAATGTGTGAAAAATTCTCCATCATTTTGTCCCTCTATCATGCGATAGCTTTCTCAAGCAACAAATCAAAAAAAAATAATACTCCACCATTTTTATTTTCTGCCACCATCAAGGGTTTCTTGTGTGTGTGAGAGTGATTGTACTCAAGAGAGACAAAATTGAGACCCAATTGGCTATACTCAGACCTCATCGGGGACATGCATTGAAAAATGATCAAGAGTAGCCTGATCTGATACCAATGATCTAGATTATGTTTGGAATAAAATGAAAGTAGAGAAATTACAATGAAATACTCATGAAAATTGCCTGAAACAGAGAAATACAACAATACTTGATTTATGTTAATAAAATAATTGTAAAGAGACTATAAAAATAAATAGTGCAAGACTTGCTAGAATGGTGGTAGCGTTATCTCTACGAAGATATGTGATGGCTACGCTCATTCACAAGAAGATGATTACAATGAGGCTCTGAAGGCCTTTTTATGTTAAACAGGAGTGCCAAAACCTAGACATCCAAAAACCTAACCCTAGGAGATGAAACTCCAAAAGTCATGTGGGCCCCGTTTGGGTAAGTTAGTACATTAACTTCCCCAGGCTGTAACTTTTTCATACGATCTCCATTTTAAGAACGTGATAGCCCGTTGGAAAGTTAGTTTTGAGAACTACGCATTACATTGTCAAACTTTGAATCTGTCTACATTTTGACTGTGGCGAGCCAAAATAACACTGTTTAGGGCCCCAAAATGGACCTGTAAGTACAACAAGATGTACTTACATGAAAACATAAAAAATATGCCATTTTGATTAGGTGGGAGGATACCAGTATCCACCTGGAAGATGTGTAGGGCTCCAGACAACCCCAAAAGTGTATAACCCACAATTACAAAGAAGTATAGAAGAACGTGCTGAACTAAAAAATGATAAAAGGAGCAAGTTGGAATAGGTGGGTGGCCACCAATATCCACCTGGATCAATCCTCCCCCCTTAGGAAGCATTGGTCTCCATTGGGTTGAGTGCCTAGGGAAGAGGGGAAAACATATTCTAAATCTGAATCTTGGTGAGTTGCATGCTTTGATGGAGAATTTGTGTTGCTTGGTCTATGGAAGATTTATAAGTTTTAAAACTGTGAAGTAAAGCAATGCATACAGATTCTTAAGAAAAACATAAATTAATCAATGGATCATACACATAGTACACAAAGATTTACGCTGGAAACCCTTGACCAGGAGAAAACCAACCTTCCTTGGTGCCACACCTTTCAACTCTTCATTGTATTAATTTCACCATTCACCATACAATATATACAATGTTTTAGGTATTCCGTCGCTACCAAAACCCTAATCCCTTAATCCAGGATTAATTTAGAAAACCATTAAAAATAGATGTAGTTTTCGAATCTGACGCACACACACACATATGAAAAGAATATAACACATACCCAACATTCTTCCACTTGTTGTTTTCTTTGCATACAAGGGCTTGTTGTACAACTAAGAGGGGGGGGTGAATCGGTTGTTACTTTGCTTAAACAATTATGCTTATTTTAAACTCTTTAGAGAGCACTCAATGACAATCACAATAATGAAGGGAGATAAGAAATAGACCATTTGACATCAGTCACACACATGAAATATACAGAGACAGATATTTCTTGAGGAAACCCATAAAGGGAAAAAACCTCTTCTTCTTGATATGATAAGAAATCTTTATATTCTTTACATTATCATTCTTGGGATCTCCAACTCCTCTTGAAGCTACAACCTCTATTTTGCAAGCTGCAACTTGCTGAGAGCACCAACTCTCTGGTTTCTCTAGCACCCACTAGAAGGAAGCACCAACTCCCTTAATGTTCCAGTACCAACTGGATGGAAGCACCAACTTCCTGAATGTTCCAGCACCAACTAGATGGAAGCACCAACTTACTGAATGTTCCAGCACCAACTAGATGGAAGCACCAACTTCCAGTTACACAGGCTCCAACCTGTATAACAGAGAACACTTGTTCTCCCTTGCACCACCTTGCCACCCTGGTTTCTTTGGCTGCAACCAGATGGAAGATACAACTCCCTGTGTTCAAGCACCCACTTGAACCTCTGAGGACAACAGTCCTCCCTAGCACCTCCCAACCACCCTGAAATATAAATATTTTCTACTGAAACTTATTACAGTGATTCAATAGTTGTCATTGGCTTACTAGGCTTATCACTGTTCTGCTATGCTGCTCTGCTCTCCTATATCAGTGTCTCTCTGCCTGCATATTCTTGCGCTTTTTGATCTTCTGCTTTTCTCTACAAGTGCACCTCAGCCTTCTTTTATTGTCTCATTTATGCATCTATGTTCTTTGCTTCTGTTGTGCTATATGCTTTGCTTCTTATTTTGATTCTATGAATTACACCTCTTCTATGTATTTCAACTTCTGCCCACAGCATGCTATTTCCCCATGTGTAATTCCTCTCCACAGTAGCCTCCATCTCTTCTCTGTTCTACGTATTTATACTATCTGTGCACCTTATTCATCCTCCATGCACAGTGTCTCTGCATGCTCTTCACTGTGCCACTGTTCTTCTCATCGGGTTGTTCACTGCCACTGCACTTTTGCTCTGCTTCACTCGCTGAAGCCTCAAAAAGAAAACTACATCTCACTTATGTCTATTCCTCATTTGTTACTCATCTCTAAGTTTTATCTCACACTATGCATACTGTTGGTCTCACACTGTGCATACTATAATTTTCCCTTCTTTATAGTTCAACTCATTTTTCATTTAGAACAACCAACCACGCACAGTCACTGCGTGTTTCTTTTATATACTACAACCCCTTTAGTTACCCCTCAAACCCTAGAACAATGCATCAGCAACTGAAATTCCAACCATCCAAGAACCATGATTCAGTTCTGCTAACTGAATCGTAACTGATCAATTAATTGTGAAGAGCGACAATAAAAAACGCATCAACAACAGAATCGCCAACCATCCAAGAATCATGATTCAGTTCTGCTAATTGAATCGTAATTGATCAATTACCTGTGAGGTGAAACAATAACCCTTCAATCAAGTTTCCAATTAACCAGTAACGTTGGATTAAATCCATAGGATTTCGCGTTTATCTCATATGCCCACTAGTTGTGACCAAGCGCTAAAAAGAATTTGAATTTCATGATTTCGCATCTCGGCATTCCTGTGATGAAGGGTCTCAACACTCCATGTCGCAATTGCTGAGACTCCGAGATGGAGCTTAGCACTGCTAGCTTCTTCCCCTCATGTGACCACCAGCGGTGACCACAGGCTGCACCAAAAGGCGCTTCGTATTTTGCGAACTTATGAACTTTATCGAGCCTGATCAACGGTCGAGATCTCCAATGATCTGACGGTCCATATCTCATCGTGATCTCACATATTGCAATTCCTGTGATGAAGGGTCTCGATACTCCAAGTTGCGATAGCTGAGACTCCGAGATGGAGCTTAACACTACTAGATTCTTCCTCCATCTGCTGCAGATGTAACCACTGGTTGTGACCATAGCCTTATTCGAAAAACGCATTTCGCACTTTCGCATCTCAAGTATTATGTGATGAGTCCTCTCAAATATCCATGCTACGAACTCTGAAATAGAGCTTGGCTTCTCTAGCTCTGTTCTCCAGCTCTCGACAATGTGACCACGAGACATGACCACTCGCCAATCAAACGAGCACTTCGCTTTTTTGACTTTCTAGTCAGCAAAACGATGATGTTTCACCGTGTGTCCTATGGAACCAACAGTCCAGATATTATTGTGATTTCACCACGTGTCCTTCTTGAATCAATGGTCTAGATTTCTCCTTGATCCGACAGCTCAGATCATTTCACCATTTCGCATTTCGTGAGTTGGAATGATGGAGCACCTCATGCCTTTGAATTTCCAATCAGTAAAATGATCTTTCGACATGTGTCCTCTGAATCCAACGATCCACGACTGTCCTCGATGGATGACTAGGATTCCTTCATAGTTTTGGAGAGTTGGATGACTCTTGGTCTTATCTGCCTTGCAGCTTCACCATATCTAACGGTTGTTGGTCCTTCATAATTACTCCAGATCTGATAGCCCAGATCTTATCGTGATTTCACATATCGCGAGTTGGAAGGTTAGAGAACTTCCTTCCTTTGACCTTTCGGTTAGCGAAATGATGATCTGTGACCATGTGTCCTACCCAAAGATGGACGATCCTCCTTCTTTTGGGATTTTGTAAGCCCGCTTCACCTTGCACTTTAAATATTGTGCAGGTTCTCCTGGATCCAACAACGGTCGGACCTCGCACTTGGATATAACACCCGAGATCTGTCCTCCATCTGCGTGCTCAACCTATCTAAATTCAGATCTGACGGTCATCAGGAATTCTCAATGGGATCCAATGATCACTATCACTTCTCCTCCTGAGCTTACACATCCTCCTGACTTGGAATAATTTCTAAGTGTCAAAGGCCTCGACCTTTGATCCATCTAAGAACCTGAGTACGCTATCTCTCTTGAGCTTTGGAAATGAGTTAACCTTGTCTCTGGTGCACACCTACGCATTGCATGCGACTCTACGCTAATCCTCTTGAGCTTATGTTGTTCCTGTTTTTCCATCGCTGCACACTCTGATCTTGCCATCAATGACAAGCACACTTTGCCTTATGTTGTTCTTGTTTTTCCATCGCTACACACTTTGATCTTGCCATCAATGACAAGCACACTCTGCCTGTAAACATGCCAACAGGGTTCACAGGATTACATAGTCAACAATCCAGGGCAACAATGCCCATTGTTACTCTACACCAGGAGAACTTCACTATGCTCATAGACTTTGTCAATGAATCTGCAACATTCTTCAAAGTGTCAACCTTTTCCAGCAACACCTTCTTTTATTCAACCATGTCTCTCACAAAGTGATACTGAACATCAATATTCTTTGTATTCAAATGATAATCTAGGTTCTTTTCTAGGAATATTTCGCTTTGACTGTCACACTCTAATCTCATTGTTTTTTGTACCAACCCAATACCTGAACACAATCTTTGTAACCATACTACTTCCTTGCTTACATGAGTGGCTGACATGTATTCAACTTCTGTAGTTGAGAGTGCCACTACAACTTGTCTTTTTCTCATCCAATTGATTTCTCCTCCAAATAGGTTAAACACATGCCCACTTGTGGATCTTCTGCGATCTAGATCTCCAACCCAGTCTGCATCAAAAAATGTATGTATTTCCACCACTCTGTCCAATCCTGGTCTTCCTTGGTAGCACAATCCATAACTGGTAGTTCCATGCAAATACATGAAGACCCTCTTTACTGTTGTCCAATGCTCCTTCCCTAGTTTTGACATATACCTTCTCAAAACTCCCACTACATGTGCAATGTACAGTCTAGTACAGACCATTGCATACATCAAACTTCCAATTGTACTGACATACATAACATGGGACATTTCCTCTTCTTCTTCCATGCATATTAAACCTCTGCAATATCATCTCAACATATTTTCTCTGATTCAACCAGAGTTTCATGTTTGCACGATCTCTTTTAATATCCATTCCCAGAATGAAGTTAGCATCACCGAGATCCTTCATGTCAAATTTGGAGGATAGCTGCGATTTAACCTCCTTGATAACATCCATGTTATTTCCTACCAACAATATGTCATCAACATAAAACACTACATAAATGAAGTGATTACCAACTTGCTTGGAATATACACAGTGATCAACCTTGCTTCTCACAAATCCCAATCCAAGGATGTATGTGTCAAACTTTTGGTACCACATCCTAGGTGATTTATTCAGACCATATAGTGACTTCTTTAGCTTACAAACTAACTCTTTCTTTCCCTTCACTACAAATCATTATCACTACTTCATGTAGATTTATTCTTCCATATCCCCATGTAGGAATGTTGTCTTCACATCCATCTGTTCCACTTCAATATCAAAAGCAGAAGCAATAGATAAAATAAATCTGATAGAAGTTAACTTGTCAACAAGAGAAAAAATCTCACCAAATTCAATTCCCTCTACCTGGGAATAACCTTTTTCTACTAACCAAGATTTGTATTTCTCCACTTTTCCTTTTGCATTAAACTTCTTCTTAAACAACCATTTGCTACCAACCGATTTTCTTCCAGCTGGCAACTCAATGATATCCCATGCATCATTCTTATCCACAGCATCCATTTCTTCAACCATGACCTTCTTCCAAAGTTTACTATCCTCTTAATTCACTGCTTCCTTGATAGTTATGGGATCATCATCAGTAATAGATAAAGAAAAATTAGAACAAAAATAGGTAAACTATACCTTTATGGTTTCTTTCTTTCCCTCATTGATCTCCTCAATACTGGGGTATGAAGTTTTTTTTGGCATAGGGGCAGACCCAAGGTTCAAATCTTACAGTGCACCAACAAAACTCTAACTACTAGCCCTTTCGGCAACACCTGTGAAGCAGATGAAGTCTCACCCGAGGTAGAGGAAGGGGGGGTTGGAGGACTCAAGTGTCTAAAACCAAGCTGGGACATAGATATGTGATTACAATACTTAACAGAGAACTTAGCCAACAATATGCATTAGGTTATGTTTTTCACTTAGATTGCAGATCAACCCTTATTACAGATCAACGCAGTAACAATCAAGATCATCACTTAAAATCACTTAGCACATAACATTGACTCATATCTAGAATTCATTCATATTTAACATCGTTAAGCACTAAGCTACAACATCAGATGCATCCATTATAACAACAACACTAAGAAAATAAACACATAAATAACATCGCACAAAGCACATCAAGACACATGATATATGTGGTTCACCCCAGTGTGGGGATATGTCCACCAACTTATTCTTATTATTTATTAGCCTTCGATCTTCTTACATTCATATTCTCCCATGCACAAAGCCATAGAGCCCAAATCCACAGTGGATAGGTGATCTGCACACAACGCACTATATCCTCCTTCCCAAAATCAGGTCAAGGCACAGAGCCAACTCCTTAATAGCACAAAGCCTTACTTTACACAACCATATTGCACAAATAAACTTCCAATATCTTGCACTAAGCCAAACATACTATGCACATAGCTACACTACTTCTTACATCTCTTAGATACTTCTTCTTTATACATTTACAAAAAGGCCTAAACATGGGTAAAACCATGGGCTAACATCCCATAACCTGTTACACAAACCCTAAAACCTTTTGCTTGGTCCAAAAGTCTGCAAAGAAGCAATATCCCGTGATCTCCGCCTGGGCGCTCCATCTTCGACCAACCTGTCAAAGTCCCAAAAGTGGTCCAACATGACCAATGTTTCCTCAAAACTTGGTCAAGGGCCAACATGCCCCCAACACTCACCTATGGCTTGTCCCGAGTCACTCAGATCTGGGCAACGCTGCTTCAAAGGCCTTGAGCTTAGATTGAGCTGCCTCGACTTGCTGCTTCACCAGAGCTTCCTACTCGAAAAACTTCTGAATCAATTTCTCTGTAACAAGCCCTTCCAAGTGTTGTTCCATTGTCATAACCACTTGTTCCAGCTGCGAGCCTTGTTCTTCAATCTCTTCAAAAAGAATGCAAGCTTCATCCTGCACCAACTGGAGTCTCTGTGTAACCTCCATGACTCAGCTCTGGATGGTAGTAACCTGTTGTTGGACTCTGTGTTGTTCTTGTGATATTTTCATCCTCTCGACTACAGTGAGCAACTTCATCTGTGCCTAAATGGTGGATGTCTGGTGTTGTGCCTCATGGAGTTGTTCTTCTAGTTTCCTCATCTCTGGATCTTCTGCGAGGCATTCATAGGTCTGCGCACTATGATCACTCAACTACTTACACTCTAAGGCAAGTTCCCTGATTCTTTCTATTGCGTTCCTGGTAAATTCCTCCCTTTGGTCGTGCACTTCTTGAGGAGTGATTGACACTGCTTGAAGTTCTAACTCCATTATCCATGCTTGAAGCTGCTAAATGGCTTCAACGAGCTTTCCTACTTGCATGTTGGTTGAATCTGGTTCCTCCTATGCCAATCTCAACACAGAGAGAAGTGCTTTAGTCACTGCCTCTTTGATCGCAGTCTGCTCTACAAGCAACTGGTATTTTTCTTCCTGTATCTTCGCATTGTTCTACTCGAACTTCGCCCAAATTTCATTTTTCTGCTTCTGTGCAACTCGAAGTTTCTCTAGGATCTCCTTATTTTATTTCTTCAAGGCCTCTATGGCCTACTCCTTTTCTTCTTGGACTCGAAAAATTTGAGCCTCTATTGCATCTTCTAGCCTTTGTAATTGGGTGGGCTCATCCCCCAATTCTACAATTTCCTATGGTGAAGGCGTAGTAAGTACTGCACGGATCGAATAGATGGCTTGTTGTATGTCTTTGAGCTCTTTCTTGATTCTTTCATACAGTGTTTCCTATTTCACTTCATGTCTCTGCAAGATATTCTCTGAAGCGTCCTCCATGGCTACGATGATGAGATCGACATCATCCATTGTGAGCACATTCTTCGACTAAGGCTTATTTCCTCGGGTCTTCTTTCTTGTTGAGGGTTTCTATAGGGAAACCTTCCTTTTCTTCGATTTTTTAGCCTTAGTAGGGGGATCCTTCGGTGGTGTAACTTCTCCTTTGTCTTACTTTTCTCCTTCTTCCCCTCCTTATTCTTGGTTTGCTTCATCTCCTCCTCGTCCTGCAGGTGAATTAGGCCTACTTTCCTTTGAGGCGTTGCCCTCCTCATCAATTTCTATGTTTTTCACTTCCTCCCTTTTCTTCTTTTTCTTCGCACTAGTCTGTCCATCATGTTCGACCTGGGTGACCAAGGGACTTATGATGATGTTGGGGTCGGAGATTTCTTCATCTTCCACCAGTACAAGGAACTCTGTTGTCTATTCTTTGGTGATCTCCTCCATGTCTTCATTGGTCAGCTTATAATAGGACTGCAGTTCCTCCTTACTTTCATCCTGCACGCAGTGATGTAGATAAAGTGCCTATCTACGTAGAACTTCACTAGCGGTTTGTAGTGGTGTAGTGTATTCGGGGTCATTCATGGAAATGATTCAATAGCACGCTTCAGCTGTTGGTAATAACCATGGAAGACAATGTTCGACTACCACTGCTTCGACATGTCATTCATATACCACAAGGTAGAGGACCTCATGGCCAATGGCTTCGATGGCTCAACTTCTGGAAATGTCGCCCCTTTCGGCATCTGCCAAGCAACAAATGTGATTAAAATAAATAACCAACTGAAATGGAACTCATAGCCCTGATACTGTGCTTCACAACAATCCTTCTCGAGCTCGTTGATAAGGTAACTCACCCAGTTCATTTGCATTCTGTTATCACATAAAGTTGTCAAGGCCCGTAGGCGTGTGTCAAATTACCCGAGTCTTTCCCCTTGCCCCGATTTTCTCTATTTATGTTGTCCATGAAAAGTTCATGGTCATCTATCTGTACGATATCATGGTCTTATGCAAATCAGATAGAGAGCAATGTGAGTATTTAAAAAGGGTTTTCCTGAAATGCATAAAGTTTTGTCTCTCCTTAAATCCCAAGAAATCGTTGCTCGCCATGAAGGAGGGAAAATTATTGGGACATATAGTATCTACTAAGGGAGTAAGAATCGATCCTAGAAGGGTGGAAGCAATCCAATCCTTGTCACTCCCAAGGTCCAAGAAGGAGGTCCAATATTTCTTGGGGAAAGTTAATTGTCTGAGAAGGTTTGTTTCCAATTTTGCCGAATTATTGAAGCATATCACAACCATGCTCAGGAAGGGTAATGAAGTGAAATGGACTGTTGATCCCAAAGAGTCCTTCAACCAAATTAAGAAGGTACTGACTAAGGCACCCATGTTGATCAATCCTGATTATTCCAAGGATTTCCTGATATTTTCCTTTGCTTCATATGATACAATAGTAGTCGTTTTGTTGCAGAAGAATGTTGAAGGGTTGGAGCAGCCCATTTCCTTTTTCAGTTGGGCATTGAGAGATGTGGAGGTGAAATATGACATGATGGAGAAGCAGGCCTATGCTTTGGTTAAATCTATCAAATCTTTCAGAGTCTATGTCCTGCAGTAAAAAATCACTGCATATGTTCCTTTAGCTGTCGTAAAGAGAATTCTCATTCAGCAAGACATATATGGAAGGAGGAGTCGATGGATTGCCAAAATCCTTGAATTTGACCTGGAGACAAAGCCCACCAAACTGATTAAAGGTCAAGGTTTAGCCAGACTACTGGCTGAATCTAATTGCAAAGATTAGGGGGTAAGATTCATCAATGAATGATCAGAAAATCAACAAGCTGAGTTGTATGATACAAACGCTCAGGCAGACCCCCAATTAGTGGGATTTCCTTCATATAAGGATGTCATATACTTTCTACAAGAATGGAGGCCCCCCAATGGAATGAAAAGGAACAAGGCAAGAGCTTTAAAGTTCAAAGCAATTAAATACTACCTCGTTGATAAAAAAATATATTGGAAAGACCCCCTGGGGGTACTTCTAAGATGTTTAAACCCAAACGAAGAACAAATGATTTTGTTGGACTTTCATGACAGTTTGTGTGGGGGAATCACTTCTAGAGAATGATAGCCCATAAAATTCTCAGGGATGGTTATTTATGGCCTAATATGTTCACTGATGTTTGTGCAAAAGTCAGAGCTTGTGCTAAATGTCAGAAATTCTCAGGAAAGCAACAACTAAAGCCCCTTCCATTGAAACCTGTGATTACTTTAGGGCCCTTCCAGCAGTGGGGGGCCAGAATGCATTGGGGAGATTCATCCTTCATCCAACGGTCACCATAGATGGATCCTGACTGCCACAGATTATTTTACCAAGTGCATAGAAGTTATCCCCACAAGGAGTGTTTCCCGCAAGGTAATCATCAGTTTCCTAGAGGATATCATAACAAGATTTGACTGCCCAAGTAGAATTGTCACAGATAATGCCACTTCTTTCAAATTTGAACCATTGATCCTCTTATGTGAGTAGTTAAAAATTAAGTCGATTCACTCTACCCAATACTACTCCCAGGGGAATGGACTGGCAGAGCCCTCTAACAAGAGCCTGATAAAAATCATTAAGAGACTGTTAGAGGATTAAAAAAAACATGGGATTCAAAGCTCAAGTTTTCTCTGTGGGCCAATAGAGTGACAACGAAAATATCTCTCGACGTCTCTTCGTTCCAGCTGGTATATGGAACCGAAGCAATTTTTCTCTCTCAGCTGGCCCTTCCCATGGTGAAATTCTTTCAATATCACCAGGGTGAGCTCGATGATATGATGAGAAGAATCCAATAGTTGATCGAAGTGAAGTAGACAAGAGAACATCTCCTGGACAGAGCACATGAGCATCAACATAGAGTCAAACAAGCTTTTGACAGGAAGGTGCGAAAAAGAGATTTCTAGCTAGGAGATCTAGTCTTAAAAAGGGATGCACTGAAGCAAGACAGATGAAAGCATACCAAATTTGAGGCCTTATGGATCAACCCCTTCAATATTTCTAAAGAATTTCCGAAGAATACTTACAGGTTACAAAATCTGGAGGGTGATGAAGTTTTTGGTGGCCCTGTAAATGGCCACTTCCTAAAAATGTTGTTTGTTTAAAAAAACCGCAACCGACGTCCCACCATTGTAAATACCATCCTTGTTTTGTTTTTGTTTTACTTTTATCTTTCTATGAATGATAGAATCCATAACCCAACAGCTAAGTCCTTGGAACTGCTTGTTCTTGGAAGTTTGTAGGGAGAATGCCATCCCCTGTAGAGCCAAATGTTATCATATAAAGTTGTCAAGGCCCGTAGGCATGTGTCAACTTACCTGAGTATGTCCCCTTGCCCCTATTTTATCTATTTTTGTTGGCCATGTCCATCTGTTTTTCCTCCCTTGTAATATGCAAAATTTCTTTTTGTTGGCCTTTCTGTTTGAGCTCAGCCCCTTGGCCACTGGCACTAATCATATGTTTTCCCAAGTCCCAGTCAATTATCCAAGTCTTCATTTTTCACAGGTCACAATGCTTAGAGTGGTCTGACATGGACTCAGATAAAGAAAGCGAGCAGGATCAGTTGTCGTCGATGGAAAGAGAGTGTGGGAATCGGGGGTTAAGAGGTGGTATAACTGTCCAACAGAAGTCGTGAAATCCTGATTCATGAAAAGGAAAATTTGGGCCGTCCGATCGGGAAGAGCCATGGGTTGTTGATCTAACATCGATGAATTTCGGGGGATTGAGAATTGGGAGTTCGGGATTCTTGTCGTAAAGTTTCATCCATGACCCAAAGTCTGAAAACCCAAAAATCCGATGGACCAATCTCAATCGTCCAAACCCAAGGGACGCGTGGCACCATATCAAGTAATTTCGTAGTTTCGCGAGTCGGGGTTTCAGAAGTGGACCACGACAAGGCTCCTGAAACACAAAATCATGAAGCTCCCCGGAATCAAGCTCATGGTATTAGTGTCCAATCACATGGGAAGCATGTCTAGAAAGAGGGGCTAGAACTCATCACTTAGCTGACATTTCATGTTGTCAGGGAAAGAACAGTGGTCGTTCATTTTAAAGCAAGCCTAGCCACCGATATCAAAAGTCGTTTCGTGATTTTAGGTATTGCGATGTTGAAAGAAAAGAGGAGTAAAGAATCCTGAAAGGAAAAGTTCCAAAATCACCTTTAGGTGTAGGCTTCAGGTTGCAGCCCAAGGTCACATGCAAGATCAGGATGATGGAAAAGGGCCATGCCAAAGGGCCAAAAGTGTCTGTATTGATTGTAGAAGGAGAGCAATAGGGCTCGAGGCGTCAAGGTTAATTCAACAAATTCATGGGCACCGCCTGGAGAATTCATGGATGTCAGGACTCATATCGATCCCAACGAAGGAAGTTAATGAAAGTAGGGGATGGTGGTTGAAACCGCGTTTCATCACATAAATGGAAAGCATGAAAGGATGGTCGTGGCAGCTAGCCGAAAACCTAGAACTCCTCTCTAAATGGGTTTTCTTGCAAAACCCATACCGTTTTAATTTCACATATGATAGAGGAAGACAAGTGTAGTCTAACAACAAAAGAAGGAGACATAAATATTTGAATGCAGTGGCTCGTTCATGTCCCTGGGGGACGTTAGCAGTTCTGAGTATATATACTCAGTTTTGATATTTTGTTAGGGTCGATGGTAGGGAAAATCTCCCGGATTGTAAATTTTTAATGGACATTCTGGTTCTCTGGTTATATATATGCATTTGAGACCTCTTGTTTAATGACATTCATCTTCCTTAATCTGCCTTATTTTCCTCCGAGGTTGAAAGATTTCATGGTTGAATGATTCACTCAAATTATTGTGACTGCATTATGATGAAAGTTTGATTATAGTGTTGTTATAGTTCCTTTCAGTTTCTATGAGATTTAAATTCAAGAAGTTCTTGTGTTTAATTTGTTTCTCCTTGGGCTACCGAAAGACTTTATGTCCTTGGAAGACCTCTGCATTTTCTCACTGAAGTCTTCCTCTTACTCACCCTTACTACAACTTATTGTCTGAAGTTAAACCAAGACCTCACTTGATCGTGCATACCAGTCCAGTGTTCTGAGTTAAAACGATATTTTCTTGAGACCACACCCATTTGACACTTTTTAACCAATTTGTGACATAAACTCTGATGGGTATCAAGCTTGCCTTTCCCGCAATCTGAAAGGTGAATTCTGGTGCTAACATTTCTGGTGCCATTGTCGGGGACGAAATTGAAGATTTTCCCTCAGAGTGAACGACAAAGCTTACTAGTTCTAAAGGTGCATCAGAACTTAGTACGTCAAAGATTGCAGTTGTGCACCTGGCGAGTCCATTGTGGTGACTCCATTGACATGAATCCATTGGCAACTCCACTACTTTAGTTGTGGCTTCTAGGGGCAGACACACGAGGTCTATTGCACAGCTGCCTCTAGAAACTCTTGAGGCCAACCCGGAGAAAATTGTTAGAAGAAGAAAGACCCTTCAAGAAGGAAATTCAACTGTTGAACCAGGTATTTCTGATGATTTTCACTATCCCCCTTTAGAAACTCCAATATCTTCTTCTCATTCTCCTATTATACCATTTGTTGGAGTTTCCCTAAGTTTGAAGTTTGGGAGTGTTCTTGTTAAGTTTTCCCCTCTTTGTCTGGGTTGGGAGGGAGAAATACTTGTCACTCCTCTCTCCCCTGAAGCTATACCGAGTTTTAGACCTAGGACCACACAAGATTTTCCCACTCCGAGCTACACCACCCCTTCTCTTGTTAGAGTTAGATTTTGCAGAAAGGGAATCATCTTTTCCTTCAAGCCCTGTAGCCTTTTCTCCAAACCCTCTATTGTTTCCCTTTCCTCCCGAAGGCTCAGTTCCAGTCTCTCCTGTTTGAACCCCTTCCCCTCCTAGTTCTCCTCCACCTATCATCCTCATGGTAGGTGCCAACCCTCCTAGGAATAAAATGGACGCCATAGTGGCTGCAAGATATGCCCCTCCAGTCCTACCTCAGCCAATGAATTCTCTCCCTTCTGGAGATTACCTAAAGTATATGCCTAAGTTCACTGGAGAAGAGGACATAACTGCTGAAGAGCACCTCGCCACATTCTACAGTTATGCAGACAATATGAATATTGAAAATGAGGATGTCTGGATGAGAGTCTTTGTCCAGAGCCTTGATGGTGAGGTTAGGAAATGGTTTAGGGGATTGACCCCTGGATCTATCATTGGGATTGAAGCCCTAGATGATGTTTTCTTGAGGTAGTGGGGGGATAAAAAAAACTTTATGTATTATATCATGGAGTATGGGTCCCTGAAGAGAAAAGAGGAAGACTTTGTTTCTGACTTCTCCAAAAGATTCAATAAAATGTACAATAAAATCCCTACTGAGATAAAGCCTACAGAAGCCTCTGCCAAAATCACTTATGCTAGTGATTTTGACCCCGATTTCTACCTCTTGTTAAGAGAAAGAAGAGCTACCTCCTTGGCTCTTATGCAAGATGCATCCTTGGAAGTGGAATCCAATGTGTTAGCAATTGACATACTTAGAAATAAAGCTGACAAAGATAGAGGAAGGGGAAGATCTGAAGCAAAAACCTCTGGTTCTTCTGCATCTCACCCTCAAGTAGATGAATTGACCAAGATGGTGAAGTCCTTGTCTACATAAATGGAGAATATGAAATTCGAAGGGAAGCAAGGTTATAAGAATGTACAAAACACTGATAACAGAACCAACTTCATAATACCAAACAATGCCCCTCACATACTCCCAAGAGAGACCAGACACAGAGAGAGGGATGATCATAAAATCCAAGCACCTGTCCAAAATAACCTAGTTGATGATGAAGAGAGGGAAGAGGAAGAGCTTGACTCTGAAATTCATTGCATTGGAGACACCTCCCCTTCTCCTCATTTAACTTAATTTGCATACGAGGAATCCCTCATGAACAGTCAAATAAATGATTTAAGTAAGGGGGAGAAGGAAAATATTGGTCCCAACAAATACAACCTCCATTCTAAGAAGAATGAAGGGAAGTCTGACGTCGTTGATCCAACCCCTAAAGCAGAGAAGCCTACCAAAGATGTAGCAAACAAAAGAAAAGAAAGGAAAGCTCAGAACCCCTCACCGATACCCAAAGACCCTGTCCCAGAAGTGAGGGAGGTTCTGAAGCCCCTTTCCTTTTTTTATTTTTGAGCATGAAATTCAAAATATTAGAATCACTGTGCCCCTTTCAGAGCTAATTAAGCATGAATATTTCAAGAGATCCCTCTCCAAGATGTTGCAGTCTGATCCATCTTTCCATTCCACAGACTCAATAAATATTGAACAAGAAAGGTTTTCTTTTATAATTTTGTTCAAAGAATTCAAATATGTGTTTGCTTGGACGTACGACGATTTAAAAACTTTTGATCCAAACATAATATACCATGTGATCCCTATGAATCCCCAAACCCAACCTTTTCAACAGAAGTTGAGGAAAATGCATCCTAAATTAGAACCTACCATAGAAAAGGAATTAAATAAATTACTCACTGCCAAGATCATTTTTCCATTTCGGCATACTCAATGGGTATCCAACTTAGTCCCAGTAAGGAAGAAGAGTTGAGAAATTTGACTTTGTGTCGACTTTCACAATTTAAATTGAGCCTCTGATAAAGACAATTACTCTGTTCCTCCAATGGAACAAATTCTACAACAAGTATCTAGTTTTAAAAGACTATCTTTATTAGATGGTTTCTCAGGATATAACCAGGTCATTATGTCTCCTTCAGATCAGCTAAAAACCACTTTTTGTACCCCATGGGGCACCTACGCCTATAGAAAAATGCCTTTCAGACTGATAAATGTTGGTGCCACTTTCCAGAGGGTAAATGGACATTGGTTTTTGTGGTCTTATCAATCAGTCATTTGTGGTCTATATAGAAGATGTCACTGTATTTTCCAAGAACAATAAATACCACTTGTCTCATTTTAGGGCTGTGTTAGAACGATGTCACAAGTTCGGCATTTCACTCAATCCTAAAAAATTAGTCTTTGCAGTAGAGCAAGGGAAATTGCGTGGGTTTATAGTCTCTAAAAATGGAATGATAATTAATCCTGAAAGAACCCAAGCCATTGCCAACCTTCCCCCACCTTCTTCCAAAAAGGCCATGCAATCCTTTTTGGGTAAAATTAATTTTCTCAGACAATTTGTCCCGAGTTTTTCTGAGATGGTTAGACCTCTGCAAAATCTGATAAAAAAGGATGTCCTGTACAAATGGGTATCACAAGAGAATCAAGATTTTAATTCCATTAGAAAATCTATAATCGAAGCACCTTCCTTGATGAGCCCTGATTTTTCCTAGGATTTCACATTGTATACTTTTGCATCTGACAGATCTTCTGTTGTTGTGCTCACACAGAAAAATGTTGAAAGCAGTGAGATACCCATCTCATTCATGAGCTCTGCTTTTAAAGGAGAAGAACTAAATTACCTCGTGGTAGATCAGCAGGCATATGATGTTTTTAAAGAAGTCAAACATTTTAGGTATTACCTATTAAAATCAAGGACAAGAATTGTCGTCCCTTACCCTATTGTAAGAAATCTGTTAGTGCAAAAAGAGCTAGGAGAGAAAAGGGCAAATTGGATGACATCACTTCAGGAATATGATCTCGAAAGAGTACCTACACAAATTGTTAGAGTTCAAGTCCTTTGTAAATTGGTAGCCGATTCAGTTGACAAGTCAAAAAATCAAATAAATACATCAACTGCAAATCAGCATAACGAAACACAAATCAGTTGTGCACAAACTGTGCCCAATTCATGGTATGATAATATCAAATTTTATTTGCTGCATGAAACTTCTCCTCGTAATCTTGATCCAAAAACCAGAAGAGCACTAAGGCTTAAATATGCATCTTTCCAATTAATTAATGATATATTATTTCGAAAGAATTTTGACGGTGTTTTTCTGCGTTGCTTAGAAAAAGAGGAATCCAAAAAGGTGTTGATTGAACTTCATTCTGGTGATGTCGGGGGTCATTTTGGTGGAGATACCACTGCCAAAAAAGTATTAAGGGTTGGATTATATTGGCCTACCTTGTTTAAGGATGCTCATACTTTGTCTCGCAAGTGTATAATCTGTCAAAAGGCTGCAAGACGGGTGAAAAAGGCAGCTTTTCCTTTGTAGCATGTTATGGTAGAAACACATTTTCAGCAATGGGGGCTAGATATTGTAGGACCAATCAATCCCCCTTCTTCACAGTAGCACAAGTACATTCTCACGACAACAAACTATTTTACTAGATGGTTTGAAGCCTTACCATTAAAGGTAGTCAATACGAATCAAGTAGTGTCGTTTCTGAACTCCCATATTATCACTCGATTCAGAATTCCTGAATTTTTGGTTTTTGACAATGCTTCTTATTTTTCTTCCCTGGATATGAATGTTTTCTCTCTAGAAAAAGGTATTAAACTAAAGTACTCTACCAGCTATTAACCTCAAGGGAATGGTTTGGTTGAATCAATGAATAAGAATCTGATCAAGATTATAAAGAGAAGGGTGTCAGAAAAACACAAGAATTGGCACAATGCGTTGTACAAGGAACTTTGGGCTGATAGAGTAACTCCAAAAGCTCCCATTGGTAATTCTCCCTTCTTCCTCGTTTACGGAAGAGAAGCTATCCTTCCTCCACATGTATTTCTTCCTTCTCTACAATTGTCGTAGAAAGTTCAAGAAGAGGAATGTCCTCCTCTAGAAAATCAAATAAACGCTTTATTAAAATTGGAAGAAGTAAGAACACAGGAAAAACAGAAATTGGATCAACATCAACAAATTGTAAAGAGTTGGTTCGATATAAATTCATCATATGAAAGAAATATTAATGTAGGGGATTTGGTCCTCAAATGGGACAAAGCGCACGAGAATAAAGGAGAACATACCAAGTTCCAAAACCTGTGGCTGGGGCCTATTGTCGTTTCTGAAAAATTGGGTCCTAGTTCATTTTGTTTGCACAACTTAGAGGGACAGCCGGACACTTTCCCAGTGAATGGCCAGTCTCTCAAGAAATACTTCACTTGAGAAAATCAGATCCACCCCCTTGTAAATATTTTAGTTTACGTTTTCTATTGTTTTGTTTCTGGTTCTTTTCATTTTGTGTGGTTTTTTGTGTTTTTTGGATGATTATATCTGAATCATCAATTCATTATTGAGGGGAAGTGGATATTTCATTAGAAGCAGTTGATAACAATTCAAAGCATCTGAACATTAAGTTATAAACTTGGATCAGTTAAGGTAAGTTTTTTTCTAGTCATTGTTCCTGGTTTTCATTGAAATCTCAGGGAAACACGATTATCTTTAAAAAAACTTATGACGTCATCCCGGTTTTAATGAGAACAACTCATAGTGATTTTCCATCCCAGAGATGATTTCTTAACTGAAATCTAAATGCCCAAATTATGATGAAAGTTATCAGTTCCCAAAGAACGAGAAAATAATTCTTAAAGATAGATCCTATCATTGTCTGGCTGTGAAATCTTCAGTATCACCCCACTCTCTTGATATCACAAAGTTTCTAAAAATATTATAAACATTTTTAGAGAGTTGGAAGCACTGTAATGTGTGGGAATTGTGTGTAAACCCGTCAGGATACTAAACAGGTTTGCTAGCAACGGGTAAATGCACACATGATACCAAGACAACTTCATCGGGGTACTGAACTGACCTGCTGGTAGTGAAGCAATGTCGGGTTCGAAGATCCTCAGGTATGTTTTTAAATTGATCAGATTGTAAGGATTCTTTTATCATAAATGGACGATTCTTGGACATGATAGAAGTACTAGAGTGGGTTAAAACACATCCTTGTCGAGGCTATAAACACATGTTGGCAGCAGTGGCCCTGTCAATGGTATTGGAATTATCTGTATAAACATATTTACCCATGTGATCGAAACGATGCCGGATTACGATTTTTGGACAAAACTTTATCCAATACTATGACTGTGTTATTTTTTCTGAGTTATTCTCGAAATGCTTGATCTATCTTTTAATTGTTTCTAATAATTATTGTTGAGTCATCTGTTCCCTTATATAATTTTTTGATGATGCAGAGATAATTTCTTCTCCCATTGTGTCGCCATTGTTGGAAGCCAAATATTCATGTCAATTTTATCATGGTAAAATGTCGTCTACAAGGGATAAAATTTTATGTAGCTTCCTCCTTCTCCTTGCAAACATTTCTATCATATTTTGCTTTGAAAAGATTCATTGGACTAGCTGTGTGTATGAGTTCATTATTTTTAATCTATCATTTTTCTTATTCAATTTCATGATTGAAAGCATGAAATTAGAACAAGTTGTGGTTTGAGGGCATCATACAGTTTGTGGATTTTTCTTTTGCTAGTGGGATAACACCTAAGGGCATCTAATATTTTCATAAAGCTTAAAGATTGTAAACCTATCATTTTATTGGTTGATCCCTTACCATAGCGCATGATTTATGCTCCTTGGTTTATGACTTAGGCATTCTACTACTTGATTATTTTGGTCTTCACATTGAAATATCCATGATCGCACAACAAACATAACTTCGATTTATTTTGAGATATGAATCCTACCCCTAGCAGTCATATCATGGTCTTGTTGTCCTGCTACAAGGCTGACACTCATACCTTCAAACATTACTCCTTCGTCCTACATAACACAAGCATGCATTCATTGTTTAAAGTGGTAAGTTTTGGTGCATGAGTTTGGCATTCATTTCACAGAGTGGTTCTTCGTTTTGTGCATCCTCTAGTTTATTACCCACTCAATACTCCAAATGGTTGTTATGGTGGCTTCCTAAATTCTTAGATATCGGGTTTCTATCGAATATGCAGACCCCATCCTATATTTCGTGTGTTGGAAAACATACCCCACCTTTCGCTACTCATGATGTTTCTATGTGACCATATCGATGGCGCCCATGGTGAGGATCGAGCCCAATGGTTCACAGGATCTCCTCTCACATGATGATGCCATGGATGACCTTGTGGCATATGGTTGGGATGGGTTCATAAGACGATTTGAGGGTTTCAACCTCAAAGTGGCTCAAGCCTTTGCTCAGACTTTCGATGGCACCAGGGATAAAATTAGGGATTTGCAGTTAGAGGTGACCGAGGGTTCGATCGCAAAGGCTATTGGATTGTCCCAAGGGGGAGCTCGATGGTTTAAAAACCTCAAGATCGAAGGCATGCCTTGGCATTTACTCATGGCCTCCAAGAAATTGTGTTACTATGCAAAAGGTACCCCAATTGTTCTTTTCAAACCATGATGGCATGGATTCCTCTTGATGCTTAAGAAATTTAATACTTGTGAAGGTAGTTACGGTCTTGTCTTCTTGTATCATGTTCGTTTATTAATGTTATTCCTTGGTTATAATTTGAATATGTCATTTTATCTACTTAGGAGCCTGTATAAAATGGCTAAGTTCTATCAGAGACAAAACCTAAACCCACAGTCAAGCCTGTTCCATCATGGCCTCATCTGAATTCTCGTGGTTTCACATTTTTCTAAAGCTGGGGACGGTTGGGAAAATTTCATGTATAGAAATAGTTTTACCCTACCTAAAAATGTAACAGACTTACCTATGCATTTTGATGAACCTCTAAGTCCCTGTCGATCAAACCCCACTATGGAAAACCTATAGGTTAATCTACAAGAAATCCCTTCGTCTAGAGATCAAACCCCTGTTTCTATCCAGAAGCCACCCAAAGGCAAGAAGCCACGATGCGATTTTATTCCTAGAAAATCTTTGGAAGAGATTTTGGATTATTTAAAGGATAGAATTCCTATTGTTCCTAATCTTGAGCCAATTTGGGTTGATTTAAATGAACCAATTGTCAAGAAAAAGGGTAGGCATAAGAAAGAGAGTAGTCCATATATCAATTTTAAAAATAAGAGACATGGCCAACTTGTATCTAGGAAAATGAGAAATCGACAGGGTGATCAGGAGAAATCGATCCCCATGATCGAGATCGATGATCATTTTTCTGAGGATGATATCGATTACCGGATCCTTGGGAACAATATCGATGATGATACAACACAGTTCGATTTCATTTCAAATCTTCCACCATTCTTAAACAAACAGGAGGGTTTTTTTGGTATACAACATGATCTAAAACAAATCATGGGATAGGTTAAATTTCCCTCTACAAAGAAGGCTCGACCTTTGCCTAGCATAGAATTGGTTCATTGCGAAAACTGTTTTGATTGGATTGAGAGATATTACCGGGATGTCCCCTACCTATAGGAACAATTGAACCAAATGGTAGCACGAAATTCGGTGCTCGAGAGGGAGCACGACGAGTTGAAAGAATGTGTTCGACCGAACACACACATGGCTAACAAGAGAATTAAGCAGTCTGGTAATGTGATCATTAAAAATTCAACAAAGTTCAACACCATTATAAATTCAGACCTATCTGATGCCTCTCTATCAAATCTCTGAAATGGTAAATAGTTGTTTTGTTTTTTTATTTGATTTTGTTTGAAAAATAATAGGTAGATTCAATTTTGATTTTATTTTTATTTTGAGACTAGCTACAAAATCGAAAGATTCTGTAGCCAGTCTATTTAAATTATTTGTTTGTATTATCATCTAATTTTGATTTCGTTTTATTATTTCAGGTAAACAACAGATTATGGTGTTATACTAAAGGAAAGGAATCATGGGTTAAGCATTCAATAGATTAGTAATTTCCCATTTTGAAAAAACAATGTCATTAATATAAATATTTTTTGATTTAAAGACTCCAACAGGAGTATCTTTTTGTTACTCTATTTTTGTAAAAAAAAAATATTTTCAGAGATCTGCCTCTATCTTGCATGATAGGAGGTAACAGGTCAAAGACATTTTTAAATAGTTATTTTGCCTGGTGTTAGAGGCATGTTTTTTTAGACCATAGTATGGACATATATTTTTGAAATTATATGAGAAAGCAATTTGCTAGTTGGCTTTAGACATGTGTAAATTGTGCAGTGTTTTCTTCATTGTCTTCTCATATATTAAATTTTATCACTGTTGAATTAGCTTTAGTCTTTTCTTCATGTGACATTTATATCATTGCGTTTCTTTATGTTGTCGTTATTTGTTGGTCTGTTTTATGCCTGTGATGAATCATCTATTTCAGTATTTTGAGTTTATGTCTGATGCTAAATAGTTGATAACACCTTTACCGAGGGTTGAGATTTCTTTCATCCTCAGTGATTGGACATCTTAAGGTTACACGATATATAATTATTTATCTTTTTGTTGTCTTAAAACTCGCTCCAGAATATGAAACACCTCTTTGAATTTTTGTAGGAAGTATTATGATTGTTTCTGTCATAGGTTTCCACTTAGCACAGGACATGCAATAGCTCACACAAATGCAAAGAGATGAACTTAGTTTATTTTTGTTGATCAACTAGAGGTTAGTAAATGTATTGTTTTTTATTTTTTATTTTTTATTTAAAGTTGTTTATATATGAATGAACAATGATTGCATTATTTAGACGTTAATTAGCTTTGTCTATTTTCGTTATATCATAACAATCATATTCATTCGTTATTTACTAGTTTGATATTCAAATCACTAGAATAAGTTTTGTTTTTACTTAATCTGGTTAAGAAACATTATCTCAAACAATCACTCCCGCAAGGCTTTGTTCAAACCTTGTAAATTGTATATAATCATTATACATTAACACTCGTAGTTAAAAGAATTTGTAAATAAAGTATTGATTGTTAGAATTGTATTTTTAGTTAGTTCATTTCATTTAGTTGTTTTTTAGGATCCTAGTTGGCTAACGGGGCCATAAAACCCATCAGGTTAGATCACACCAAACGACTTAAGTTAAATAGACAACCCCGATCCGGATCTATCCTTCCCGTTGACGATATGTCATAAACGCCCGTCAACAAATCCTTGATGATTTTCTTAATACAAAGTTATTAAGTATTTCAAAAGATTTCAAAACTTAAAATTTAAAATTTTTATAAAAAATTCAACAATATAAAAGAGTAAATCACAAAGTACATATCGTAGGAGTAATAAAAAAACTTTCAAATTTTAAATAATTATAAAAAATATATATATATACTAAATATATATGGGTTGAAAAACAATATATTGTGAAAATGAATAAAAACTTTCATGTTAAATTAATTATTGGAAAAGTCACATTTAAATTGGTGAACATTTTGGAGCATTCTTTGAAATTACTTTGTGCAAGTGTATGATGACCTGGAATTAAATGCTAGGATAGTCGATTTAGGGTTCCCTGTGGGCTCTGCGGCTAGGTTTCACTAGCCGCAACCCTGGTTCTTTCCATGGAGATGCGCGGGCATTTGACATCCAACGCGAGCGGGCAAAGGTTTTCGTGGGCTCGAGGAGGGCGGTGGCAGTGGCGGGGGTTCCGAGCTCAGCGAGACGGAAAACCTTCTACGGTTGACTGCGGCCATTCAGTGGGGGAGTCTAGAGGCCGCGGCGGACACTCCCTGTGCGCGTGGGCAAGGTTCTTCAAGAGACAGAGGACGGCGGCGGCGGCAGCGGATTCGGGCTCAGCCGTCGGATGCGGCGAATGGTGACTGAGTTTCAGGCAAGCTCGCCTGCGTTTTCATGGACTGCGGCTCCGTTTTCTTTGCTGTCGCTTTTCTCTGTACATTTCGAGGGCTCTTTTCTGGGTTGCGTTTGGTGAATAAAGCCGGAGTATGCAGTGGAGTTGGGGGCCGAGAGGGTCCGAGGGGCGGTTTTCGGTGCCTTCTTTCCCAGAGCTTTTCCTCGGAGGGGTCTTGTTCGACGATGGTGGAGAATCGATGGGCAGTTGTGAYGGCTCCCATGTGGAGCGCCATTTTGGGCGCTAGGGGCCTTATTGTTGTCGGCATCGTTTTTTCCTACTGCTGTTGTTGGGGGCCGTGAGGGTCYGAGGAGCTGTTTCGGTGCCTTTTGCTTTTGATGGGTTTTTTCTGCCTTGTGTTTTTTTTTGGTCCACTTGTTCACAGCCTGCGTGTTGTGCTGGGTTGTGTTGTTGTGCTGGGTTGTGTTGCTTTGTTTGCTTACGAGCATGGATGTTGGAGTAGCACWKATATGGTCACAGCTTGTTGCTGACTTTGTAAACGAATTTATACTCTATATAAATTTGAGATAATTTTTTCTTGGAAAAAAAAAGTGTATGATGACCAACAATACTCAAAAAGTATTCAAATTTGCACATCCTTCATTTAATTTAACACTGTATATATAGCTCTTTAAACATTGGGATGTACATTTTTTTGAGACCTCTAGTAGTAGCCAAAAAAAAAAGACATGTAACTACTACATGATCTTAGTTACATGATTTTTCACTAAGGGGTTGACAACTGTATTTTTAATAAACCAACAATTACTTTGATAACGTCTTAAAAAAGGTTCCAAAGGTTCCATATTATCAATGCACTATAAAATAAATTATATATATATATATATATATTATTTTTATAATAAAATAATATATGAAATATAATACAATTACATGTATAATTAAGTTTTTCAAAACTATATTTCCATGTTTCCATGTGTAAAGCTATTTTCAAAAGTCAAAAAAGCATGCTCCCACTAGATTAACACGTTTTTATTTAAAAATAACTTAGAACAAATTCAAGAGGTTAACACACTTTTATTTAAAAAAAAAAATTCTAAAACCAAACTATAGAATTAAGAATGAAACAATGATTTAAAGTTTTAAGAATGATATAATATTGTATTTGATTAAAAAAACATATATACATAAAAGTAAATAGGAAAGAGGTTCTATAGAATTAAGAATGAAACAATGATTTAAAGTTTTAAGAATGATATAATATTGTATTTGATTAAAAAAAACATATATACATAAAAATAAATAGGAAAAAGGTTTAGAATTTTGTAAACAATAAATATTTTATTTGAAAATATATATATATATATATATATATATATATATATATATATTTTAAGTAAAAAGTAGGTCCTGTTATATTAAGGCTTCACAAAAAAGGAGCATACATGACACATAGTTGCCAGGTGTCCTGCCTGTGTAGGAAACCAGGACACCTGGCTATCACACTGTAACATGTCCAAAAAATATAGAGAGCATAGCACCACCCTGCCCGTAGGAAACCATGGGGTATATTCATGTTTAACAGTAAATTAATAATGCAGATTCTAAGGCTATCCAGGCTAGCACCTAGTGGACTACAGTCCTGGTAAATTACGACCGCAGACATAGAGAAAAGCATTCAGACAATAAAACATGTTACCCGGTGCTCCCATTAGCATCCTTCGTTTCTTCCTCACTGACTGGAATTGCAAACGGCTGTGCACAGGTTGGACATTGGCGTTTGGGCGTGACGTTGGAGTAGGCCGCATAAAGCATATCCAGGCGCTGGCTTACGCAGATCGCTCGGAAAATCTGATCGTCAACCATACTTCAGACTTCAAAAATGAGCTGCAACTGCTCCGGGAGCAAGAGAGGTGGCGAGAGCGGCCTTGGCAGCTTGTCATCTCTTCCCAGTCGTCCTGCGTCCTTGACTTCTCCGGTGTCCATCTGTGGCTCCTCCTCGATAATTCATGTCGTTGCACAAGGGTCTGAGGAGTCCTTGGCGCAGGGGTCGGAGGAGTCTTTGTCATGGGGTGTTGTCTCTGAGCTGGTAAAGCAAGTGGGGGGGTCCCAATTATCGGGGACTGTAAACATTTTCTTTTCGGAAAAATCCGGTGGGAGCTCAATGCTCAAGTCTTCTTCCACAATTGTGCCGGGAGGTGAGCCTGCAGCCATAGTCGCCTATTGTCGTCTCTGCCTGTCTAAAGTCATTTCACGTTTGAAGTCTTGGTGTCATTTCCTTATGGATGTGGCAGCATACCAGCCAGCCCCCCTACGGGGCCTCCCTCTCAATCTTGGCATAGCTAGAGCGAAGGTCAATGCTAAGTCGCCGAGAGCTCGGTAGCAGCTTCGCTGCTCGGGAAGCTTCCAGAACATAATAGAACTCCCGAGAAGGTTGGTGGGTAGATAAGCCGCGATTAACGCCATTAAAGCCATGAGCTTAATGCTCTGGTTGGCTAGACTGAAAGCACTCGTGCAGAGGTGCATCGAAGGACGGAGGCGGTGGGAACTAATACGCATCATAACTCGCGAAGTGTGTGGTGAGGGCCTATATTAATGGCCTCCCACACCCCTCGCCATGTCCCTCGCCATGTCCCTCATTCTCGGCCCATGTCACCCCATCCGGGGTTATTTGAAAATATATTATATATAATTCAATATTTTATTTTGAAAAATGTAATTCAACAATTTAAAATCCTTCAATCCTTTCAAACTATTCTCACCCAATTATTTTTACCAACATATTTCACCTTTCATTCAATTCTATATAATCCTTTAACATGATTTATAATTACATCAATCAAAAATTTATTTCAAATTTTAAGGTGAACCATGTGTATGATTCAATTCTATATTTCACCTTCCATTCAATTCTATATAATCCTTTAACATGATTTGTAATTACATCAATCACAAATTTATTTCAAATTTTAAGGTGAACCATGTGTTTGATGTTTATTTCAAATTTTAAGGTGAACCATGTGTATGATTCAATTCTATATAATTCTTTAGCATTATTTGTAATTACATCAATCACAAATTTATTTCAAATTTTAAGGTGAACCATGTGTATGATGTTTATTTCAAATTTTAAGGTGAACCATGTGTATGATGTGAGCAATGGATTATACTATACCATGTTCTTGTAAATAAAAAGAAAAATATTTTTATAGGTTTTTATTTTGTCTTATTAATGAAATTTTAGTTTTTAAAATTTTTCTTTGTACAAAAGTTTACAAAATGCATAATAATCACGACTTTAAATATATACTCTTAAATACAATCCATATCATATTAATGCCCAAAAATACCATAATTAATATTGATTTGTGGCTAAAGCAATTTATATAACTTCAAAGACAAAAAATTTAAGTCATACACTAAGTAATCAACCTTGAGGTTTAAGACACTTAAATATATACTCTTAAATACAATCCATATCATATTAATGCCCAAAAATACCATAATTAATATTGATTTGTGGCTAAAGCAATTTATATAACTTCAAAGACAAAAAATTTAAGTCATACACTAAGTAATCAACCTTGAGGTTTAAGACACTGTTGTTGTGCTTCTAACTTCTCAACACAACATATACCACAATTCTAACAATGGATTGATCCTTTTAGGGTTTTAGAATTAATTATCAAACGAAACAACTAACCTCTCCACATACCATCCAACATATTGTTATGCTACTGTAAGATCACACTTCCATGTCCATATTATTTTTAGATGATGATGAAATTGTTATGATAATGAACATAGAAAGAGATCACTATTGTCATCGTAGTGTTTTTAGACATTAGGTACCATTGTCAAACCATATATAAATGATGATTTTCTTTTTGTTTGTTTGTTAGTGTGTCAGTTACTTGCAAGACTAACCTGTGGTCTAATAAACCACAACCTAGGGGCATCTAATCCATTAAAATCACTCGAAGATTGCACCTGTCTTGGACCACAATTACATCCCTTAAGATGACTAGATTTTTTTGGGTGTCTCCTCCCAAATACTACAAATTTTGAACCTTGACCACTTTACAAAACGAAACCCTTAAAATCCAATCATACTGGCCATATCTAACATATATAAATAATGAATTACTATCCAATAAAATATTTATTATTTATTTATTTTTGTAAATGTGAAAAATAGTGTGGTAATCAACTAATTTGAACTAATTTATTAAATGATCACTGCACAACTACCATTATCATGAACTTGTCTAGACATTCATACAAATTATTTGAGTGGTACAAGCACTTATACATACATTATTAATTAATCATCTGCGTGTTTAATTCACCACAAGAAAACATGTGTTTTGGATTAAGTGAGGAAACCAGAGACTGTTGGAGCCATGGATTTTAAATTTATTTGCATGGGATTATAACCAGAGCAGCCATGGCAGAAACTGTATTCTGGTTTAGATTTGGGGTAAGTCTAGGAGTATTGTTTATACACTATTTCTCTTCACACTTAACCTGTGACTAACTTCTCCGAGAATCGTCGTAATGGAGTATCCTGTTCTTTTTACCTCTTCTCATATAGTATGGACCTAGTTTCCGGAAATTTCCAGTCAGTTGAGAATATTAATTTCCCCTTTTGGGAAACTGGACTCATTCCCTGGGTTACTTGTTTAACTTGTTAACTTACACCGCAATATTGGTTGTAGTGTTTAGTAAGTGGAGTTATTTTATTATTTGTTTGCACTATTTAGTATTTATTTTTTCAAGGGAGGTGGGGTCTTATCTTCCCCTGTTACTAGCCATCCCTTCTCATTGTTTTCCCAGGTGGTATCCAGATGGCACTAAATGGACTAGAGATACTACAAATGCAGAAGTACAGGCTTTATTGAGTGAACCTATGGATGAGTTATGGCAGGTAGGTGAAGTTAATACAAATTTTTCTACCTCGGTTTTGTTATCGAGCTCTAAGTGTTCGTCCTCTGGACAACCTAGTATACTACCCAAAACAAAGGAACCTTGTTATAGCACAAAGTCTGACCATGCACCGTCTTTTGATACCTTTCTTCCAGCCTTATCAGATGACGCTTTAGGGGGTCTTACTCAAGTTTAGAAATCCTCTAAACTTAACAGTTCTGGTGAAGGAGAAGTTCGGGAACATCGACGGAAATCTTTTGGTTGTGTTGATGACCGGAAAGCTAGGAGATAGTGGAGAACTTCTAAGGCGATAAAGAGAATGGTCCTAGGTTCAGGCATAGGACTAGAAGAATCCTGTAGGCTAGCACTGTGTGGACTCGTAGGTATATTTTCTTACCACAACATGTGTGACGAGAAAATTTCTTCCTGGTTGGAGAAGATATGGCGCGTGACTATTGGTTACATCCTAGAGATTTTCACTTTATCAAAAGGATGGATGGGTTTTCTGTGCAGGAACCCGGAAGACACAACTTTCTTGTTAAATTCATACTGGGTTAATGGAATAAGCAGTTTAATGCTAAAGAGGTGGAGGTTAGCATTTAACCCGAAAACTTAATTTTTCTCGCATAGACATATTTGGGTTTTGCTTTCGGGTTTGCCATGGTTTTTATGGAATGTTGGGTCGTTGAAATCCATCGGAGACTCGCTAGGAAAATTCATTATGATTGATGAAGATAATATTTCGGTGGCTGCAAGAAAGGTAGGAAAGGTGCTGGTGGAAATAGATGTACAACAAGGACTTCCTGCAATAGTAGAAATTGAATGGCGGGGTACTTGTATTCTTCAAAAACTTGACTACCTAGGGATCCCTTTTTGTTGCAGCTACTGTAGAAGCACTACTCATCTTCGTCGAGAGTGCAAAGGAAAGGAGTTTAGTGAAGAGTCTCCAGAATTTCTTAGAGATTACTATACTCAGCCTGATGTTTCTATGGATACGGGTTTCGAAGGTTTTGCTGGAGGAGATTCAAGCTTTCGGGAGAACTCTTCATCAGTTCTAGGTAAGATACAAACCTTTTGTCCTTCCTTTTATAACACTTTGACATCTTGGGATAGAGATGTTGTGTTATCTTCTGTCTGGCTTAAGCAAGTTATTTTCGATGTTAGCTCGCCACCTTATACTCTGATTGCGATTTCAGGAGATAATGAAGGTTCCTTTTGGGGTACTGACTCACTAACTAATTACCAGACTGATATTAGGGTCTTGGAACCTGTGAATATTTCAGACCGTCAGGATTTGTCAGCTGACAAGCTTACTATACTCAACCCTTCTCAAGAGCCTTCCCTCCTAGAGGTGGCCACTAGTAGTTTGGGGTTTATTCAACTTGAGACGAATCTGTCCAATACTCTTCTTGGTTACCGAGAACTGGAAGATGAGGAGTCAAATCTTTCTGCGGTACTTGACTCACTTATCTCGTTTCATACGAGGTAGTGATTCCTCTGTCAAATTGCTAGTTTATATTGGTAAAATGGAAACAACCTCGGTTGCCAGGAAAGGAGAACAAAGTGGTATAAGTTCTACCATCGGGGAGGATGGTAAATAGTTTTCCTGGTCAAGGGGATTAGGTATTGAACACTCACCGGTGAAAACTCGAAGTGCTAAAAAAAAAGCTATTATTGAAAAGGCTGTAGAGTCTATTATATGTTCTACTACTAATGGTGGGGCCCTTAGAGCTTTGAAGGCCCTTTCTAGATCCAAGTAATGTTATTAATCTCTCTAAATATCAGGGGAACGAGGGCATCCTGAAATTAGCCTTTGTCTGAGGAGTCCTTGATAAAGTTCGGCCAAATATCATTTTCCTTCAGGAGACTTTAGTACATGCAGAGAAAGCTCACACTTTATTTCACATACTTAGACCTAGTTGGCATTGTTGTGCAGTAAACTCAGTGGGTAAATCTGGTGGTTTATTAGTTTTTTGGGATCCAGATTTCTTTGAGTTGGTCCCCTATCTCAGTTGTGGTGGGATGTTAATGACAGGTATTGATTTGGAAAGTAAGAGGCAGATTTCACTTTTTAATATTTACGGTCTGTGTATGGAGCGTAAACAGTTTTGGGAAAGGCTGGAGAAGTTTGGACTATTAAATCTAAAGAATTTAGTATTAGCAGGTGATTTAAATTTGAATCTCTCATCCAGTGAGATCTGGGGAGGATCGACCACTTTGGGAACACTAGCCAGTTACTTTTCTAATTATTTTCACAAGAACAAGTTGATAGATATTGTCCTTGGAACATTAGTGCCCACCTGGAGGAATGGTCGAGCTGGAAAAGAGTCTATAGCAAAGTGACTTGATCGCTTGTTCATATCTGAAGATATTCTGGCATCGGTGGGAGTATATAGAGAATGGGTTGAGTTTCCTTACATTTCCGACCATGCTCCCATTGTACTTCGGCTTGATTCGTCTTCATCCTTTAAATCTTTTCCTTTCAAATTTAATCCTCTGTGGTCTACAGATCAAGATTTTACTAAGCTGGTGCAGAAGCTTTAGAGTGATCCTAAGTATCTACTGGAGGCAGGATGACAAAGGAGAC
Source organism: Picea engelmannii (assembly GCA_009831015.1). Taxonomy (NCBI): domain Eukaryota; kingdom Viridiplantae; phylum Streptophyta; class Pinopsida; order Pinales; family Pinaceae; genus Picea; species Picea engelmannii. Next base: position 207,181 of record ML789699.1, on the reverse strand, counting down.
TAGTATGGAAACTAAAAGATTTGAAAGTTATTACAAGAACCTGGTAAAAGGAAGAAAGGTATCGCAAAAACTTTAGACTCTATGAATTGGAAAAGGAGATCACTTTCAAAATACAAAACTCGAATGATGGCATTATCAATAATTTTGGTGACTAATCCCTAAATATTCTGGAACAAGAAAGAATGAAAATTCTACATGAAACGGAGGAACAATGGCGTTAGCGCAGTCGTGCCATTTGGTTACATGACGGAGATCAAAACACCAAAATTTTCCATAATTATGCGAGCTATAGGAGGAATAGTAAATTTCTATGGGAGTTAAAATATGAGGAGGGTCAGACACACAGTGGACAGGAAAATTTTAAAAAAGTTGCTTTTAACCATTTCAAATATTTTTATAAAGATCCGCTAGGTCCACCAGTTAGAGATCAAGTTACGGTTGTTGCATTGTTTAAAGAGATGATAAATGATATGGAAGCAAAGGCTTTATATAAACCGATTGACTTAAAGGAACTTTAGAAAGTTTTATCCAAGTTTAAAGTTGACAAAAGTCCAGGCCTGGATGGCTGGACAATTGAATTATTTAAGGAGTTCTTTGACATTGTTGGGAAGGATCTGTTTGAAATGGTGGAGGAGTCTAGGAAAAAAAGATTTATTTCAAGAGCTTTAAATTCCACATTTATCACATTAATTCCTAAAGTAAATAATCCTCATCTCTTTGGAGATTTTCGTCCGATATCTCTCTGTAACTTGATCTATAAGATTATCTCAAAGGTTATTGCAGATCGTATAAAACCTTTTCTCTCTAGATTACTTTCAGAGAAGAAGTTGGAATTCCTACAAGGGAGACAAATTCAAGATGCCACAAGTATAGTCCATGAGTGCATCCATAGTATAAAGAAGAAGAATATAAAGTCTTTGGTTTTAAAGCTTGTTATATAGAAAGCATATGACTGTATCAATTGGGACCTGTTGAGATTACTCCTTCTACAAATTGGTATATGAATTCATATGACCAACTGGATTATGAGTTGTGTGGTCTCCACCTCATACTCAGTCTTGGTAAATGGAGAAGCTACATAATTCTTTAAGAGTTGTAGGGGATTGTGCCAAGGTTGTCCCTTGTCCCCTTTGCTTTTCATTTTAGTTATGGAAGGATTGAGTCTCCTTTTGAAAGAAAGCCAAAATGCGGGGAAATTGACAGGTATATCTGTTTCCATATCTATAAAAAAATTACATATTCTATTTGTTGATGATGTGGTCATATTAACAAAGGCTATTATGTAGGAGTGGTGGGAGATTGACAAGATTCTGAAATACTTCTGTTTAACTTCAGATTTACATATAAATATAGAAAAATCTACTTTTCACTATGTTGGACTAACTGAACAGGATCTTATTGCATTCAAAGTTGTTTACCCTTTTAATTTCATATCGTTGGATATGGGCTTTAAATATTTGGGATTTTATCTCAAAGTTGGTGCTCAACGCATTGAACAATGGAATTGGCTTCTAAATTTTTTTGAAAAGAGAATCAATAATTGGTGCTACATATGGTTGTCTTTAGGAGGGTGTCTAACTTTATTAAAAACAGTGTTAACAAGCCAGTCTGTTTATTGGTTGTCTATGATTGTTGTCCCTATATCGGTTTTGAACATTTTGAGGAAGATGATGTATAATTTCCTATGGAAGAGAGACAATGTTTCCCATCATTTGCATTTATGCAATTGGGAGAAGATCCCAGTTCCAAAGTCTATGGGGGGTTGGGGAATTCTAAGTATTTTCGACTTCAGCAAATCATTGGTAGCGATTACTCTCTGGAGAGTTCTCATGGGGAAAGGTGTTTGGCATAGGGTCATCATTGATAAGTATCTTGGTAATATGAATGTGACTTTATGGCTTAGATCAAGTTCTTTCTTGCAAAGAAGAGTCTCTAAAATATGGGGTGGATTATTAAAGGTAGTATATCTTATATTGCATGGATTAAGCTGGAATCCGGGTTCAGGACACCTAGTGGCATTGGGGAAGGATCAAATTCTGGGGATGGGGGACAACTCCTTTCTATCAATTCCAATACAGGAAGCATTAAAAGAAAAGGATATTAAAACATTGGCACAGGCACAGAACCCATCTAATGATCAAAATATTTCCACCTATTGGTCGAACAGTGATGAACTAGGATTGGAGGGCATTTTGGCTTCAGAATGGGAATTGTAGAGAAGTGCACTTATCGACTCGGGAGCTATTATACAGGATGGAAATGATCATTTACTGTGGATAGGTGGAGACAAATCAGGAGTCCCTTCTGCAAATTTTTTTTATTTAAGTATCATTTCCTCCAAGTTCCTTACTAAAGCGGAGAACTGGAGACTGTCTATATGGAATTGGAAGATCCAATTAAAAGTAAAGTTGTTCATTTGGCTGGCGATTGAAGAAAAAATTCTTACCTGGAATTTGTTGCAGAAAAAAGGATGGGAGGGTCCGGGACGTTGTCCGCTCTGCAAAAATGACTCAAAATCGACCTATCACTTATTTAAGCTTTGTCCTTTTTCCACTTCAGTTTGGAATTTCTTAAAACATATTCTAAAACTTGATAGAGATTAGATCGGTAATAATCTTTCGGAATGCTTGAAGAATTGGTATATGGAAAAGACCGTGCCCACTTCGATTGCAGCTCATGTAATTTGATTTACCTTGCTTGAACGTAATAAGGCTATCTTTGAAGATACACTTCCTTCCAGGCAATCGGTAATTTAGAAGACCCTGGCTCTACAGTCTAATTTTAGTAGCCATATAAAGCCAAGACTTCCGAGATCACTTATGATAAATCATCTTCAGAATTGAGCGCTTGCATGGTTTGATGGGGCAGCAACAAAGGACAACATTAGGAGTGGAGCAAGAGGCGTCATAAAGATCTAGGAGACTACATTTTATCGATGGACTTATTATTGTGGTAAAGGAACAAATACGAGGGCAGAGCTTTTGGGAGCATGGGTCACAATAATGCTAGCTGAACATTTGGAGATCCCATGTATCCATATTATGGGTGATTCAAAAGTTGTAATTGATTGGCTCAGAGACAAAGGGAGATTTATGGTTAGCTCCATAGATGGATGGAAGAAAAGAATTAAATTACTTATCCAGAATTTTCATACTATTAGTTTCCAACATATTTTTAGAGATTTTAACACTGATGTAGATATTCTCTCAAAGCAGGCATTAGATGAACCTGAAGGAATGGTAACATATTACCGATGGACAAATGGAGATGGAGGCCCGCAGAGACAAATTAAGATTCATTAATATATTTGCTTATATGTATTAACATATATGGGTAAATGAACTTTTGTTGTAGAAGGGCATATCTTTGTTTTTGTATTAGTTTTGTTTACCAGTTTTCAGTTTTTAGATGTTGTGGGTATAGTAAAGAGACTTTTGAGATATTATTTTGAATACTCCTCGCATATGTAATGTAATGGATTGTGCTTTCATAGCCAGTTATTGAGGAACTATAGAATCCTGCTTATGAACTGAAAGATGTAAAAATATATATATCGCTAATATAATTTGAGCAATTTTTTTTCCTACAAAAAGTGTTTTGCACATTAACCCTCATTAATTGGAATGACATGTTAAGATGCAATAGTCACTGACAAGCCTTATGCCTTTTCTTATACACTTGTGACTCTCCACACACATGTCACATATATATGATGCCACTTATATAATAAAAAACGCAATTATACCATATGGTTCATGAGGGTATTGTTAAAGAGAAATGGATTATTCAACTTATATCACCATTCCCTTAAACTAGAAACTTATACCACCATTCCCTTAAACTACAAATCACTAGCCAAGTTATATCATATCATATTTAAGCATTTTTTTAGCTCGGAGCTAAACCAAATATGTGGTGGCTAACTCAACCAAATATGTGGTGGCTTACTTAGTTTAGGAAAGATTATAGTTATTAGTCATTTGTCTAGAAAAATGGGCTATCTCGTCATTTGAAAATGGTCATGAGTAGATAGTAAGAACAAGCTAATCATAAAATATAGTGATATTTTGTGAATTCATTTGTTGACCATTTTAATGGTCAACCATTGATTAAAAAGAAGCTTAAAATGAGGTATGGTATGGTCGACCTTGATTAAAAAGAAGTTTAAAATGAGATATAATTATTTTTCGGGTTTTAAAATTTCACGTAATTTTTAAAAAAATTTAATTTCTAAAATATTTAATATCAAATTAAAAATGATTTAAAAATAAATTCAAAAGATTAATAATAAAATAATTGTATAAATATTTTTATTTTTTTCAAATTGTAAAATATTTAATATTAAATTAAAAATTATTTGATAATTCGTAATTTAAAAAAAAAAAAATTTCTAAAATATTTAATATTAAATTAAAAATAATTTAAAAATAAATTCAGAAGATTAATAATAAAATAATTGAAAAAATACTTTTATTTTTTCCTGTAAAATATTTAATATCAAATTAAAAATTAATTAAAAATTAATTAAAAGAAATAATAATGAGACAATTGTATATTTGACTATGAAAAGATTAGTGTGTGAGACAAACATATTGAGCATAGTGTTAATGAGGAGAAAGGTTTATATCATTATATAAAATTTAGGAATCGTAGATAAGACTAAGTAATAAATTTTTAATTTAAAAATATTTATAAATATATGTTATGTTATAATTTAATTTTTTTAAATTATTGTTATTATATTAAATTTGTTTTTATGTTTTATGGGTTCTATTTTTTTTTCCCAAGTCATCTCCAACCATATTAACCTTTACTTTAAAGGTTGTACTTACTTAGAGGATTATTTAAATATTTATATTAATATAATTTCAACTATTTTGAACTTATTACTATATTTACACACTTGGGATCAAATAAACTAGGTAAATTAGTGGGCTTAGTCTCAAGAGAGTGGAACCCATAACCAACAATAAACATGAAAATTAACTCTAGATTAATTAAACTAACTCTAAAAACTATTAAAAAATTATATTTGATTTATTGAAAACAATACTTTATTTTTGTTATAAATTAACTCTAGATTAATTAAACTAACTCTAAAAACTATTAAAAAATTATATTTGATTTATTGAAAACAATACTTTATTTTTGTTATAAATTGAGTTTTAAATGAAAACTTTAATTATATATGTAAACATATCATTTTCAAAATTTAAATGAGTTTGAAATATATGCTTCAACCACTTAATTTTATTATTATTTTTTTCCTTAATTTCAAATGCTAAGAGTATAATCAATTTTATTATTAATTTTTTTTCTTTATCTCAAATGCTAAGAGAATAATTGATTTAAATTATTTTCAAATATTATAACATTTCATGTAATAATTGTAAATTTATTTTAATCTTTTTCAATTTTAATATTTCATTTAAAAAAATTTAATATGATAATTTTTCTCTCTCAATTTTTAATACTCTATGAATTTGTTTTCACAAAATGGGCAATCTAATCCATTACATAGTCTATTCATGTATGTACATATTTTATGTAAGCATTGGGTATACAACCATGAGGGTATATATATTTAGAATATGAATTTGTTTTCACAAAATGGGCAATCTAATCCATTACATAGTCTATTCATGTATGTACATATTTTATGTAAGCATTGGGTATACAACCATGAGGGTATATATATTTAGAAAAAAAATGCATAGGAAATAAAAATTAAAAAAAGACCTTGGACATGATATATGTATTCTCGAAATTATAGTATAATTTGTTTGCAAATAACTTTGGTTTATGCATAGATCATCTAGTAATGCTTCAACGAAGACTCAACATATGCATTATACTTTTCTAGATATATTATTTTGAGATAGAAAGGACACAATCTATAATTTGTTTGCAAATAACTTTGGTTTATGCATAGATCATCTAGTAATGCTTCAATGAAGACTCAACATATGCATTATACTTTTCTAGATATATTATTTTGAGATAGAAAGGACACCATGGATCCATGGATTTGTTTAGAAAGGACAATGTAGAAGAAGGTAGGTAGTGAGATCTGGAATGATTTTCTTGGTACAAAGTTATGAAGTATCTTAAAAGATTTTAAAATTTGATTTGTTTGGAGAGGATAAGGTAGAGGAAGCTAGTGAGATTGTTGATATTTTTTTTACAAAGTTATTATTTATTTAAAAAAAAATAAAAGTTAAAAATGCTTTTAAATTTTTTATAATTTTTTTAATAAATATAAAAAAAATATTTCATAGAAGTATAATAAAATAAATTTTTAAAATTATAAATAATTATAAAATAAACATATTTAATCAGAAAAAATAATGTATTAAAAATATATATATAAAAAGAAAAAGAAAAACAATATATTGAGAAAATGCATAAAAATTTTCATGATAAATTAATTATTGGAAGTCACATTCAAATTGGTGGAAAATTTCTAGCATTGTGTGAAATTACTCTATGTAAGTGTATGGTGACCCACAATATTCAAAGATTGTTCAAAAATGTACATCTACTTCATTTAATTTAATAGTGTATACATGTAACCTTTTGAACATTGAGATGTAAATTTTTAAAAATCTCTAATATTAAAAAAAAAAACATGTAGCTACTACATGATGCTAGTTATAGAGCTTTTCACCAAAAAGTTAACAACTACATTCCTAATAAACCAACAATTACTATAATATCATCTTAAAAAAATTCACATATGATCAATGTACTATAAAATAGTGTAATATATCCATATATAATAAAATAATATAAAAGATTAAGTTTTTCAAAATTATTTCCATGTGTAAAGCTATTTTCAAAATCCTAAAAAATGCATATTCCCACTAAATTAACACATATTTATTTAAAAAAAGCTTAGAACAATTTCAAAAGGTTGAGAAGTGCTCCCTCTATTTTAACACAATTCTATTTTAAAACATGCTGAAAACAAACTATGAAATTAAAACACTTTTATTTTAAAACATGCTAAAAACAAACTATGAAATTAAGAATAAAACAATAATTTATATTTATTTTTCACTATTATCTTATTCAAAGCTTTAAGAATGATATAATATCATATAAATTATGAAATTAAAAATAAAAAATGTTTCATATTTATTTTTCATTATTATCTTATTCAAAACTTTAAGAATTATATAATATTTTATTTGATTATTATAAAACCCATATCTACATAAAAATAATAAATAGAGAAAAGATTTAAACTTATACAAATATTCAAATATTTTATTTGAAAATACATTATATATAATTCAAATTTTATTTTGAAAAATGCAATTCAACAATTTAAAATCTTTTATTTCTTTTAAATTATTATTTTGAAAAATATAATTTAACAATTTAAAATCCTTCAACCCTTCCAAACTATTCTCACCCTGCAAATTATTTTTATCGACCCATTCCAACTTTCATTCAATTCTATATAATCCTTTGGCATAATTTGCAATTGCATGAATCACAAATTTGAAGGTAAACCATGTGTATGATGTGAACAATGTATTATACTATAACATGTTAAGAAAAAATATTCTTATAGGTTGTTATATTGTTAATTGATTATGATTTTGTTTTTATTTTATATAATTATTTTATTATGTTATAGAAAAATATATATAATTTGTTTATAATAAATATTGATGATGATGGTTAACTTTTACTCAGATCAAAATTGGTTTATTATAAATTTTCTTACTCAAATGATTTATTATAAAAAAAATTTGGATAAGAGATTAAATTACACTTAAAAGAAATATTATATTTAGTGTATAAAATCAAGATTTTAATTTATTAGAAAACACATTATTTCATTGGAGATTAAGGTTAGATGTTATATTATTCAAAGTTAGCCACTCAAATCTGCAGATCCAACCATTCATCACCAAATTTCAAGCAAAATCAAACGGAAAAAATTATGCAAAACAAATTAAATTTTGCAAAGCAAAAAAAAAGAGTTAGTTCACGTCATTTTCAATCTTTAAATGTGCTATTCTATAGAAGCTATAAGTTTCACCAAAACAATCTTATCATTAAATGTTTTATTGACTTCAGACTCTTCAAGAGTAGTTGAATGGCATTAAAAAATATTTTCCTCTTTTGTTAGTACATAGTTTTAATGCTTCGTAGCTTTCTTCGCAAATAATGCAGAGCGATATCAATGGTCTCGCTCCAGTTTTAACGTTCCATAGCTTTCTTTTAAATAATGCACGATGCAGTCCCCTTGCATAC
>ML789699.1:161367-198091 GCA_009831015.1 Picea engelmannii | reverse complement strand
TCTGGTAGGTAGGTTCATGGTTTTAATTTGTACTGTTATATAGGATTTAAGGGCTCTCACCGTTCCACGTTGCTCCACAGGGCAGGCCATACGTGAGGCTACATACGTTGATGGAATCCAAACCTTGTGTAGTTGGTAGATGCCATTATCAGGCTGGACTCTGGAACATGAACATATTTCGAATGTAATTTTTAATAATTTTGAATGAGTTTTTTTATAAAAATATATGAATCTTCTCGATTTAACAATGTATTTCTTCATCTCTTTATCTGTTCAACATTTATTACTTTGCTGAATGCATAATGTTTACCATTAACTTATGGCTTATCTTATCTGGGTTTGCGCTCAATAGTCTGCATAGTGACCAGTGCGGACAGTAAGCTGTACATCCAGCACAGACTCGACAATTTTCTCTGTTCGGGCAGATGAAGGGTCTTCTGAGTAATCCACACAAAGGAGAAAGCGCGCTGGACGCCCGGCCAAATGTCCTTCACCCGACAAAAGGGCGCCATATGATACGCCACCAAGGCTCCAGCTACTGCTGCAGCATGGGCTTGAGAAGAATGAGTCTGTTAAATCATTAATTTTATGTGTTCCACTGTACTTTCTTTATAGTTTTGTAGTATTGGCTGGGTGAGACAAGAAATCGGCCCAAGATAAAGATCAGACCACATGTACTTCCAAGCCAACCTTCTGTTCAGAAAAAGAGCTGCTGATAATCATGTATTATTGGTCGTACGTATCTTATATTCAATAAAAACGCTTCCATTCTTTTAATTCCTTGTTTGGGATTAAATTTCAATTATAGAAGCTTAGATAATATGTGTTTTGGAGTAAGTTAATTCTGAGCAATCTTTTTTTTTTTCAGGTAACTAAATTGGCCTTGAATCCGGTCAGATTTTCAGGGGTAGTCTGAGTTTGGCATGGATTAAAGTTCCATGTATTTCAGAACTTTATCCCAGGGGTTTTGCCCCATTTTAAATCAACTCAGATGCTCAGAAAATCTATCAGACTTCTAGATTGGCAGGAAAAGTAATTCGGGAGGGAAGATTGCTCCCCATTTAACCCACTCCTATGTGTTTTACATTAACAATGAGTGAAGTTGTTGTAACATGCCAACTAATTTATGGAATGTGCATGCATGTATACTATAGTGATCAGTGTGTAATTGGTGGATCAGGTTGTAATTGGTTTGTTTAATTGTTTAACAGATCCTATATATTGAGCATACCTATAGAGGTGTGAGAAAACAAAGTAGTGTAGTGCAGTGTGTGGGATGAGGGTGTGAGGAAGATTGTAAACTTGTAATTCATCTGGTGTAATTCTCTCTTGGATAATAAGAATACCCATTATCTTTGTCCATGGTTTTATCTTTTAAAAGGGGTTTTCCAAGTAAATACTATATTCATATATGAGATTGCTTTCATTGTCTGTTGGTTGTGATCTCTTGCTGTTGGTTTTATTTATTTTCCATTAAATCTTGTCGTGTTTATGTTTCTGCTACCCAACAGAAGTGTCCATTCAAAACTTTGAAAACTTCAAAAACTTTTGATTAATTTGAGAAAAATGAATAATAGTGTTTTGCATTATTTTTCTCATTAAAAATTTCAAAACTTTTAACACAATTTACTTCTAGAAAGATGAACAACAGTGTTTTACATTATTTCAATAAGAAAAAATGTCTAATTGATTGATTATAGTTGAGTTTTGTTATTATTGTCAAGCAGCATCGTGGACCACTAAAAATCCAGTGGATAATAAGAATGGGAACTTACTCAGATAACATTATTAAATACGGATCAAGTTTTTCTATATCTTCTCCTCTGTGAATTTACTACTCAGAGAATATAAACATATGACCCTGATACTGCTAACAACAATGCAAAGTGACTGTATAAAGAAAAAAAATGTCTTACATTGCTTTACACAAGATTCTTATTAATTTTGAAATCTCATAAGTAAAAAATGATTCAAGATTTTGATTCAGCCATAGAAAGTAGTAGCACAAACCATTTTAACCTATGGAATCTCTCATGAATTTCATAAAAAAATATGCAAGATTTTGATTCAGCAATAGAAAGTAGCAGAAACCATTTTAACCTCGGGATTCGGGAATCTCTCATGAATTTCATTTCATTTCATTTGAGTGTTTCTCTTCTCGTGGATCGACAGCAGAGCCTCGCATTCGGAATCTTCGTAAACCTACAGACTACGGTGACAGACAAGATAAGACGTTGACAAGTGACTGCACGGGTTTGTCTGCCGGGCATGAAAAAAAGGCATTGAAGTTGGGAGGAAATTTCTTGATCTTTTCATTGGTGGCCGGACTACACAATAATTCCCTGTGCGACTTGACTTTGTTTTGTTGAAATAATGGATGGATGAACTGAGGCATCTCATTCTGTTTCCGTAGTATCAACTCTATGTCAGCTGGCTCTCGCGTGTAAAGGCGTCATGTTCTCTTTCCGTGGTGTCAACTCTATGTCAGCTGGCTCTCGCGTCACGCGTGTAAAAAGCGTGGCCCTGAAAAGACTCGGGAAAATAATAACAGCGTAGTATAAATGTTCTACTTTTAACCACTCACTGGAGTAACATTAATTTATATACAGTTTTGGAACTGTAAAATCCTAGTGCCCGGAGAATATTTCAGTTTCAGAAATAGATTTTGAACATCAAAAAATAGTGATTCGTGTAAATTTATATGGCCGAATTCCAGCTAAAAAAACCATTTCTTAGAACAGCTAATCAAGGCCAATTTAAATTTTGATAAATTTATAAGGAAATGAATTGGAGGTTTACAATACACTTACTTAAATTAATTATATAAGAGAACAACTTGTAGAAGGAAAAAAAAATAATAGTTCTAAAATTTCCTCCATCCCCAACACTCACTAAATAGGAATAGTAAAACCATAAACCATTTATACACAATGGAAACATGTTGTTCCTTGCCATTGCTCTTGCCTCTACTCTACAAGTATTCTTGCTACAGGTCTGCATTATTCTTGCTACAAATTTGCATTATTCTTTGCCATTGTTCTGCAATTATTCCTGCTACAGCTCTGCATTATTCTTGCAGGTCTGCATTATTCTTGCTACAACTCTGCATTATCATTTGTCATTGTTCTACAAGTATTTCTGCTACAACACGATGTTGCGATATTCCTATACTATATATTTGCATTATTATTTTCCATTGCTCTGCATATATTCCTGCTATAGCTCTGCCAAGTGTATGTCACACATGTCCCACATTCTCCCACTTGTCATATACCTTGCAAGGGTACAAGGGAGAATGCATCAAACCACGAGCTAATTGCTAGGACCCATAAGGCCCATAGACTCGCAACACCACTGGAATTTATTCATACTCATCGGTTTTGTCAATGCATCTACAACATTCTGTAAAGTGTAAACTTTCTCTAGTATCATATTTCCATCCTCTACGATATCCCTAATGAAATGGTACTGGTTATCTATATGCTTTGTCTTTCAATGAAAAGTTGGGTCCTTAGCTAGACAAATGACACTGTTACTTCACATTGAATCGTGATATCTCTCTGACTTAACCCTACTTTGAGCACAACTTCATAAGCCAGATGGCCTCCTTACTCCTTACATGCATGAGTACCTTCCATATACTCTATGTTTGCAGTGGACAAAGCGACCACAGATTATTATTTGCGCATCCAACTCTCCACCAAACAACCAAAACACTTAACTGCCCGTAGATATCCTTCTATCTACATCCCCTGCCAAATATGAATCCACATAACCTTGTATATCCATTGAGTGTGGGTCCCTTGAAACATCACTATGATATAAAAAAGAATATCCAGAGGTACCTTGCAAATACCTGAAGACCCTCTTCATTGTAGCCCAATGTTCACATCTAGGATTAGGCATGAATTGAATCAAGACTCCCACTACTTGGGCAATCTCTAGTCTAGCATAGACCATAACATACATCAAACTACCAACTGCACTAGCATAAGGAACAAAGGCTTATCATCCATCTCTGCGGGTGTCATAGGACACTGCTCAACTGAAAGCTTAGTTCCCACGGAATTGGAACACCCAGTGGTTTGCAATCTTCCATATGAAAACATTGTAACACGGTGTTAACATACTTACTTTTGCTCAACCAAAGCCTTTTATTCACTCTATCTCTCTTGATCTCCATTCCTAAGATATATTTTGTAGCCCCCAAGTCTTTCATATCAAATTGTGTTGAACGTTGAAACTTCAAATCACAAATCACATCCTTACTATTACCAAAGAATAACATATTATCTACATATAAAGTAATAACAAGAAAACGATCACTATCTTGTTTGTAATACACACAGTGATTTGATTTGGATCTCATAAATCTTAATCCCTACACAAAGGAATCAAACTTTTGGTACCACATTTTGGGAAACTGTCTGAGACCATATAAAGATTTTTTTTAACTTGCAAATCAATKACTCTTCACCTTTTTCAATGTAGTGCTTTGGCTGTGTCATATAGATATCCTCCTTCAAGTCACCATGTAGGAATGYAATTTTCACATCCATCTATTCTATCTCTAAATCAAAGGTTTCTAATACAGATAATAAGAACCTACTAGATGTTAAATTAGCGATTGGAGAAAATATCTCACCAAATTCTATCCCCTCAACCTAGGAATATCATTTTTCAACCAACCTTGCCCTATGCTTTTCAACACTTCCATTTAAACCAATCTTCTTTTTGAACACCCATTTACATCCAATGGGTTTCCATCCATCGGGAAATGAGATAAAGTCCCATGTACAATTCTTTCTGAGTGTAGCCATTTCCCCATCCATGGCCAATTTCAACGACTCCTTATCTTCTCTTCCATATACATTACCTCTTTCACTATTCTAGGCTCAACAGTGTTAGCAGATAAAGAAACTATACATCTAAAATCAGATGGACTATAATTATACATGTGTGGTTGTCTTATTTTTAGAGTGTACATCCTTAATATTTGAGGTGGGTTTTCTTCCTCCTCTTCTAAACTCTCTGAACCCTCCTCCTCATCAGGTCCATCTTGAATTTCTTGTTCATTTTCTAGTTCAACTTTCTCAGTCTTGGGTGGTAGCTAAACCCTTAACTTCTTTTCATCCTCTTTCAGTTGCACCATTGTGGAAGAAGAATTAACTGTTGAATTAAATTAATAAAGTACCAAGGACAAGTGTTTCTCATCACTTAGGCACCTAGGGGTGAGAAAGTGTCAAATGTGGTCCCTAGTGCATTAATTTCATGGGATATGAAATTAAATGAGACTTTATGAAAGTGAAATGAAATGGGTGAGTGAAAAGTCACTTTATTTCAACCATACATCTAATCTATCCTCCACTGTTAGATTAGATGTCTCTTCACCTTCCCTCATGAGGTTGAATTAGGGAAAGATCACCCCATTCACTTTACATTCTTTTTCATGTGATTTGGAGAGAGCAAGAAAAGAGAGAGTTGAGCAGAGAAAGAGTAGTGAGAGTTGCAACAAGTGTTTCTGTAAGTTACAACAGAGTAACAACGTGTTGCAACATGTGTTACAACGAGTATCAACAGTAATATAGAGAGTTGTACCAGTGTTACAGTGTGTTGCAACAAGAGTAACAACGAGTAGCAACAAGGAGAAAGTTGGCACATAATTTGAAGGAGAAAGTACAACGAGTACTGGGTCGTACCATACGGATTTTGAGCAGACCGTACAGCAGAAAGTTGACACATAAATCAAGGAGGTTAGCTACATGTTTTTCTGGACATGCTTGGCACATAAATCGAGGAACCCAGCTACCATTAATTTCTAGAAATCAACATCAGATAGGCATGATTTTTGATACATACATACCACAATAAATGTAGTGATAGTCGTACATAGTATGGATTTCTTTGCACAAAAATCAAGAAGTTGTTTAGCATGCATTTTGAGTCTGTGTGTGGGCACAAAAATCGAGATAAGTGTGTGTATTAAATTTCTTAAGAAGATTGTTGTAAGAAATTCTTTCTTAGAGCTCTGCAAATAAATAAAAAAACCCTCTCTCACTGGTTTTCCCCTTGTGGGTTTTTCCAGGGTCAAAGTTAGACTAAAAATCTCTAACTTAAATTTTCTGGGTGTGTTTATTTTTTAGTATTTTGTTGTAGAAGACTTCATGTGTTTTCTGTTCATGATCATTTAATTTTTTGCTAACTAATTTGCAACCTAATTTTGCAATGTGGGTTGAGAATTAAACTATGTGTGTCATTGAGACTTGAAACCAGGTAGGGGTCTGAAATTTCTACATTAACTTCTCTAAAAATAACATTTCTTCTATACAAAAAATTTCTAGCAATAGGATCCCAAAACTTGTACCCTTTCACACCAACACCATAGCCGATGAAGATACATTTCATTGTCATGTTATCTAACTTAGACTGCTTCTCCTTAGTCACATGAGCATATACCTCACAAACAAAAACACGAAGATGTTGAAGTGAGGGCTTCTTGTTCGTTCAGATTTCCATAGGGGTCTTGTCTACAAGTGCTGATGTGGAAGACATATTAATCAAGTAACATGCAGTAGAAAATGCTTATGTCCAAAACCTCTTTTCTAATCCATCTCCACTAATCATACTCCTATCTCTCTCCAACAATGTTCTATTCACCCGTTCTACAACTCCATTATGATAAGGGGTATATGGATTTGTCTTATGTCTTTTAATATTATCCTCCTTTAAAAAGTTATCAAAATTTACAAAACAAATCTCACTGTTGTTATTAGTCCTCAACATCTTAGTATTCCTACTGATCTAATTTTCCAAGAGATATTTAATCTCTTTAAATCGACTAAAACCCTCAAATTTAGTTCTAAGAAAACATACCCATGTCCTTCTATAATAATCATCAATGAATGACACATAATATAAAGCCTTAGAAATTGAAGGAACTTAAACTAGATCAAATCCATCATAATGAATTAAGTCCAATAACCTAGAATATTTATGAGAACTAGAATAAAACTGAACTCAATTATTTTTTTCATTTATGCAATGCTCACATAAATAAATTTCAATAGTACAATCATTCAATCCATCAACAATATTTTTGTTTTTCAAGGTCCATAGGCCCTTATCACCTATATGGCCCAATATTTGGTGCCATAGTATTTTCTTCTCTATAAGTAACTTGTTTTCTAAAGCAAGATCTTGTTCAGGAGGTTTTGATTGTGAAGGTGTAGATCTTATATATCTTTCTCCTACATAAATTGAAGAACTATTACACTCAATAGTGCATGAATCAAGCTAGAACAACGTTCCTACAGAAACACCTTTAGCGAGTACCATAGCTCCTTAGACCATCTTGCACCCTTTGTCAGAGAAAACAACTTGCACACCCACATCATTAAGTGTGCTTACTAATAGTAGGTTTCATGCTAAACATGAAATGTGCAAAACTCCATTGATCTCATTTACTCTGCCATCACGAAATTTGATAAAAACTCTACCAAGCGACAATGTTTAGAGGAGACTGGTCACCAAGGTATACCATCCCACCATCATATTTCTCATACATTGAAAACCAATGGCGATGGGAGGAAGCTCTAGAGTCTATCAGTCACACACTCTAGCCTGCACAGGTTTCCAAAGACGCAACAAAGGAATCTACACCATCCTTAGTGAGAATATTTTTCAGACTCATCATAATAATCATTATTTTTCTTCTTATTCTTTTCCTTGCAGTCCCTTCTTAAGTGCTCGACCTTGTTGTAGTTCCAACATTTTTCCTTGGACTTTCCATGAGAGTTATGTCTCCCATGGGATTTGAATCTGTCATTTTCTCTCTTCTTTCTTTTCTCCTTCGATCTTCCATGAACAACCAAGGCCTCATTAATGCATTCAGAAGCTTTCAGCCTCACCTCCTCTGAGAGTAAAACAACCACGACACCATTGATCACCAATGTATTTATAGTGCTTCCAATGGCCATTCCCATGTTGTCCCATGAATCTGGAAAAGAACACAAAAGGTTCATACAATGATAGTCCTCATCCATCTTCACTCCAATTGAGATCAATTGGGTCACAATAGTATTAAATGTATCCAGATGCTTAACTATAGAATCACTGACACCCATTATTGAGGAAAACAACTTTTTCTACCCAACATTTTTCATATAATAAGTTTATGAACCATGGAATTAGCCTAATACAAATTCCCCAACTTCTTCCAGAGAGCTACTGCATTTTTTTCCTCAAAACAATTCAATAATACCGAACTGGCCAAATAGAACTTGATAAGGTTTCTTGCCTTTCTCTCCAACACCACCCACTCTTCAAGTATCATACCAATGGGTTTGGTTCTAGATATTGCAACCCATAGATATCGATCTACAAGAAGATCTTCCATTTTGAGCTTCCATAGCTCAAATTTAGTTCCATTAAACTTCTCCATTTCTATTATGGATGCATGTTGGCTTTCGCTTGCATGTGTCCTTCTTAACGCTGGGAGGTTGAAGACCCAGGGTCTTTCCATAGTTGACCAACAAAAACCCCAAGGCATCAACATATCAATCTTTAGCCAAAGACTAAAGAAGGTCTCACCTGAGACACCATGAGAATCACAGAGACCATCTAGTCTTGTGTCAGTGATGAGGGGTTAATTACACAAGAATCCATTCAGGTTGGCATTAATACATTCCATTACACCAAGATTAAATACTAAGAAAATGTAACAACCACACATATATTCATTGGACACATGATCAACACATCATAGAATAGGTAGTTGCAGGTATTATTATATTCATTCAACTAGTCACATACATATACCGAAAGACTCATTAACTGACAAAAACCACGCCATGTTCTCTTATACATTCCCCTAGTATTTCATTACATAGTTCCATGTGCTTTCCCTCGAAATTTGCCGATATTACAGAACCAAACTCACAACCAGATACATTACAAAAAATGAACTTGGAGTGAGCTCAAGGACATTGACCACAGTAACAATTCTCACAACAACAATCAACTACTTACCAACCAACTGAGTAACTCTTTTTTTTGTCGTCGTTTCTCCTTTTATCTTCTTCTATGCTTTCGCGCTCTATCACCTTCAATTCTTCTCCACTCACTCTTCTGAACTCCAGTCCTGCACACTTCTATCACTTGCATGCAGTCCACATAGACTCTTTGGAGTCGTGGTAATCTTAACTATATTGCAAGCTCATCTCCTTACTACTCCACAATATCTTGTGTTGTTTGAAGTAATCATTCAGGAAGATTTCCTGAATATTCTTTTCTTTATTCTAGTGTGCATGCTATGTCTTCGTAATTTCTAACACGCATCACAAAACTCTGAATGGTGGACATACCAAGACTCAGACTTTCGTGCATTAGCAAAATTTGGATTGGCACGTGTGCCTCATGTCACCCACTGCGCAATTGTTGGAGTGTGCGCAAAAAACTGAAATGCACGTACAACTTCATTCATGCACATGTGCAATCTCTACCCAAAATTTTAGGTGGCAACATGCCCCCACCACTATTATTTGGCTCATCCTTGAAAAACTTTCCTCATGGAGTGACTGACATGACAGACGAAATTGATTAAAAAAAATCATCAACATTGTATGAGCAAAGCATCAAACCAAGTTGTGGTTGCAACTATGTTTGAGTAAGATACAATCATCTCGTCAAGTCGTAGTGGTAGCCAAACACATGTCTTGGAATGAGTTGAGTAGTACTCAAGGTAAGTGTTAGGGACCTAACCTCCCTAACCCCTCATGTAGGTAGAATAATATATTTTCCATGTAATAAAGGTCGACATTAGTCTATAAGGCCTATTTAATAAATGAGAACCTGTTAGCGCAAATTCTTGCAAGATGGTGTTTTCTTCTGGTTTCGGGCCCCTGGTGTAAATGCATAGAAGTGGGGTTTGAAAACTGGTCGAGTGTGTTTTATTCAAAGGCCTCAACCATGAGCGTCAAGCACAGCCCACAGAACAAGCCCATTTCGGGCTTAAAATCAAGTGAGCAGGCACTTTGTCTTTCAATGACGAGGATCCACAGATGGGGCAGATCGACGGCCATTGGGTAAGTTTGGGTCATAAAGTTGCACGTGGTCAAGTGCCTGAGCTCATCTCCTATGGCCAAACTCATGAAATGATCAAGCCATTTCAGTATTTCGGCTACCGGGACTTCAACATACAAGGGTCTCTCCTCCTTGCATCATGTATCCCCAGTGCGCGAAATCTCGAAAGAACCAGGACCGTTGATCAAGAAGTGATCTAGGCTGTCCATCCAATGGGACACGTGGCACATGATCAAGCCATTTTGGCTACCAGGACTTCGAGAGAACAGAGGGTCTCCTCCTTCCATTGCATTTCAGAGCCCCGAAGCCTGAAACGCCGAAAGGGTCCAGGCTAGAGGCAGTCCCACATTTGAGAAGTGATCTAGGCTGTCCATCCAATGGGACACGTGGCGCACGATCAAGCCATTTTGGCTATCGAGACTTCGAGAGAACATAGGGTCTCCTCCTTCCACTCCATTTCAGAACCCCGAAGCCCAAAATGTTGAAAGGGTCTAGGCCAGAGGCGGTCCCACATTTGAGAAGTGATCTAGACCGTCCATCCAATGGGACACGTGGTGCGCGATCAAGCCATTTCGGCTACCAGGACTTCGAGAGAACATAGGGTCTCCTCCTTCCACTGCATTTCAGTATCGCCAAAACGCGAAATCTCAAAAGCGCCTTTGAAGATAAGCACAGGGTCACAGCCCGTGGTCACTTGGGGTGATAGAAAGAACTGTGCAAAGGGCCAAAGCGTCGGGTTTAGCTGCAGTAGGGATTTCTACGTTCTCCAGGTACCAGTTCAAATCGACCTCGATCTTGGTCCCTACTAAAAGTAAATGAAGGTGGGGGAAGGTAGTTGAAACCTCGACTCACTCATTAAATGCAAAGCATGAAGGTTCCGACAGGCAGTCTGCCTGAGATAGTCCTGTATGCTATTTTTTTTTTAAAGAATCCATGCTAAGTCCTCGTCTGACCAGAGGAGTCTGCACACGCTATTTTTTCCTTTAATGTTTCAGCTACCCCCCCCTGCTAAGGCCATGCAAAGTTAACGTGAAATCTGACGAAGGAGTTAAGGATAGATTTGACTGAAGAGACGCCATGCCCTAGAAGTTCTAAGACGCCTCTGTTGGGCGAAGGTTTAGGAGTATATTTACTTAGTTTTTGTATTTTTGTAAGTATCGATGGTAGAGCACAACTCCCGATTGTAAAGCTTTAATTTAGCCTCTGGTTCTCTGGTTATAGAAGAACATTTGAGACTTCTTGCTTAATGGCAGCCAACTTCTTCTTTTCCTTTTCCCTCCGAATCTGAAAGCCTGGGCATGGATGATCCAGTCGGGTGTTGCATAGCTATATAATGTAGGTTTGATTATAGCAGTTTTGCAATCTTTTTAGGTTCATTTTGAAGTTTATTCAGATCTGAGAGGATCTCATATCCGAGACTTTTCCTCTTTTGTAAAGACTGCTAGAAGACTGGATGTCCAGAGCGGACTTTATTTCCCCTCTCTTTCCCTCCACTTACTCACCACTATCATTATTACTAGCTTAAGTTAGGTCAAGACCTCCTATGTCACTGTTGTTCCAACTCAATTTTCTGAGTTAGAACAATATGGTTATGAGTTTCTTTCCATTTGATCAACCTTTATAAAAAATCGTGACTTAAAACTGATGGGTGTCGGGCTCTGCTCTTGCTGTAATCCAGGAGTGACTTCCGACTCCAACAGAACCAGTCAATGTAAGAAAACCTAATAGAAGCTTCCGCTTCTAGAAATATCTTCCGCTAGAAGGTTCTTTAAAAGATAGAATTAGTATAAATAAGAACAATAATCATGAGATGTCTTGGTCTTGAGAATTATTGTAATAGAGCTTTGATGTTTCCTCCTTGAAGAGGCAAGTGAAAATTGTTTCCTATCAATAAAGGTATAATTTTGGTGTTGTGATTCCATATAATTTGTTGTTCCTTTCTTATCTCTACAATATTTCCATCTTCTATTGCTATTTCGTTGTTATTCTGTAGTATTCTAGATATAAAATAGTATGCAGAACATAAATATTTTAGAGGTTTCCCCCTCGAAGAGGCAAGTGAAAATTGTTTCCTATCAATAAAGGTATAATTTTGGTGTTGTGATTCCATATAATTTGTTGTTCCCCTGTTATCTCTACAATATTTCTGTCTTCTATTGCTATTTCGTTGTTATTTTGTAGTATTATAGATATAAAATAGCATGCAGAACATAAATATTTTAGATAGAAATGGAAGAACACAATGATATAACCAGAACAATACCAGAATAACACCAGGAAGAGCACCTTGATTAATGATAGAAATGTTCACTTGACTCTTCGAGGGGGAAACCTCCAACAGAGTAGAGTTCTATTACAATAATATCCAAGACAAAACTTCTCATACCCTCTACTCCTATTTATACTAAATCTGTCTATCCAAAAGAACAATCAAGAGGAAGATCCTTATAGAAGTAGAAGCTTCTCTTAGGTCTTCTTACATTTGACTTATTCTTCCTTATTGATAGGCCTTATTAATATTGGCCTTTATTACATGGAAATATATTATTCTACCTATGTGATGGGTTAGGGAGGTTAGGTCCCTAACATGTCCTCCCCCTTAAAAACAACCTTGTCCTCAAGGCTTGAGATGGGGAAATTGATACAACATGGTAGCTGGTTCCCAAGTGGCATCTACTGGAGTTGTATCTTTCCACTAGACTAACACTTCCTTGATGGTGTGCTGATGCAGATGACGCTCACGTGGTCCAAAACTGCATGTGGCTACAACCAAATGGAGCCTTCTTCATCCAACTCAGGAAGGTTGGTTTGAGTTTGACACTTAGTTCCAATCACCTTCTTTAAGCAGAAGACATGAAAAACAAGATGGAGCTTAGAATGATTGGGAAAAGCTAACTAATAGGCCACTTAGTTCCAATCACCTTCTTTAAGAATGAGACATGAAAAACAAGATGGAGCTTAGAATGATTGGGAAAAGCTAACTAATAGGCCACCTATACCACATGCTTGATAATGGTATAAGGACCATAAAATTTGGGCACCAATTTCTGACAATGGTCATCCTTGAGGGGAGTTTTCTTATAAGGTTGCAGTCGAAGAAACACTTGGTCTGCTTCAACAAATTAACGTTCAGAGCGACCTTGATCTACCTGTTGCTTCATGCGATTCTGGGCCATGACCAAATTCTCTTTAAGGGTATGAAGAATAGTCTCTCGAACTGTAAGTGTTTGGTCAAATTCCTAAACCTTCAAGAGAATTGGCAGGTATGAGAGATCTGGAGGTGGATTTTGTCCATATACTGCTTCAAAAGGAGTCATGCGGGAAGTTGTATGGTAAGAGTGTTGTACCACCATTCAACTAGTGGTAACCATTGAGCCCACTTATTTTTCCTTTCTGATGCAAAACACCTCAAATATGTTTCCAAACACTTGTTGACAACCTTAGCTTGACCATTAGTTTGGGGATGATAAGTTGTGCTGAGATGCAATTGGGGTCTCGAACATAAGCAATAGAATGAGGCATGCCATGAAGATTGAATACTTGATCCATGAAAAGTTTAGCCACAATGGAGGCGGTAAATGGGTTTTGAAGAGCATAGAAATGAGCATACTTGGAAAGATGATCAACGACCACCATGATGACTGATTTATTGCCCGATTTAGGTAATCCCACAATAAAATCCATAGAGATATCCCTCCAAAGAGTAGGTGGAATTAGAAGCGATTGTAGTGTGATAGGAGCTTTGAACATTTCTTCCTTGTTGCGTTGACAAACATCACATTCTGCCACAAAATTGTGAACGTCTTGTTTCATACCATCCCAGGAAAAAGAACGTTTGACCTGGTCATAGGTTTTGGTAAACCCTGAGTGCCCAGTTGTGGGTGTATCATGAAGCTCATAAAGTACCATGGATTTAAGTTGTGATTGTTTACTTAAATACAAATGTCCTTTGTAGCGAAGCTCATCATTGTTCCAAGAGTATCCTGGGGAAACTGGAGAATTGGCCTGCAATTATTGGATTAGATGTGAACTTTTGGGATCTTGTAGCCATTCTTGGCGAACAACTTGGAGCCAATCTGGTACAATGAAGGAGAGGGAAAAAAGGGACCCTTCATCTTCATATTTTCTTGAAAGGGCATAAACAACCACATTGTCTTTTCATTTCTTGTAAATGATCTCATAATCATATCCAAAGAGCTTAGTCACCCATTTTTGTTGCTCCGGGGAGGAAGGGCGTTGTTCCAGAAAATATTTGAGGCTTTGATGACCTATCTTAATTTGGAAGTTCTACCTCAATAGATAAGTGTGCCAAATATCCAATGCATGCATAATAGCCAACATTTCCTTTTCATAGATTGATTGGCCCAAATGTCGCTCTGACAGTTGTTTGATGGTAAAGGCCAAAGGCCAATCATCTTGCATAAGGACTTCTCCAATTCCTCTCCCTAAAGCATCACATTCCAGGGAAAAGGTCTTTGTGAAATCAGGAAGGCCAGGACTGGAGTGGTGCACATGGACTCCTTCAAGGTTTGAAATGATTGATCAACTGTGGGAGTCCAAGTGAAAGAGTTATTTTTAAGGAGAGCAGTGAGAGGTGCCAAAATCTTTCCACAATTCTTAACAAACTTGTGATAATATCCTATTAAACCCATAAATTCATGAAAAATTTTGAGAGTCGTTGGGCGAGGCCAATCCTGCATAGCTTCAATACTTTTAGGATCCACCCTGACACCTGTCTTGCCAACAATATGACCCAAGTACTTGACTTCTGAGGCACCAAAAGAACATTTAGATTGTTTGAGGAAAATTTGGTGCTGAGAGAGTAGATGTAGAACTCGATCCACATGATCAAGATGGGTTGTCCAGGTTTTACTATAGATGAGGATATCATCAAAGAAAACTAAGACAAAATGATGGAAGACATGAATCATGAGGCTTTGGAAAGTGGAGGGAGCATTACACAAGCCAAAGGGAATGACCAAAAACTCATAGTGGTCCTCCTGAGTTCGAAATGTAGTCTTAGGAATGCCTGCCTCGTTCATACATATCTGGTGGTAGCCAAAACGAAGATCAAGTTTAGTAAATAACTGGGCACCACTCAATTTGTCTTTGATGGTGAGTTTTGTCGAGGGCACGAAAATCAAGGCACATGCTCCAAGAGCCTTCTTTCTTAAGGACCATGACCACAAGAGAAGAGTGGGGGATCGTACTAGGAGGGATAACACCCGTAGTGAGAAATTCTTGAACAATTATTTTCAATTTCATTTTTTTGGGAAAAGGGATGACGATAGGGATGAACATTGGGAGGAAGGTTGTCGGAGACAAGGGAATGGAATGATCATGAACACCACGGGAAGGAAGAAGTCCCTGGGAGTGGAAAAAACAACTTGATGTTTGGAGAGGATGGATTGGAGGTCTCATGGCATAGAGGGTGTCTCAGTGGCGTGAATGGCATGGAGTTGTGCAATAATTCCAGAATGAACTTTTTTGAGGAGATTTTCCATGCGATGGGAACTGATGATATCCGGGGAACCGACAGTGATGCCTTGGAACTTATATTTTTGTCTCTTCTGGTTGAATTTCATGGTTAATTCCTTAAAATCTATGAGAATGGGACCCAGAGTCCTTAGCCATTCTGCACCCAACACAATGTCAAAACCTCCCAAGTCGATAGAAAACATATGAGATTTCATGTGGTATTGACAAATTTGTAGACACACATTTTCACAATTCCCCCCACATTTAATGGACCTGCCATTGGCAATCATGATTTGAAAATTATTGACGACACAGATATAACAATTAGTTTCTTGGGACATGCGGCGATGAATAAAAATATGGGTGCTTCCATAGTCAACAAGGATGATAATAAAAAAGGCCTTTGAGTTGGCGTTCAACCATTTCTTCCCTGGTCAATTCATAGATCTTTAGTGGAGTGGAAGGAGGAGTGGGAGTGACTAGTTTAGGGAGAGGAATAAAGGAGGTTTTTCAGGTTTTAGAAGAGACAACCCGCTGTGATTCCTTAGCTCTTTTAGTAGCTTCAACCCAACTCTAAGACTGATCCACGAGGACATGGGCATGAATCTCATCCTTGAGGCCACTGATAAAACATTCTCGGAAAAAAGCATCAGACATGCCCTCTCTACAGAAATTCAATCGCTCAAAAGCGGCTATAAAGTCTTCCATTGTGCCAGATTTTTTCAACTTTGTCAAACGACCTAAATGGTTGGTGTCAGTGTCAAAGCATTCATAAAGCTATGCCACAAATTGTGTCCAGGCCACATACCCTTGGTGGAATTTTTTTCTCCATTTCCACCATTTCCAATGTTCTTGATCTAGACGAAGAACACCATATTAGAGTTTGGACAACTCATCTGTAATAACATACAAAGAGAAATAATGTTCCATTTGAGTTACCCAACCAATGGTATCCAAGCCATCAAATTTGTTCACATCCACACGCAGAAGGCGTAGGTCACGCTGAAAGTGATGGGGATGAAAAGTCGAGGAATTAGAGGAAGTTTCACCTTCAGAATGCAAAGGTGTGTCAGAGGAGGGACGATCTACAAGAATATTCAAATTGGTGTAGATCGTGCTAGTGAAGGATGCAAGCTGGGTAATGATGTCTTGTTTGATGGTTTCCATTTTGGTGTCTATGGAGGAATGCATGTTTTTATTGATGGTGGTAAAATTGGCACTGAGCTTCCTCACTTCCTGTTGGGTCTCTGTGAAATTAGAGGACAAGGAATTGAAGCAAGCTTCCAAGTATTGGTTGTGGGTGTGGGGCATGATGAAGAGGGAAAATGAAAAGGGACAGGTCGGAGTACATAGAAAATGGGTTATGGGTGAATTTTATCACGACGATCAGGGCGATGAGGGGAATCCAATGGGGTAAGGCCCAAATAGGGGTGTTGGAAGGGGGTTAGGTCCACAATTTTTTTTTTGTTGAAAAATGATAGGTATGTCTGTTATAAGGGAGAAGAGAGGAATCCAATGGGATAGGGCTCAAATAATGGTGCCAAAAGGATCCAGACTTTTTTTTTTACTCCCATGGAGTTATACTACGATCTGAAGAATATTGCAGTGTTGAAATGCCCAAATTCTTAATAGGAAGAAATGTGTAGTAATTTCTCAACCTGAATGGAGGAGGCATAGTTGCGCGGAAATATATCTTGTTTGTTCTGTTTTTGTTTATGTCCCAATGGTTAGGGTATGCAAGGTGTATACAGACAATGGTTTGCCCTGTGCTATAACTCTATGATATATGTGCAGGGTCCAACAGTAGTACTCGACCCAATATCTCAGGGCACCAACTAAGGAGGCTAGATTGTGCCCTTAGCCATACTACCCGACTACCCAGGTACTAGAGAGTATCTTCCTGAGTGTTGTTCTCGGTGGCACTATAGCAGTCAGGCAGTGTTGGAAGCCAACAATTCATGATGATTTTATCAGTGTTTAAAAACATGGTTTTAATGGAATAAAATTTTTAGTTGCCACTTTGCGTTTATGAAGATTTCATTTATGAATTTTGTTTTGAAAAATTTGCTTGAATTCACTGTGTGTTTTTTAGTTCATTCTTTTCATATAATCTCTCGTTTTTTCTTGCTCAATTTCATGACTGTTTAAGCATGAAATTGAAACAAGATCTGGTCTAAAGACATCATAAGATTCTAAAGATTCTCTTTGTGAAATTGGATGAGTACCTAAAAACACCTAATGATCTTAAGAACCTTAGAGGGTATTGAGCTTATCGTTTTGTGAATGGTGTCTTTACCATTAGCATACGAGTTGATCACCTTTGGGGCGTGCCTTAGTCATTTTATACATTGGGAGTTTTATACTATCACGTTACCACATCTACAATCGCGCATAAGACAAAAACTTTGGTATAACTTGAAATATGAATGCTATCCCTTATTGTCATATCTCAGTCTAATCATTGTTGTACAAGATTGTCAGCCATGCTATGAAACAATTACTCCCTCATCCTGTTGACTTAAGATCACATTCATTACCTCGGTGGTGGTGCTTCATTTTTGGGTTAGGTTGTCAATAGAAGAGGTGGTTTTCAATTATGCATGTCCTCTGGTTCAACATTCACTCAACAGCCTGAGTGGTGGCTATGGTGGCTTTCTCCCGAAGCCTTAGTTATCGGGTCACCTCCAAAAATGTAGAACTTATCGTTCAAATCAGGTGGTTTCAAAAACAAGCACCTCTTTTCTACACCTGCTGGTATATCGTAACCAAATGGCCCTGAGGTTTTTACAAACCCGTAATTGTATAACATAGACATGATTTTGCGGGGTGGTTTTTGAGAAAACGGTTAACATTTTGGCAAAACCGTCAGTAACCCATTTCCAAAATGGGATCATTTATTGTCCAAGAGGTAAGTTTCTTCAAAAACTAGACCATTTCAGAGATACGTCTCATTTTTTGAAGGACAATATCTCAAAATGTTTGTTTCGATTGAGGATTTTTCTCAGAGATTCAAGCTAGTTCTCAAGTGTCTAGGTTTTTAGAACAGTCATATCCTCCCTCTCCTCATATCAGTTAATTAATTTGTGCCATGTTCCTCTATTTCACTTGAAACAAGGCTAAGGGAAGATTAATGCAAGCCATTGCAATCTTGGGAAGGGTTTTCAAGCATTCAAAGCCAATTTTGTGCAAGAAAAATCCCCGCTTGTTAATGATACCAGCATTGATTTACCCCAATACGATTTCGTGTCTAATTTGACTCCTTTTTAAAGGAACAAGAAGGTTTCTCAGGTATTCAGTATGATCTCAAAAGGATTATGGAACATGGTGAACCTCTTACTACAGATCAAACTTGCTCGTTGCCAAATCTAGAACCAGTGTATTGTGAAATTTGTTTTGACTAGATCCAAAGATACTATCAAGACATCCCTTACCTACAGGCTCAGTTGAATCGAGTGATCACTCATAACTCATTTCTTGAAAAGGAAAATGATGATCTCAGAGCTTGCATCCGATCGAATTCACACAAAGCCAACATGCATTTCAAGAGATCAGGAAATGTGGTTATTAAAAAATCCACCAGTTTCAATGCTATTATAAATTCAGATTTGTTTGATGTTTCTCTTTCAAATTTATAATTGGTAAGTAGTTTTATTGTAAGTCATGATTGGATTTTGTTTGGATAATAAATGAATTCATTTCGATTTTATTTATTTATTTAGACCAGTTATACAATCAAAGATTCTATAGCTTGTCTTTTAATTTATTTATTTGATTATTTGTCTAATTTATATTTTGTTTTTTGTCTCAAGTGAACAATAGGTCAATGTGCAAGGATTAATGGAATGAGTCAAAAGTTGGGCATATAATGGACTTGTAATTTTCATTTTTTTTTTGAAAAATAATGTTTTAATGATGTAACTACTTTGGATTGTAATATTTCAACAGAATTATCTTTTTGGTTATTTTGTTTTAGTAAAATCTTATTAAAGAAGATCTGTCTCTATCTTCCATGATATGAGGAACATATTAGAAACTTGTTTAAATAACATTGCTTGCCAGTGATAGGCGATTCCTCTTGGACCATATGATGAACTTATTTTTTTGAAACTATATGGGAAAATTGTTTACTCTTTGGCTTTTGTCCTATGTAGACTCTGCAATGTTTCATTGTTTTCTCATGTGATTTCTAGATGTGAAATGTTTTTTGTATCGAACTAGCTTTAGTCTGTTCTTCATATAATGTTTTATGTCATGTTTTTCTTTATGCGGTTCATTATATTTTGATGTTCTTGATATCTGTGACTGCTCACCTATCCAAGCATTTTATGTTTACATCTAATGTTAGGTAGCTGGTAATACCATTTACTGAGAGTTGGAATTTCTTTCATTTTTAGCTATTGGACATTCTAAAGTCACATGATATAAAATCATTTGTCTTTCTGTCATCTTAGACTTGTTCCAGAATATAAAATATTTCTTTGAGTTTTCTCAGGAAGTATCATGCTTTCTTTTGTCATAGGTTTACACTTGACATAGGTTAAGAGGAACTTATACAAATACAGAGAGGCGAATCTAGCTTAGTACTATTGATCAGCGTAAGGTTAGTTAGTTTATTATTTATTCAATTTGTTGATTTGCTAATGAATAATGATTGTATCATTTAAATGTTGAATGCTTTGTCCATTTTCGTTATATCATTTTCAATCTTATTCATGTATTGTTTATTAGTTTTCCAGTTATAGTACTAGAAAAGTTTTGTTTATTCTTCATCTTAGTTGGATTCATGAGTTTAAAACAATTATTTTCACAAGGTTTTACCTAAACCTTGTAATTCTATATATATCTAATGTACATAGTACTGCTGTTAGTTAGGCAATTGTAATTAATGTGTCGATTGATAGAATTGTACATATATTTAGTTCACATATTTTAGTTATTTTAGAATCCTAGTTGGCTAACAAAGCCATAAAACCCGTCAGGTAGATTATCCCAAATAACTTGGGTTAAATAGACAACCCCGGTCCAGATCTTCCCTTCCTGTTGATGGTGTGTTGTAAACACCCATCAACAAATGGCGCTAGAAGGGGGGCCTAATAGTCATTGATGGCGTGAGGAGGCCATAGGACTCCCCCAAACAATCGTTCTCCTGTTGTAATGCGTAGTCACTCAGACCCTAATGTTACACTTGACCCAACTACTACCTCAGAAACTACTCCTGACATTATCGTCGAGCCAGTGACACCAGTTCCTCAAGGATTTGATGTACAGGAAATTGTTCGCCAGTCGATTGTGAGAACTCAAAGTGCTTTGTCCTGAATCAGACACCTGGTAGACAACTAAATCATCCCCTTGATTTCACCAATATGCAAGAACAACCTCTTGACACTGTTCTTCTCGATAACCCA
Organism: Picea engelmannii; assembly: GCA_009831015.1. NCBI lineage: Eukaryota > Viridiplantae > Streptophyta > Pinopsida > Pinales > Pinaceae > Picea > Picea engelmannii. Next base: position 177,128 of record ML789699.1, on the reverse strand, counting down.
TTAGGCAGTAATATCACAAATCCTTCTGAAGCACTAATCCTTGGTGTTGGGGGATCTGGTATCCCACCATCCCCACCTGGTTCTTCTACACCCTCTTCAAGAGAGGAATCCTCAGACAAAGGCAGTTCTTCATCTGAACGATATCAACCTTCAACTCCACCAAATCCGATGTAAAACCAAAATAATCTCGCCATACCTTGGCTCGCTCAAGATGCCCTGGCAATACCTGAACCCCAACACCCGTTTCCCAAACATCCAGAAAAGTGGCTACAAATTTGACCCAGATTTGAAGCAATCACTGAAGATCACATCAAGAAATTTATGTTAGCTGTTAGGCTCTGGAGTGTTGAGCACGAGGATGTTGTGTGCAGGTTATTCCCCTACACTTTTGATGGGAATGACTCAACCTGGTATTTTGTGCAACAACCTCAAACCATCATCTCTTGGGACAAGTTTGAAACCTGCTTTCTAGAAAAATTTGGAGATGATAAATCTCCAAAAGTCCTGGTAATGGAACTCTCTAGTATGAAAATGAATCCTAAAGAAAAAGTTAAGGATTTCAACCAGAGATTTCCAACATTAAAAAAAAAAATCTATGTAGATTCGATGCTTGTAGAAAACTTGATTGTTGCATACTATGCTAAGGCCCTACATAACAATATAGCCATATGGGTTAAAAGGTCCAAAAAGAACACATTATTAGAATCCTTTGAGGAGGCAGTCCTTATTGAGAAGGACATTCTGAGCTTAAAAGATAGTTTAAATATTGAGGCTGAAACAACTTTATCTTCTAAAAAGAAAATAGAAATTCTCACTAGACCTTCGCAAACCAAAAATCAACAAGAGACATTAGACTTGGAAAGTTTGCAGAAATCTTTCTAGAAATTATCCAATCAGGTCATAGACTTAAAAATATCCACTGAGGAGGCATCTACAAGTAAAGGAGGTTTTAGACCACTTTTCAGGAAACATTTTCCTCCAAACCAGCCAAACCCAACCACAGAAGGTCTAAACTTTGAAGGACTACAATACACTTTGCAAACGATACTGGAAGCACATAATAACACTGTTTCTGCACCTCCTGAAATCAAGACGAAACGAGTGAAGAGGAAACACCTGATGAGGAGGACTCATCTCCTCCCGTTTTCGGGAATTTTTCGGACATCATCTTTCAAGCAAATTTTGAAACTGTCCATCCTTATAACACTCAAAGTAAAGCACAAAACAAACTTTCACCCGAAACAAGTAGGAATGTGGTTTCAAAACAACCAAAGAAAATTGAAACTAGACAAAGCCTTGTTGTCCCAATTTTGGAATATGATTTGGTTGAAGATCTTAAAAAACTAAGGGAAAATATATCATTTTTTGAATTACTTAAATTCCCTCTTATCCTACAGAAAATGCTCCAAAGTATAGCTGAAAATAATAAAAAGAATGACTTTGTAAATAAAAAATCAGCAGAAAGTGACCCAAATAAAACTAAAGATGTCCCTGGTAAAAAATCATCTGAAAATCAAGATAAAAGGGACATATCAGAGAAAACTATAGGAAACTTAGATAAGACTATTTAAGGTACAACCATAAAAAATCAGCAGAATACTGTTGTCTCATCACGAAAAAATGTACCTCCTTTTTTGCTAACTTTCAAAATTTTCAACAGAAACGTACATAACTGCATGGTTGATTTTGGTGCCTCGTCAAATGTAATGCCTCTATCTGTGTGTCAGAAAATTAAAACCGAAGTAAAAAATTATGATTTAAAGATCATTCAGTTAGATCGAACTAATGTCAAGGTCATTGGTGAACTTAAAAATGTGTTGATAAGGTTGTGATCCAACCTAAAGGTCCACCAAGTAATTGATATTATTGTTGTTGACATTCTAGAAGTTTATGGTTTATTTTTTAGTAGAGATTGGTCAGAGAAGTTACATGGTTATTTTTCTATGGATTGGTCTCATTTGTGGCTGCTAGAAAATGGACAGCCTAACAAGATCAGAATAAACAGAGAATGTCACCTCAATACACTATTACAGATTTAACTATCCCAATGAGCCTTTTACTACTGGTGTAAATACAATCGAGGCATGGGGAATGGATAATTTTTTTGGAAATTTCATGACTGAAATATCCTCTATCACCGACCCAGAACAAAAATTTGAAATATCGGCATATACTGAGACGAAAACTCTGGGAAGTACACTGAACATTGTTGATGACAAATAAATATGGTCCTTATACTTTGATGGATCTAAATCCCAGGAAGGGGAATGCGCTAGTTGTGTATTGATCGATCCCAGAGGTAATAAAATGTTTATTTCTTGTCGATTGAAATTTGAATACATTAACAATATAACATAATATGAAGCACTTATGCATGGACTAAAGAAGGCATTGGATCTCGATGTATTCGGTGGCTCTAAAATTGTAGTCAAGAAGGTAAGAAATGTGATACATTGTTTATCACCGCATTTGAAAAACTACCAAACCAGGGTATGGAGTTTAATACATAAATTTCTCTCTTTTAATATTAATTCCATTCCTAGGTCAAGTAATTCAGAAGTTGATTTATTAGCTAATGTTGCCTCGAAGTTATTGCCTATTCAGGGTCTTTCCCCTAACACATTATCGGTTGAATTATTGTTTAGGCCATTGATTCCTGACAACATCACCAATTGGCGAGTGTTTGATGACGATCGATAGATTATCAATTTTATGCATATCGAATATACTTTCCAAGATGCGGTAATCGATGAAAGCACCCATAACGAAAACCTCCGAGATTTCACGGTAATAGTAGATCCTCGTTCTGCAAAATTATCATACGAAATGGTAAACTCTATACCCAAATATGTTGTTATATTAGAGAAATTTTATGATTTACATGACAAATTTAGAGGGATATTCAATTGTAAAATGAATAGTTCCTCATTACCATATGAAACTGTAAATTTAGAAACACAAGCTAATCCTCAAAATATCAATCTGGGAAAAGGGTGTTCGGAACAAGAGAGATCTGCTTTCATAAAATTGTTCAAAGAATTCAAAGATGTGTTTGCTTGGACTTATGATGATCTAAAAACTTTTGATCCAAACATAATACAACATGTAATTCCCATGAAGCCCCAAACCCAACCTTTTCAGAAAAATTTGAGAAAAATGCATCCTAAATTAGAACCCATTTTAAAAAAGGACATAAATAAATTACTTACCGCCAAGATCATTTTTCTATTCTGGCATACTCAGTGGGTATCTAACTTAGTCCCAGTAAGGAAGAAAAATGGGGAAATTCGACTTTGTGTCGACTTTCGTAACTTAAACAGGGCCTCTGATAAAGACAATTACCTCGTTCCTCCAATGGAACAAATTCTGCAACAAGTATCTGGTTCTGAAACACTATCCTTATTAGATGGTTTCTAAAGGTATAACCAGGTCCTTATGTCTCCATAATATCAGCTGAAAACCACTTTTCTTACCCCATGGGGAACCTACTCCTATAGAAAAATGCCTTTCAGATTGATCAATGTCGGGGCTACCTTCCAGAGGGCAATGGACATTGATTTTCATGGCCTTATCAATCAGTCATTTCTTGTCTACCTGGATGATGTCACTATCTTTTCCAAGAACAAGAAATATCACCTGTCTCATCTTAGGGGTGTGTTAGAACGATGTCACAAGTTCGGTCTTTCACTCAATCCTAAAAAATCAGTCTTTGCAGTAAAACAAGGAAAATTGTTTGGGTTTATAGTCTCTAAAGATGGAATGATAATTGATCCCGAACAAACCCAAGCCATTGCCAACCTTGCCCACCTTCTTCCAAAAAGGAAATGCAATCCTTTTTGGGTAAAATTAATTTTGTGAGATGATTTGTTCCAAGTTTTTCTGAGATGGTTAGACCTCTACAAAATCTGATAAAAAAGGATGTTTTGTACAAATGGGGATCACAAGAGAATCAATATTTTAATTCCATTAGAAAAACTATAACTGAAGCACCCTCCTTGATGAGTCTTGATTTCTCCCAAGATTTCACATTGTATACTTTTGCGTCTGACATATCTTATGCTGCTGTACTCACACAGAAAAATGATGAAAACAAAGAGATACCTATTTAATTTATGATATCTACCTTTAAAGGAGCATAATTAAATTACCTTGCGGTAGATAAACATGCATACGCTGTCTTCAAAGAAGTTAAAAATTTTAGGTCTTACCTTTTGAAATCTAGGATAAAGTCGTTGTTCCTTACCCTACTGTAAGAAATCTGTTAGTGCAGAAAGAGCTAGGGGAAAAAGGGAAAATTGGATGACATCCCTTCAGGAGTATGATCTCGAAATAGTGCCTGCACAAATTGTTAGAGGTCAAGGAATTTGCAAATTGGTAGTTGATTCAGTTGAAAAATCGGAAAATCAAACAGATACATCAGCTGCAAATCTGCATAACAAAACACAAGTCTGTTGTACACAAACTGTGTCTAATTAATGGTATGATAATATCAGATTTTATTTGATGCACGAAACTGCTCCTCGTAACCTTGATCCAAAAAACAGAAGAGCACTGAGTCTTAGATCTACATCTTTTCAATTAATTAATGATATATTATTTCAAAAGAATTTTGACAGTGTTTTTCTATGTTGCCTAGAAAAAGAAGAATCTGAAAGGGTGTTAGATGAACTTCATTCCGACAATGTCGGGGGTCACTTTGGCAGAGACACAACTGCCCACAAAGTACTTAGGGTTGGATACTATTGGCCCACTTTATTTAAAGATGCTCACACCTTGGCCCGCAAATGTATAATCTGTCAAAAGGTTGCAGGACGAGTCAAGAAGGCTACTTTCCATTTACAACCTGTTATGGTAGACACACCATTTCAACAGTGGGGCCTAGATATTATAGGCCCAATCAATCCACCATCTTCACAAAAACACATTTACATTCTTACAACAACCGATTATTTTACGAGGGGGTCAGAGGCCTTACCATTAAAGATAGTCAAAACGAGTCAAGTAATTTTGTTTTTAAACTCTCATATTATCACTCGTTTCGAAATACTTGAGTGTTTAGTTTTCAACAATGATTCTTATTTTTCTTCCCTGGATATGAACGTCTTTTCTTTAGAAAAAGGGATTAAACTAAAATACTCTGCCAGCTATTACCCACAAGGAAACGGTTTGGCTGAGTCAACAAATAAAAATCTGATCAAGATAATAAAGAGAACAGTGTCGGAAAACCACAAAAAATGGCACAATGCATTGTACAAGGCACTTTGGGCTGATAGAGTTACTCCAAAAGCTTCCATTGATAATTCTCCTTTCTTCATCATTTACGGAAGAGAAGCCATCCTTCTTCCACACGTCTTTCTCCCTTCTCTGCAATTATCGCAGAAAGTTCAGGAAGAGGAATGTCCCCCTTTAGAGAATCGTATAAACGCTTTATTAAAATTGGAAGAAGTAAGGACACAAGAAACACATAAATTGGATCAACACCAACAAATTGTAAATAGCTGGTTTGATACAAGTTCGTCCTCAAAAATAAATTTTAATGTAGGGGATTTGGTCGTCAAATGGGACAAAGCACACGAGAATAAAGGAGAACATACCAAGTTTCAAAACCTGTGGCTGGGGCCTTTTATCATTTCTGAAAAATTGGGTCCTAGTTCTTTTCGTTTGCACAACTTAGAGGGACAACCAAACACTTTTCCATTGAATGGCCAGTCTCTCAAGAAATACTTCACCTGAGAAAATCAGATTTACCCCCCTTGTAAATATTTTTAGCTTACGTTTTCTTTTGTTTTTTTCATTTTGTTTGGTTTTTTGTGTTTCCCTAATGATTATTTCTGAATCACCATTCATTATTGAAGGGAATTGGATATTTTACTAGCAACATTTGAGAACATTTCAATGCATCTGCACATTAAGTTCTAAACTCATATCAGTTATAATAAGTCTTTGCCAAATCATTGTTCCCAGTTTTTCTTGAAGTCTTAGGGAAAGACGACTATCTTTAAAAATTCTTACACCATCCGAGTTCTAATGAGATCAACTCAAAGCACTTCCCCATTCCTGATATGATTTATTGACTGAAATATAAATGTCCAAATTATGATGAAAGTTATCAGTTCTCAAAGAACGAAAAAACAATTCTAAAGATCAATCCTATGATTGCCTGGCTGTGAAATCTTCAATATCACCCCACTCTCTTGTTATTGTGAAGTTTCTAAAATTTTTATAAACAATTTTAGAGAGTTGGAAGCACAGTAATGTGTGGGAATTGTGTGTAAAACTGTCAGGATACTTAATAGGTCTGCTGGCAATGGGTAAATGCACACATGATACCAAGACAACTTCGCCAGGGTACTGAACAGACTTGCTGGTAGCAAAGCAATGTCAGGTTCAAAGATCCTCAGGTATGTTTTTAAATTGATCAGGTATCAAGATATTTTTATCATAGATGGATGGATTTTGGATGGGATCGAAGCACTGGAGAGGGTTAAGTGACATCCCTGCCGAGGCTATAAACGCTTGATGGAAGCAATGGCCCTGTCAACGGTATTGGAGTTACTTGTATAAACATCGTTACCCCTTTGATCGAAACAAAATTTTGGATTACAATTTTTTGACATAACTTTAGTCGATGGTATGACTGTGTTATTTTTCTGAGTTAATGTCAAAATGCTTGATCTATCTTTTAATTGTTTTTAGTAACTATCTGAGTTATCTTTTCCCTGATACAAAGTTCTGATGATGTAGAGATAACTTCTTTGCCCAGTGTGTCGCCATTGTTGGCATCAAACAATTCATGATGATTTTATCGATGTTTAAAAACATGGTTTTAATGGAATAAAATTTTTAGCTGCCACTTGCATTTATGAAGACTTCATTTATGATTTTTGTTTTGAAATTTTTTCTTGAATTGACTGTGTGTTTTTGAGTTCATTCTTTTCATATAATCTCTCGTTTTTTCTTCCTCAATTTCATGACTGTTTAAGAATGAAATTGAAACAAGATTTGGTCTAAACACATCATAAGATTATAAATATTCTCTTTGTGAAATTGGATGAGTACCTAAAAACACCTAATGATCTTAAGAACCTTAGAGGGTATTGAGCTTATCATTTTGTGAATGGTGTCTTTACCATTAGCATACAAGTTGATCACCTTTGGGGCATGCCTTAGTTGTTTTATACATTGGGAGTGTTATACTATCATGTTACCACATCTACAATCACACATAGGACAAAAACTTTGGTATAACTTGAAATATGAATGCTATCCCTTATTGTCATATCTCAGTCTAATTGTTGTTGTACAGGACTGTCAGCCATGCTCTGAAACAATTACTCCCTCGTCCTTCTGACTTAAGCTCACATTCATTACCTCGATGGTGGTGCTTCATTTTTGGGTTAGGTTGTCAATAGAGGAGGTGGTTTTCAATTACGCATGTCCTTTGGTTCAACATTCACTCAACAGCCTGAGTGGTGGCTATGGTGGGTTTCTCCCGAAGCCTTAGTTATCGGGTCACCTCCGAAAATGAAGAACTTATCATTCATATCAGGTGGTTTCAAACAAAGGATCCTCTTTTCTACACCTGCTGGTATATCGTAACCAAATGGCCCTAAGGTTTTTACAAACCTATAATTGTATAACAGAGACATGATTTTGCGGGGTGGTTTCTGAGCAAACAGTTAACATTTTGGCGAAACCGTCAAAAACCCATTTCCGAAATGGGCTCATTTACTGTCTAGACTGTCTAGACAGACAATTTCTTCATAAAATAGACCATTTCAGAGGGACGTCTCATTTTTTGAAGGACAATATCTCAGAAGTTCTATTTCGGTTGAGGTAAGGGTTTTTTTTTTTTTTTTNAGCCAGTTCTTAGGTGTCTAGGGTTTAGAACAGTCAGATCCTCCCTCTCCTCATATCAATTAATTAATTTGTGCCTTGTTCCTCTATTTCACCTGAAGCGAGGCTAAGGGAAGACTAATGCAAGCTGTTGCAATCTTGGGAAGGGTTTTCAGGCATTCAAAGCCAATTTTGTGCAAGAAAAATCCTTGCTTTTTGATGATACCAGTGTTGATTTACCCCAATACAATTTCATGTCTAATTTTCCTCCTTTTTAAAGGAAAAAGAAGGTTTCTCGGGTATTCAATACGATCTCAAAAGGATTATGGAATAGGGTGAACCTCTTACTACAGATCAAACTCGCCCGTTGCCAAATCTAGAACTAGTGTATTGTGAAATTTGTTTTGACTGGATCCAAATATATTATCAATACATCCCTTACCTACAGGCTCAGTTGAATCAAGTGATCACTTAGAACTCAATTATTGAAAAGGAAAACGATGATCTCAGAGATTGCATCTGATCAAATTCACACAGAGCCAACAAGCGTTTCAAGAGATCAAGAAATGTGGTTATTAAAAACTCCACTAGTTTCAATGCTATTATAAATTCAGATTTGTCTGATGTTTCTCTTTCAAATTTCTAATTGGTAAATAATTTTCTTGTAATTCACGATTGGATTTTGTTTGGATGATAAATGAATTCGTTTTTATTTTGTTTTTATTTAGACCAGCCATATAATCGAAGATTCTATAACTTGTCTTTTTATTTATTTATTTGATTATTTGTCTAATTTAGATTTAATTTTTTGTCTCGAGTGAACAACAGGTCAATGTGCAACGATTAATGGAATGAGTCAAAAGTTGGGAATATAATGGACTCTTAATTTTCAGTTTTTTTTTGAAAAACAATGTTTTAATGATGTAACTATTTTGGATTGTAAGATTTCAACAGAATTATCTTTTTGGTTATTTTGTTTTAGTAAAAGATTATTAAAGAATATCTATATCTATCTTGCATGATATGAGGAACATATTAGAAACTTGTTTAAATAACACTGCTCGCCCAGTGATAAATGATTCCTCCTGAACCATATGATGGACTTATTTTTTTGAAACTATATGGGAAAACTGTTTACTCTTTGGATTTGGTCCTGTGTAGACTCTGCAATGTTTCATTGTTTTCTCATGTGATTTCTAGATGTGATTTTTTTTTTGTATCGAACTAGCTTTAGTTTGTTCTGCATATAATCTTTTATGTCATGTTTTTCTTTATGCGGTTCATTATATTTTGGTGCTGTTGATATCTGTGACTGTTCACCTATCCAAGCATTTTGAGTTTACATCTAATGTTAGGTAGCTGGTAATACCATTTACTAAGATTTGAAATTTCTTTCATTTCCAGTTATTGGACATTCTAAAGTCACATGATATAAAATCATTTGTCTTTCTGTCATCTCAGACTTGTTTCAGAATATAAAAGATTTCTCTGAGTTTTCTCAAGAAGTATCATGCTTGCTTTTGTCATAGGTTTACACTTGACATAGGTTAAGAGGAACTTATACAAATACAGAGAGGCGAATCTAGCTTAGTACTGTTGATTAGCGTAAGGTTATTTAGTTTATTATTTATTCAATTTGTTGATTTGCTAATGAGCAATGATTGCATCATTTAAACGTTGAATGCTTTGTCCATTGTCATTATATCATTTTCAATCTTATTCATTTATTGTTTATTATTTTGTCAGTTATAGTACTTGTTATCACTGAAATTTCATCCGCACATGGTTACAAGAACTCAACATCGTCAAACACCGATGAAGTCATCCATGGACCTGAATTAATACCACAACATTCAAAAAAGGTAAAAAACTATACAAAGTAGTGAAAAATTGAAGAGCGCTTTGCAGACATTGGGCGCGCGTGCATGCGCAGAATAGGAATGTAGAAATCGTGCACAGGCACATGATGCGCGACTGTTAGCGCAAAAATCCATGCACCTGCTAAACAATGCATTTATGGAAGTGGTCGGCCTCCCAACCACTTATGGTTCAGCTCCCAAGCTGATTTGACCCTCAAATCTGGACTGGATTTGACTGGTGGGCTGGTCAAAGACCTAATAATGCTCTAATTGGCCTCTTTTCACACTACAAAGCAGTTAAACAATAACCCAAATGAATGCTATAAAAAGGCATGGATGCACCTCATTTTCTCAAGGAATTCAAAGTAATGTTATGCTGTCTCTATTGTTTTGAGGACTCCATCCTTGACAAGAGCATATTGGCACCATTACATTGGAAAATCCACCTCACCATTGAGTGGATTTGTAAAGAGTTCTTTCATCACCATTTTCCATTTTTCTTTGTTGTAAGAAGAGCTAGCTAGTGAGGGTCCAATAGCCTTCCCTTGGAGCAAGAAGGGACTCATAGTCCCCTTTCTTCTTGGTTCTTTGTTTTCACTAATAGATCAGCCTCAAACATTGGTGACATGGATCTTATGGTTCTTTTTGTTTCTATGTCCCTATGCTCATGAATTTAGTTTTTATTGCATCTCTTAGTTTAATTCTTAATTGTAGTTTTTATTTTCTTTCTCTAACTCTTTTCTCTACAGTTGTCCTGCTCAGCAAACCCAACTGAGCTTGCAAGCACCTCTATTTTGCTCACAAATGTGACGAAAGAGGTGCAACAGATTGGCGACTCCACTGGGGAAAGGTATCAATTTCCTACCTCATTTGGGTTTTTCTTACTCTTCTTTTAGTTTGTTTAACTTGCAGGTGCACTAACCGGCCTAAGCCGACCTGCCAACCAACCAATTCCAAGTTGAATTGAGAGAAATCCATTCGGATTTTTCATTCTCGTCCGTGTGCCACATATGCGTGGGTTTTTCAGCCCACAGATGCGCATCGTGCGCCCATGCGCCTAACTCGCAATTATGTTCTATGCACGCGCGCCTATTGATTTGTCTCTGTTCGTGTGCATGCACTTTGCGCGCCTCTGTCTCCACTGGGACCCGCGCATCTATGCAAAATTTCACATTGTAAGGTTGTTGAGATCTGGGGAGGGCCATTTGCCTTCTTAAAAATGATGTCAAACATGTTTTAAAGCCGCACCACACTTAGTCCCCTCATCATATAAAGGGGTTAGTCACAAACACATAGGCACTTAGGAGGATAAAATCAATTTCCCTTCTTTGCTTTTTTCCACATGGATGGATTGTTTTGACTCACAAGATAAGTTGGAAATCATTTTTAATCACATTTAACTTGCATTGGGACTAGAAGTTGAATGAAAATCACTTAGTATGCTCTTCTCTTGCACCTCTAAGCGATCTTGAGAATCAGAAAAAGATTGTGAAATGATTTCATCTCCCTTAAGAACATTAAAACCTTTAGGAGAGGATGAAAACCCTTCTTGGGAATCCTCTTAGTTTGCTTTTCCAAACACATCTTAATATTGTAACGGGCCCATACATGCCCACATGCTACAAAGATAGGATAGTGTTTGAATTTTTTGCTTTCTTAGATCAAAACACTAGGGAAGTTTAAAGGTTTTGTAACCGGCCCACACATGCCCACATGTTCAATCTAAGATAGTTTTAAAGATTTTCTTAGATTACATCACAATAGGGAGTTAAAAGGATAGTAACGGACCCACATGTCCACATGCTAGCTTCCTAGGGAATTTTGAATTACGCAAGGTTGTACCAAAGGCACTTAGTTAATTAGGTAATCAAACTCTTGTAAGGACCAAGCGAAGTCCACATGCAGCAAGGTGACATCTAATTCACTAAAAATTGGCACACTTTCACTCACACACAAAAGTCAATTATCACTCACACAGCTTCTTCTCAAAATGTGGAGGTCAAAGTAAGTTTCCTCCAAAGGGATTCCGAAAACACCCCACCCTTTTTCTTGACGCGACTATCCACTCCCATTTTTAAATCAACGAGGTTGGTTTGCACCCCCAACCTCCCAAAACAACTACATCTAAAATCTTTCAAAAAACTCACTAAGTTTCCCTCCACAGGAGGTGCAAAAAGAAATTTTTTAGTCTAGGTAGGATTTCGGGGATAGGCATCCAAATAACTCCTTGGCATCTGGTTCCCACATTTTCAAAACATAGAGGTTGTCAAATAGGGAACTAAAAATCCTCCAAGTCAAGTATTCCTAATACCATAAGGCAGGGAGATACCCGTGAAGGGTTGAAGGCCGAGGTCCAATTGTTCTGTGCATCCCCCCTTGAGGCACCCACCTCTTGGACGAGATCCAGCCTGTGACCCATTTCTTAGGCCGAAAACCTAAATGCCGCACTTTGACCGAGGTACCTAGTGACCAACTTTAGGACATCTAACCAGGTGGCAATTGTGGGCTGCAATTGCACCTTGATTGGATTTTGTGTGGCTATTGGAAAATATCACTAGCTCTTTCAGGATATGCCCCCTTTACCCCTCATTATAACCAATTATTTCATCCTTCACTAGTTTCTCTTCTAGTGACTTTAGACCCCACTGTTGAGTACTATTGGAAGGTCCAGTGCTATTGGAGAGGAAGGATGTTACGTCTTCTAGGACACGAGCATTTGCTTTCTTTTGATTCCCCACGCGGACAAAACCTACTTACCCACATATATGCTTCTTTCTCATTTTATGTATGATGCACATCTGATTATAGTTTGATTTGGATATATATATTGTGTAAACATTCAACACAAAGGCTCTTGTTTCTATATTACTCTCACCACTTTTTGCACACATTCACACAGCTAGTCTGACATCATAGGGGAACCACAGAACCCCCATCATTCATGACACTTGCTAAACCTCCCTCCTATCTTAGGGGGAGTGTCTGGTCATGCCCTCTCATCGACACCTCCTTCACACACTCCTGTGAGTGCTACTATTTTAGGATCAGCTTTGCTTGTTTCTACATTACTTGGGTCAACTTCCCAAGGCCATCCGTTCAGTCATTCTCCTTTACACGGAGGCGTAGGACCCACTTCTTCTCAAGGAGGAAGCACCAACCCACCTAGCCCCCCTCAAGGGTCAGGTTCACAACAGACTATGGCCGGAGCTAATCCTCCCCCCCCACTGAAGATGCCATATTTGACCTCTCTCAACATATTGGATCTCACCAAACTCACCAATGATCCTATATTGCACGATCCCACATGGCCTGCAATGCCAACCAAACTACCTTCAGACATACCAAAGTTTGAAGGAAAGGCAGGCGATGACCCTGCCAACCATATCATGACCTTTCACCTCTGGTGCTCCTCCAATAGCATTATGGATGATTCCATCAGAATGTGATTATTTCAACGCACACTCACTGGCCCATTGGCTAAATGGTATGTCGAAGAAAAATCAGTGTCCCACACAACTTTTGAGTCATTGGCCAAAGAATTCTTGACCTTCTTCCAACTACCCATTCGCCATGACAATGGTCTAGAACTACTTTCTAATTTTAAACAAACCTCATCCACACACATCGCTGACCACATTCACGAGTGGTGTAGGCGACGTAGTTTGTGCAAAGCAGAAACCACCAAGTAACAGTGTCTCGACTGGTTTCTTAGATCCCTTTTCTCTCTCCTTGGTAAAGATGTAGCTTCCACCTTCCCTCAATCCGAAGAGGAAGCCATCAGTAAGGCCCAACAGTATGACCTCATGTATGCACAGTCAGGGTACTTATACACTGTACTTCTTGATCTTCGAAAACCTGTGCCATTTGGCCAAGACAAACCTGGGATGTCTCACTCAGCAGACGGACTGATTGGTGCCACCACACACCACGGCCCACAACCCCAACCACCACCGATGTATGGAACACCTCAATACCTGCCGGCATACGAGGGCACTTCTTATTACCCCCCACCCCCTTATCAACAACCATACCCTGTTGCTATACCTCCACCCATCAGTGGACCACCACTGACACCTCCCATACATCCACCTATTCCCACAAACAGTGGTACTCCCTCAACATCAGCTTATAGTACTAGTGAAATCACTACGCCTTCCTATGTACCTTATGGATCGGTACCACCACATAATACATACTTCCCATTTCCTGGTCCTCCACAACCCATGGCTCCCCCACATCCTCATGCGGGGGTGAATTTTGTTTAGCCCTCTGTTGTTCAACAATACCAAAGTTTTGAACAGTTAAATACAGCCAATCCAACCCATCCATCAAACAATGAAAAAAAGAAAGGACAGAACAGGAATAGCAACAACCCAGGCCAAGGCGGGAATCAACCCCCACAACACCAACCCACTGGGGGAAACCATAACCAAGGGAACCAAAACCCCCAAGGGAGCAACAATAATAAATTCCAAGGGTGAAATAATGTTAAAACCATCTTCCCTTGTGCCCTTTGTGGTGAGTTCAGCCATTACACTCATCATTGCCCCCAAATCGCTGATTTCAAACGGTTGAAAGACTCTGGTAGTCTTCCCCATTCTCCTACACAGCCTGCCCCTCTGCAGGTACCACAACAATATGCGCAACAACCCCCTCCCGTTGTGCTGCAAAATCCTATTCCACATCAAGGTGTGATAAACACCCACCAGGACCCATAACATCCCCCACCTCAGGCGGGACAATACCTCAACCCCAAAAATCCAACAGATCGTACAATTCTCCTCACCAGTGAGGAAGAAATCCTTCTGCAAATGCGTAATCGTCAGTATCATGCACTCACTGAGTCTACTACCATCCCTCCAGAGACAAACCCTACATCGTCGGGACCCCCGTTGGTGATCCCTCGCCCTTCCGTTGAACCACCGCTTCGCATCCCTCGCATCCCATTGCACAAGAATGTCCACAACCCACATGCTAGGGAAGCTCATAACTATAGTTTGGTAGATGACTTAGCGCAATCCCCAACTGCCATGTCAGTATTTGAGGTCCTCCAGACTTGTCCTACTCAACGGAAATCACTACTTTCTGCCTTGGGGGCAGTTGACCCTGCAGATACTCGACTCATCACCTTTGATCTTGACAGCGAAGAACCTTGTCTTCCTGCCTTGATCTCTTTTCAAATACCAGTGAAAATACGGAACATCACAGTTCATCAGTGTATCATCGATGAAGGTGCATCTACACGCATTATGTCCAAAATGGTATGGCAGAAACTTGGTTCCCTGAAACTCATACCCTCTACCATCACATTACAAGCTTATGACGGACGACCATCCTCTCCTGAAGGGCTCTTTCAAAATGTCCCTGTTGAACTCGGGGGAAAGACTATTCTCATCGATATCGAAGTTATCAACGCCCCACTCAATTATAATATCCTGTTCGGTCGTAGCTACATGTACGCTATGAAGGCAGTGGCATCTTCCGTCTTTCGGATAATGATGTTCCCTCACAATGGGAAGATCGTTACCATTGACCAAGTCTCACATTATGAGCCTAATCCATATGCCAACATCGATAACATTCTTCCTCTCATCCATACAAGCCATGACACATATCCACTCGTCGAGATGGGTCCTAGGATTTTTAAAGATTCGTCCTTATTAGGAACATATCATGGAGCACCACCACTCCTACACCCTTCCAATCAAGTGTGTGTCATATCATCTAAAGGAACTCACACAAAGGATACCCTTCCTCCTACAGAGGCTTCTATCATACTTGACGTCCCACTCGTCGCAGAACTCCCCCCTCAAGAACCTCCTGGACACTTGTCGAACCCACCAGTCCACGATTCCACCTCTCCCCAAGGACATAGTCCAGTTTGGGAGACAGTTCCCCAACCCCTCACTCAAATTCCCTTCTTTTACCCTCCACCAGGTATCGAAGCTTTTCAGGTAGCCACAATGCTCACACTACCTAATATGGTGTTAGAAATCCTAGTTTGGTATTTACACCCACCAGAGATGGTCCCTCGACCATCCCTTCCCCCCCAGGAAGGACTCCCCA
>ML789699.1:132823-161356 GCA_009831015.1 Picea engelmannii | reverse complement strand
CTCACTAACCCCCTTGCTACAGCTAGGGGCAGGAGAAAGAAGAAGGAGCCCACCGCTCCACTTCCTCCACGCATCCCACCACCTTGTGCACTATGTGAGAAAGAGGGCCACCAAACCAACAACTGTCCATCACTACTTGAATTACGGAATTTGATCCCCCTCAATCAAACTCCCCCAACACCCGCCACTACTGCGAGTCTCGCCACTACCACCCCCCCTTCCAGTAGTAAAGGGTTGAGGACCAAATACGCCTGTGCTATATGTTTCGAATATGGCCATTATACCCAACATTTCCCAACATTGCCATGCTTTCGACAGACATTAGCTGCAGTGCACCAGAACTTCTAGAACAACCCTAGTCCTTCTACGTCCTCCTCAACAAATATCACTGACATCCGCTATGTCACCACTTCATTCAATGAATGCATGAGACGCCCTTGCTCTCTCTGCGATTCATTAGCTCATTTTACATACCAGTGTCCTATGATCCTTGAATACAGGCAATGTCAATTGACCCTGCTTCACCAACCCGCCGAGGCGATAATTGACATTACCTCGTCACTAGAGGATCTTCATGTCATTTCTCTCGAACTCGAGGCACTCCCAACGCCTCCATGGTTCTTAGATGACGTATCTAAGGATTCACCCCCCAACCCACCCAACTCTCCTGCTCATTCCCCTACGGACACTCTCCACCCAACCACCACGGGCACCCCTCAGTACTTCAATATATGGTTTATGTCGAGTGAACCCTCACCATCTCCTAACAATGTTCCCCCTGCTTCTTCACCAGGGGGAAACCACACGACCACTGTTACCAAGATCACTCCTCACGACCCCTTGTATTCCCGTCACTTCCAATGCGACGAAGAAATACTCGAAGAGTTAAACCACCCAGACTCTCCCTGGGATGCACTACACCATTGCACACTCTTCTCTCTATAGGAAGCCTCCATGCCTCCTAACCAAAACCCCATTTACGCAGTCGAAACCAAGGATTTTATCCCATCAGGGCGTATCGACCGGTTCAAAAATCCCATTCCTGCCCCCTGATTCTTTTGAAGAAGGCAATATGGCCAACATTTCCCCCACCATTAAAATCGACATTTCCATTAAAAATGGCATCGTCGAATAAATCACCATTGGAGTTGCTTGCACTCCTCAAGAAACCGCCGCCTATAAAGCCCTCTTCCAGGAATATAGGGATATTTTTGCTTGGTTATACACGAAAATGCCTGACCTCTATCCCTCTATTTTTGAACATCGCATCAACACCTGGCCCGACATTACACCAGTTCGCCAAAAATAGCGACCGCTACATCCCTCCAAAGCCACGGCTATCAAAGCCGAAATTGACAAGTTATGCACTGCTGGGTTCATTTACCCCATCGCCTATACCTCATGGGTTTCCAACCTTGTACCCGTTAACAAAAAACAGGGCACTATCCGCGTTTGCATAGACTTTCGCGATCTCAATCATGCATGTCCCAAAGACAAATTTCCAACGCCTTTTATCGATCAAATTATCGACAACTGCGTGGGCCACGAGGCTCTCTCCTTTATGGACAGATTCTCTGGTTATAATCAAATTCAAATTCACCCCGCCGATCAATATAAAACCGCATTCACTACCCCGTGGGGTACTTTTGCATATCGTGTCATGCCTTTCGTCTTAAAGAATGCTGGCACAACTTTCCAGTGGGCCATGACATACATCTTTCACGATCTGGCCCACATTAGCCTCGCCTACTTGGATGACCTCATCGCTCGATCCAAGAAACGCACCCAGCATCTCGATGATTTATGAATCATCTTTCAACAATGTCGTCAGTACAATATCTGCTTAAATCCTCTCAAGTGTGTGTTCTGTGTCACCGTAGGGCGCCTCCTTGGTTTTATCGTTTCCCAAAGAGGTATTACTATCGACCCCCTCAAAGTCCAACCTATCACCAAAATTCCACCTACCCGGAATTTACGACAACGTCAGAGTCTATAGGGAAAAGCTAACTTTCTTAGACGCTTTGTCCCAGATTACGCCATATGCACACACAGTTTCCTTTGCTTACTATGTCACGACATCCCATTTCACTGGGATGACCATGCCCAACAGTCATTTGACGATCTTAAAACAACGCTTTCAAATGCACCTTTAATTAGTGCACCTGACTATAATCACGACTATTTCCTCTACGTATCAGCATCAACTGTATCAGTAGCCGGCGTCCTCGTCCAACTCAGAGATGACAATCATGAACATGTCATTTATTACGTTAGTAAAAACCTCTCAGGGCCACCCTTGAAATATAAACACTAAGAGAAACTTGCTCTTGCAGTTGTCCTCGCAGTCCAGAAACTGCGCCATTACATTCTGCTTCGCACCACAAAGGTCGTCACAGATTCCAACCCTATGCAGTACTTGCTCAGCCGTTGGCAAGTTAACGACAAATTTTCTCAATGGATCGTTATCCTTTAGGAATACGACCTCGAGTTATCAACACCTAAGAGTAAGAAGGCCCTCGTTCTTTCCGAACTTGTCACGACCCTCCCCTTTGACACCACCAGTGCCGCCGTCAACACTGACTTTCCCGACGAACATCTCTTTTACATCACTTCGGATGATCCTTGTTACGGTGACCTCCTCGTCTACCTACGAACTCAAAATTTCGGTAACCACCTTTCACGAGATGATCGTCGACGTATTCTCCATCAGGCCCCCCGCTACCTCCTCATCAGAGACATCCTATACCAGCGGGGTGTTGACACCATTCTTCGTCGATGCCTGACTGTTGACGAGGCCGATAGAGTCTTAAATGACTGCCACAATGGCGCCTGTGGGGGCCATCTTTTGGGTATATCCACTGCTCAAAAGATTATTCGAGTTGGGTACTTTTGGCCTACCCTGTTTCATGATTGCATTCATGCCGCGAAACAATGTGCGCAATGTCAGCTTTACGCCAACAAAGCCCGAGCTCCCCCCGCTCTTCTTCACCCTATCATTATTGCTGGCCCTTTTTGTAAATGGGGCATCGACTTTATGACTTGTAATCCCTCCTCCAACAATGGTCACAAATACATCATTGTCGCCATGGACTACTTCACCGAATGGGCAGAAGCTATGCCCACTTTCAACAACACCGCTGACACTGCAATGCATTTTTTCTTTAACCACGTCATATCCTGCTTTGGAGTACCCCTCCAACTCATTTCCGACCATGGGAAACACTTCGAGAATGAGATATTCGTCGAACTCTCATCTCGGTTAGGATTCTCTCACGAGTTTGCCTCACCATATTACCCTCAGTCTAATGGACAGGTCGAGGCAGTTAACAAAGTCCTCAAGACCATGTTACAGCGCACGGTTAATAAACATAAAACCAATTGGCATCATATGTTATTTTCTACGCTATGGGCTTACCGAACGGCCGTGAAAATAGCTACTAGTTTCACACCATTTCATTTAGTCCATGGGGTTGAGGCCACTCTCCCCATTGAGTGCGAAATTCCCACCTTACGCACCACAATTGAGCTATTACCTGACACTGCTCCAATGGAGCAACACTTGCTGAACTTGGAGTCTCTGGATGAATATTGTCAATCTTCTTTACAGAACAATGAGGCAGCTAAAAAATGAACCAAGGCTACCTTTGATTGCCATGTCAACCTTCGCTCATTTCGCGAAGGCGACCTCATCTTGGTTTACGATATCGCTCATGATACCTTTGGCCATGGAAAATTTGAGTCACTCTGGCATGGCCCATACATCATTCAACATTGCCTCACCAAAGGCGCATATATTTTGGCCTCTCCCGAAGGCCTCTCTCTCAAAGAACCCGTCAACGGGTAATACCTAAAGAAATTTTACGCTTAAACGTAGTCATTCTACTTTAGGTTATTTTCTTTTTTTAGCGTTTTTTTAATCTTTTTCTCCTCCCCTCACGTATAAAATATCCTTTGTGCTATTGACAGATGATTCCTCCACCAGACTACCACATTGGTTACGTCGACGACGCCAGCCATTGGACGCAAAATCTCGCTTCGGCTGCTTGGGCTCTCTGCACCTCTTCACATGAAATGCTCCATTCAAGAGGCATATGTTTAGGGTCAGCAACCAACAACCAATCCGAATACACCGCCGTCATTGACCTCCTGGCCGATGCAAAACATCATCGTATTCGTCACCTTAGTGTCCTTCTCGACTCTCAACTAGTCGTACTCTAGCTCAACAATGTGTACTGCATCCGTGATCCTTGCCTCTTTCGCAAATACCTACAGGTTAGGCTTTTATCTTGACATTTTGATTCCATTACATTTACACATATTCCAAGACAATTGAATCAAATAATGGATAACCTAGCTAATATTGTGTTAGACTAGCATATATGACATCAAGCTACCTCTACACATACATAAACATATCACAATCCTGTCACAGCATATACATAGAATATACATCATCAAAACATTAATCAAAAACATGTAAACACCACATAGATTTAAAAAAGTATACTCATGTATATATATAGGTCCACAGTGCCATCCGAATGTTTACATACAAAAAATACAAGTATCTGCAGGCCAATGCAGCACCTCGATACAAAACGGGCTCACCAGCCTATATACAAAAAACTATATCCATACATCAAATACATAAATCACCACTCACGGTGTCTCTAAAGTGCCACCACCTGCCCCTCCCTCAGGCGGTGGTATCCCATCACCACCTACCTCAGGTGGTGGTGGTCCACCCCCTACAGGCCCCTCCTGCCCCGACGACAGTCGTCCGCTCATCATAGCAGCAACCACTGCTACTCGTTGTACTATGGCTCACCATGGCGGCAAAACCCCCACACACTGCTCCAGGAAACTCTCGTCCTAGATGCGAGACCACATGCCCTCAGGCACGCCCTGTAACACCATCTCCAGACGATGGCGAATATCCTCAAAGTCCACTCCGGCAGCCGCCGGAGGAGCATGTGATGGCCCAACACTACGGTCATCAAACCGACGCCTCCTCGCTGCCCTCTCAGGCTCAACTGGTCACACCGTGGCGTCCTCACGCCGACGTCTCGCTCCCCACGACAGTCTCTCCGGATCTCGACGAGCCGACGCTCTCTACAACTCCACCTCGCACCCGCGAGGTGCTACATCTGCACATGCACACAAACAACAGATAGTATCAACATCTATATCATATATATATGGACTACTATCTCAAACACAAAATAGAAAAAACATACACATAAACACCAAACATGCCTCGATGATCAAAAACCTCCCCTGGAGGTAGCACCATGTCCGGATCATCTTGGAAGTCCACCCCGGCATAGGGTAACATAAAATCACCTGCAACATCGGCTGCCATACCTGCGCCGCCTCTGCAGAAAAGAAGTGGCCACCTTCGTCACCACCATGGTGAAGCAACACAGTCGACCACCGCCTCAACCGCGGCTCTCGTGCCCCAGGCGCACCCAATAGAATCCTCGGGTGCAACATCGACACCCTCTCTAGAAACCAGGCCACTAGGATGGACTCGAAGGCAAACTCCCCCGTATACGTGGAACGACAGTGGTCCAACTGCCCCACCATCCTCGCATGCAGCATAAGCCCCCAAGAAAAACGCTCGCCGACCAACACTCTCTCCAGCACCAGAAGCTGGCCACCACTGATCCGCTGGGTCGCCAGTGACCCATATACTCGCACAATCATCGCTGCTATACAACGATGCGCCAGGGAATATATAGATTCAATTCTCACAACCGTCTCGGACATAAAGTTCTGACTCGAACAATATCTCCGGCCAATAGTTACGAGCTGCGTATCCCTAGGCAGCACCGGCTCTGCCGGTAGGGGCGTTCCCCAAATGGTAAGCCCAGTCAAGAAATATATGTCCTCCACCGCAGTGAAGGGGATCTTCTCTCCTCGCACGAGGAAGCAGTGCATCTCCAAACTCCACATCTGGATCAGGAACTGTAGGAGATACTCCTATGCCTGTATCAATGGACACTCAAAGAACTTTAGCAGCCCACAGGCTACCAAAGTTGCACACACACCTGGCCCCTCAATGGCCATGACATCTTGCAGCTGAGACCAGTCTCGCTCTTGCCAACCCACTGGCATCGTCACAACAGTCCACCTGCAGCCACAACACAGAGTCCTATATCAGCTCAAGAAACCATCAACAACATCAAAAAGACTCATTTTTATACACCTCAACCTTGCCTTCTAGGCGCGGTTTTGTTACCCACAGGCACGCACACATGCGCGCCTGTTCACTACACAGGTGCGCATATGTGTGCACCTATTCACTACACAGGTGCGCATCAGTACGCACCTATTTGCTTCACAGGCGCGCTCCTAAGCGCACCTGTTCACCATACAGGCGCGCACAGATGTGCGCCTGTTCAACCTACAGACGCGCACTTGTGCGCGCCTGTTCAACCCACAGGCGTGCCCTTAGAGCGCGCCTTAAATCCCCTCTACCATGCTCCCGTGCACGTATATTCAGAGGATAGGTGCACACATGTGCGCGCCTATTACCGGATCGCCCGCGCATGTGGGGCCCATATCCCCTAAATATCTCTGTACGCCCCCCCGTACAGCCCCTGCCCAAAAAATGAAATCCTATTTCTATGCAGGATGATCAAACCACTAACCTGAAGCTCGCTAATCACCAATCAGATGCCTCATCCTCCCCCAATCTCCAAATCTCCTCTGAAAACTGCTCGTCCAGTCACTATTGCAGTAGGTACAAATGAGGTGGCAATGTGCGCCCTACAACTATATATAGGTTTTTTTTGCCAAACTTCCACTCACCATTCCAGGAGCCCACGATGTCCATTTTTTAATTCGTCGTCAGCCATGGGATCAACATCTCGTCATCTACATCACAACAGTCCCTGGGCCTCTTGTCATCCTAAGCCCCCCGGGTGCCTTTTTTTCATACCCTGGTCAGGTACGCATGCACATATTCACGCTTATCAAATACATGCTCATATCTTCAATTCTCTTCAGATATTGTTCACTTTGGGTATTTGGTTTTCATGTGTGCAGGTACTTGATCATCATACATCGGCACAACCCCTTCAGGTATATACTCAGCACTGACATGTAGTCTTTCCCGTTGTATCGCACTTACATTTCCAGTCACACCCTCTGATATTTGCCTCTAGGATCCCCATTCCCGGCTCTGTAGTACCCACACCTCCATTTGCATCTTCGGTACTATTACTCGGTAGCATTCTTCCCACATGAGTTGTCCCATTCATAGCACCTTTTGACACTTTTGACACTCATGCTATTTTTCAAAACCCTTTAGGGATGGGAGTCCCGATAGTCTTTCATCATGTCGCGAATCAACCACATACTCCTTCTCCTCATTTTTCTAGCTTTCCCACACAGACTCCCATATTATCTCTTCACGGTTCTATCTTTTAAACTGCACCTCCACAGTATCATGAACCCTCCATTTCATCCACAATCAGTTTTCCCATCTGCAAACCTACATTTATTTCACCTACCTCATATAGACACTCACCAATGGGGCCCCCACCCTTCATCAGTTTTCCAAGCAAATTATGCCCTACATGGGCCACCCATATCACACTGGGGCACTCGTTTCTGTATTTGTACATTTCTCTCCAATTATTCATTATTTATTGTACAAACACCTTTATATTCATTTGTTACATTACCCTTTTTGTCATCACCTTTGGCGACCTGCTTCCCTCTTTTTGGCCAGCCGCAACCCATGTCACCTTTGGTTGG
Source organism: Picea engelmannii (assembly GCA_009831015.1). Taxonomy (NCBI): domain Eukaryota; kingdom Viridiplantae; phylum Streptophyta; class Pinopsida; order Pinales; family Pinaceae; genus Picea; species Picea engelmannii. The sequence goes on along the minus strand of ML789699.1, from coordinate 153,592 downwards.
AGCACTACTTATCATCTTACCTTGCCGACATCGTCCATATCTTCAGAGTACCCTCCAGGTCACTTAACTCTACCCTCTGAATTTGTTCACCTTGTCCCGCCTCTGACACAACTTATCCCCAGTCTTGTCGTCCCCCTGACACTTGACCTCGTTGAACGGTTGCGGCCACTTTTTCTCTCATACATCCTCCAACCAAGGGCAGTCTTGAGTCTTCTCACATATTGACTTCATCCATGTACCTCTGCCACTTCCTCACCTCACCTAGTAGATTTCACGAAGCCATTTTCTTCTAGGAGTCGCATCCCCCTTTTTGTCGACATCAACACAATTTTCCAGAAGGGCGACGGTATCTTGATTCTCATTATCCACTCAATGAGCAATCTCAGACGACACAAGGTGAAACATCATTGCTCCCTGCTGTCGTTGACCCCCATAACATTCGACGCCAACACTTTCTCATGTTACGGTGGGTCTTACTTTGCGACTATTGCAGTCAGTTCATTCAGTTGTCGAAGACCTCTGAACTTGGCAGGGGTAATCAATGTCCACATCATCGCTGCTACTTATTACCACGATCATTGCCTACTATTCAGAGTATGTTCATTTGCAGAATTGTCTTCTTCCTTTATCACAACCGCCCCTGCGGGCGCTGCAGTTGTCTACACCAACACTTCAGTCATCTTTTTTCAGAGTTACATAACATGAGCATGGGGCATGCCTGCCTCGTTTGTACACAGTTTTCTATTTTATACACCTCATGGAAGGTCGGGTCCTACCGGTTCCTTCTTTCTCCAACGGATCGCTCTGAATGATCCCACTATTTCTTTATCTTACAACAACATTCTCAATAGAAGAAACATTGATGGATTTCGGCTATACGTATGCTCCTAACCTCATCCATCAGGGGGCATCTGTTATCACTGAAATTTCGTCCGCACATGGTTACAAGAACTCAACATCGTCAAACAACGATGAAGTCATCCATGGACCTGAATTAATACCATAGCATTCAAAAAAGGTAAAAAACTATACAAATTAGTGAAAAATTGAAGAGCGCTTTGCAGACATTGGGTGTGCATGCTCATGCGCGGAACAGGAACGTAGAAATCGTGAATAGGCATATGATGCACGACTGTTAGCGCAAAAAGCCGCGCACCTACTAAACGACGCATTTATGGAAGTGGTCGGCCTCCCAACCACTTATGGTTAAGCTCCCAAGCCGATTTGACCCTCAAATCTGGACTGGATCCGACTGGTGGGCTGGTCAAAGACCCAATAATGCCCTAATTGGCCTCTTTTCACACTACAAAGCAGTTAAACAATAACCCAAATGAATTCTATAAAAAGGCATGGATGCACCTCATTTTCTCAAGGAATTCAAAGTAATGTTATGCTGCCTCTATTGTTTTGAGGACTCCATCCTTGACAAGAGCATATTGGCACCATTACATTGGACAATCCACCTCACCATTGAGTGGATTTGTAAAGAGTTCTTTCATCACCATTTTCCATTTTTCTTTGTTGTAAGAAGAGCTAGCTAGTGAGGGTCCAAGAGCCTTCCCTTGGAGCAAGAAGGGACTCATAGTCCCCTTTCTTCTTGGTGCTTTGTTTTCACTAATAGATCAACCTCAAACATTGGTGACATGGGTCTTATGGTTCTTTTTGTTTCTATGTCCCTATGCTCGTGAATTTAGTTTTTATTGCATCTCTTAGTTTAATTCTTAATTGTAGTTTTTATTTTCTTTCTCTAACTCTTTTCTCTACAACTTTCCTACTCATCAGACCCAATTGAGCTTGCAAGCACCTCTATTTTTCTCACCAAGGTGACGAAAGAGGCGCAACAATACTAGAATAGTTTTGTTTATTCTTCATCTTAGTTGGATTCATTAGTTTAAAACAATTATTTTCACAAGGTTTTACCTAAACCTTGTAATTGTATATATATCTACTGTACATAGTACTATTGTTAGTTAGGCAATTGTAATTAATGTTTCGATTGATATAATTGTACATATATTTAGTTCACATCTTTTAGTTATTTTAGAATCCTAGTTGGCTAACGGAGCCATAAAACCTGTCAGGGTAGATTATCCCAAATGACTTGGGTTAAATAGACAACCCCGGTCCATATCTTCCCTTCCCATTGACAGTGTGTCATAAATGTTTGTCAACAGGCGATCGATTGATTTATCTATGGAGGGCTTCAAGAGATCTAGGCAGATCCATAGACAGGTGTTGTATGATGCACTACCACTTGAAGGGGTGTCAATAGGGGTTATAAGGAAGGCCAACAAATGTGCACTTGAGTACGACTTGTATTTCCTGCATGTATGACTCCTCGACCGCGGGTTTATGTGGGTAATGACATATCTTTGTAGCTTTAAGAAGCTGGAATATGTCTCTACCTTGAAAAACTATTAACCCACTATTTTCTACCAAGGAAAGTTCTGATACCACTTGTAGTATTCCAGATATAAAATAGTATGCAGAACACAAATATTTTAGCTAGAAATGGCATAATGCAATGATATAACCAGAACAATACCAGAATAATACCAGAATAACACCAAAAAGAACACCTTGATTAATGATGGCAATGTTCACTTGCCTCTTCGAGGGGGAAACCTCTAGCAGAGCAGAGCCCTATTACAATATTATCCAAGACAAAATTTCTCATACCCTCTACTCCTATTTATACTAAATATGTTTAGCCAAAAGGACAATCTAGAGGAAGATCCTTCTAGAAGCGAAAACTTCTATTAGGTCTTTTTACATTTGACTTGTTCTTCCTTATTGATAGGACTTATTAATATTGTTCTTTATTACATGGAAATACATTATTATACCTATGTGAGGGGTTAGGGAGGTTAGGTGACTAACATATTCTCTTCATTATTTCTCTTTTCTGCTAATATAATAGATCTGGTACTTTACAAGTGGTATGAGAGCACTTTCCTTGGCAGAAAATTGTGGGTTATTTTTTTCCAGGGTAGAGATGTATTATGGTGTCTTAAATCTACAGAGATATATCGTTCAATGCATAAATATTCCATCGGGGAAGCATACACACATGAACTACAAGTGGTGCTTAAGCGCACATTGTTGGCCACCCTTATAACCCCTGTTGTTACCCATTCAAGTGGTAGTGCATCATAAAACACCTGTATACGGACTGACCTAGATATCCTAAATCCATCCGTAGATAAACCAATTGGCTTCTTGACTGCTATAGTGCCACTAATAACAACACTTGTAAATATACTCTCTAGTACCTAGGTCGTTGGGTAGTACAACTAAGGGTACGGTCTAGCCTCCTTAGTCGGTTCCCTGAGATATTGGGTCGAGTACTACTATTGGACCCCACACGTATATCAAAGAGCTATAGCATAGGGAAAACCATTGTATGTAGAAACCTTGAATATACTAACCCTTGGGAAAGAAATAGAGACATAACAAACACGATCCATTGCCATGCAACTTCACCTCCTACATTTTAGTTGTAAAATTACTACACATTTTTTCCTGTTAAGAATTTGGGCCTTTCAACACTACAATGTTATTCATATCAGAGTATAACTCCGCAAGAGTTAAAAACAAGTATAGTGGCCCCTCTGACACCCTTATTTGGGACCTATTCCAATGGATTCCCCTTTTTCCCATGATCACAGTGGTACCTTTTCAATTTTAAGACATTTTTTTTAAATGGACCTAACCCCGTCCCAATGTCCCTATTTTCCACCTCTCCCATTATATTCCATTTTTGTCCCTGATCATAGTGGTACCTATCACTGATAAATCCTTTTATGTGGTCCCACCACCCATTTCCCCTTACCAACACTCCCCATATCCAAATGACCAACACTCACAACCAAGACCTGCAAGCTTCCATCAATCACACCAAGGAGTCCCTCCAACAAGTGACATTTGATATTAGCTCTACCAATTCCCACATTGAAAAATTCGAGACCCAAGTCCAAAAAAACTATGATGCCATGGATGCCAAGTTCGTGAACCAATTTAACATGCTTCGATCCGTTTCCAACCGGTTGTTGAACCAAAATTAGGGTCCTTCCTCCTCAGACCAACCAGATGGTGTTGATTCCTCTCATTCTCCGAATTTTCAATCCAACTCCTTTCATCGTGACCCACATATTCCTCAAGTTGAGGTCAATAAATTTGATGGCTCCAATCCCACGGGTTGGGTCAGTCAAATGGAGCATTATTTTTCTCTGCATTGAATTACTAATGAGTTGGACAAACTTCACTATGTTGTTCTCTATCTAGATCATGAACACTGGAAATGGTGGAAATGGCTTAAAAATGCATGTCAGGGGTATATTGCATGGAACCAATTTGTTTCCAAGATCTATGAATGCTTTGACATTGACACCCATTATCTAGGTCATTTGACCAAGTTGAAACAATTAGGCACATTGGAAGTCTTTATAACTTCTTTTGAGCATTTTTCCTTTCGAACCGAGGGCATGGAATATGCATTCTTCTAGGAATGATTTATCAATGGCCTAAAGGATGAAATATGATCCTAGGTTCTCATGGTTCGCCCTCATACTTGGTTGGAAGCTACTACATGTGCCAAAGAGGCCCAACAAGTTCTTTTTTCCCATAAAAAAAACCCCTCTTTTGTTCCTCGACCTCGACCCACAAATCCTGCTCCCCCTTTCGCTCCCCTCAAGGTCCAAAAATTAATTAGGGATGAAATGGTTTAGCGCCAACCAAAGGGTCTTTTTTATAATTGTGATGAAAATATTTTCCTGGGCACAAGAGTAAGGATTTTTTATTTTTTTTATGGTCATTTCAGAAGAGGTTGTGGAAGAAGAGGCTACAGTTCCCCTTGTTGAAGAGCCATCCCTTCGTGATGCTACCCAGGAGCCTGCCGACCCACCTGAAGTTGACCCAATAATTTCATTGCATGCCCTCACTGGCTTCTTTGCTCCACAAACCCTCAAGCTCATTATCTATATCAAGGATACAAAATCCATCATCCTTGTTGATAGTGGTAGCACCCATAATTTAATTCACCACCGCATTTCCCAGGAAACCAATTGCTATATTTGTGTCATCAACAATTTTCAAATCATGATAGCCAATGGTGGGTCCATGAAATGTGGTGGGCATTGTGAAAATGTACATCTACAAATTGGACAGTACCACCTGAAATCTCATTTATTTTCCATTGACATGGGTGGTTGTGACATTGTGATAGGTGTTGAATGGTTACGCACTTTGGGCCCCATTCTCATGGATTTTAAGGCATTAACCATTCAATTCCAATAGGAGGGACAATAATATCAATTCCAAGTACTCACAACCAGTTCTCCTAAGATCATTAGTTCCTATCGCATGGAAAATATCCTCAAGAAATTTCACTACGATATTATTTCCCAACTCCATTCCATTCAAGCAGTTGAGACACCCTTTGTGCATCTTGACCTCCAATCTATCCTCTCCAAACATCAAGATGATTTTTCCACTCCTCAACGACTTCCACCTTCTCATGGTGTTCATGATCATTCCATTCCCCTTGTTCCTGGAAGTCTTCCTCCCAATGTTCTCCGTTATCGTCATCCATTTTCCCAAAATAATGAAATTGAGAAAATAGTGCAAGAGTTGCTCCAAGTGGGTGTTATCTTCCCTAGTAACAACCCTTGTTATTCTCCCGTCATCATGGTTCTCAAGAAAGAAGGTACTTGGCGCATGTATCCTGAATTTTGTTCCCTCAATAAAATCACCATCAAGGACAAGTTTCCCATTCTTGTCATTGATGATCTCTTGAATGAACTGAGTGGTTCTCAATACTTTACTAAACTTGATCTTCATTTTGGCTACCACTAGATACGTATGAAAGAAGAAGACATCCCCAAGACTCCCTTTAGAACTCATGAGGGTCACTTTGAGTTCTTTTTCATGCACTTTGGCCCGTGTAATGCCCCCTCCACCTTCCAAATCCTCATGAATTATGTCTTTCATCCTTTTCTCCATCATTTTGTCTTAGTTTTATTTGATGATATTATCATCTATAGTAAAACTTGGCCATCCCATATTTCCCATGTGGATCAAGTTCTCCATCTAATCTCTCAGCACCAAATTTTCCTCAAACAATCTATTTTTTTTTTTGGAGCCTCAGAAGTGGAGTACCTAGATCATATTGTGGGAAAGGACGTTGTACGGGTGGATCCTAAGAAAAATGAAGCTATGTAGGATTGGCCTCTCCCTAAAACTCTTAATATCTTGCGTGGATTTTTGGGTTTAATAGGTTACAATTGAAAGTTTGTTAATAATTATAGAAAAATGGCAGCCCCTCTCACGACTCTCCTTAAAAATAATGCCTTCACTTGGAATCCAGTCGTTGACCAATCCTTCCAAGCCTTGAAAGATGCTATGTGCACGAATCTGGTCCTATCACATCCTGACTTCACAAATACATTTTTATTGGAATGTGATGGTTCTAGAAAAGGAATTGGGGTAGTTCTCATGCAATATGCTCAACCTTTGGATTTCACCAGCAAACAACTTTCAGACCGACATTTGGGCCAATCCATATATGAAAAGGAAATGTTGGCTATGTTGGATTACTGAGAGGGGGGGTGAATCAATAATAGAGAAATCTAATCCTTTCTAACCATATAATCCAAGTGTTATATCGATGTAGCATTATCATCCAATAACTACAGAGTAAATAAGCAATGAACAAATGAACAATCATACACATACACAGTACACCAATGTTTTACGTTGAAACCCAAAGTGAGAGAAAACCACAGAATGATTTTTCTTATATGCCTTGAAGAATTACATTCGTTGGAAGTAGCAACTTCCTTTGTTTTCCAGCTGCAACATCTGGAAGGAGGATCCAACCCCCTATTTTGTCAGGCTACAACCTGAGGGAAGCTCCAACTCCCCAATTCTTTGGCTACAACCAGAAGGAGGCTACAACCCCCTATGTTTTCTGGCTACAACCGAAAGGTGGCTACAAACACCTGTCCTTGCCCCATCTGACCGTCCTGATGTAGAAGTAGAATGATGGAACCGCTATCACACTATCACTGTGAGATATACCACTATACAACTGTATCAAATTGTACCACTGACCTGCAGCGAACCTATACAACTACCCTGTAATCAATCTGTACCTGAACTGAACATGTATCAACAAAATACAACAGTACATGACTTGTAGTGCTGCGAAATGCGTATGTACGTGCCCTATTTGTTATGCAGCCCGTGTATGTACACAACCAAACTATTATGCAACTTGTGTATGCCTTCTAAAAACTAGGGTTTTATTTCTTCTAAAAACTTCTGACCCTGTGTAACTTATTTCACATATATCTGTAACCTATCACTGCATCCAGTCTGTATCTATACCATGTGCATGCATCCTCATACATATATCTCTCTAGTCGTGTGCCAAAAGTGTGTGTAATCATGAATAAGTATAATAACCCTCACATGATCTAGACTACAAACCCTTTCTGATATTCAACCTCTCAATACATCAACCAATACAATCTCTCAACCATATATCACAAACACCCTTAACCATATGCCAAGAAATACAAGAATCAATGATAAATATACCAACACTGTATTTCTGTAGATCTGACTTATACAAAAGATCCCATGAAGCCACTAGTATTTCTAGGGAGAATCCTCAAATATCCATAACCATTTCTCATGCATACATCAAAATCCAACTATTCATATAAATAAGGCATACCTTTTGAACCAAGGATAGGTATGATGTATCTGAGCACTGCAGACCTTCTTGGGAGCTTTATCTCAGAATCTAGAACCTCTGCATCTTCATCTTCTCAAGTTTCCATGACTTTACCAACATGTACGCACCCTAATACACTGCCAAATTGCATATGCCTCAGTATGTACGCATCCTAATACACTGTCAGCCCGCGTACGCTTCAGAAAATAGGGTTTTTTTAGTATTCATTGTAATTTCGAGAAATTCACAGTCAACCCTTCGTACTACCTCAAACTTTCACAACTTCAGATGTATTAATGAGTACTTGCAAAAAGCCTCACACAACAAAATATATTCAATGTGTTCAAGTGTGATTAAATTAGAGAGCTTTGCCTCTTATTTATAACTTCATTTAACATTACACTTTCCTTATTTTAGGGATTTCTCCATTTGGTTTATTGTTTAAATAATTTATTTTGCAAACACTTTGACTTTTAGGGGCTTCTATATGACTCATGAGGGTTCTCCAACTTCATATGGCCATAACTCTCTAACCGTGAGGAGTTATGTGATGTTCCAGATACCATCAGAAATGGCATGACGAGCACTCTCAATCTAGGATAGTTTCACTGACAAATTCACTAAACTTCAACTCATTATTCCATAATTAAGCATGGGTTATCTAAGCATACTTCTAGGATAATTCAATCCGCAAAGCGTCGTCCCATGAGGGATTTCACCATAAGGGGACCACTTTGAAGTTCATCCATTTGTAATTCTTATCAACCATGACAAGACAATAATGAGTCATCTTTACATAAAACAAACTTGGGTCTATTACCCAAACCTTTGTGCTATCGTAATTTTCTACCTGACTTTCTTCAAGGGTTGAAATCAATGAAAACCAACCTTAATCAACAATCTCCCCCTTTGGAATTGATGAAAACACTCTAATGAAAGACTGAAATCATGTCATGCAATACTGAAGTGTGACATCCCCCCCCAAAAAGTATTTTTGAAATTTAAATTTGTTGGAAATTTATTCTGTTTTTAGTAAATTCGAATTTGGATTTTTTTTCCCATTTATGGCAATACCGAATTTCGAATTTGGTAATTGTAATTAATTATTATGACTGTTGGGTAGAGACCTAATTTGGCCCAACTAACTATTTGACTATGACACTTGTATAAAAACAAAATATTTTATATTGATTTCAGGAGGACAAATGGAACAACCATGTTAAATTTAACTGACCATGACTCCATGAGTGGGGAACATGTTGGAACTACCTCTAGGATGATTGTTACAAGTGGAAAATCAGTGATTTGGCCATTGGTAGCCCCTGAAAATCAGAGATTTAGAAAACTGCGAAAATTCCCAAGGGAGGGAAAAAGACTTAGGCAAATTGATAAATAGCATATGTGAGGAGGCAGGACGCTGCCAAGTATGCTGGGAAAGAGACTATTGATTTTTACCTGCTATTATGAACACTACTAAGTGAGTGTGAGGCAAGGGGAATCTACTGGAATTGAAGAACATTGTTGATGAGGAGTTCCTAGTTTGCTCTCATGGATTCATGGTCAGGCTAGGGGGTGAATCGGGCAAGTGATTTTGGCTGCCTATTCTACGGTTGGGAGGAACGTGGCTGTTTCCTTTATCGTTCTGTGAATTGGTTCAGATATGTTAGATTCCTCCTTCTTTGCTTGAATGATTTTGGGTAATATGATATTATGCATCTGTTGGTGTTAAGCTGAAATAATTTCCATGGATGATATATGTTTTTTTTTGTATGAAGTTACAGTCAAAATTTAAATCTCTAGGAAGAATTACCAATATACACTTGAACTTGAAAGAACAGATATATCTACATGAGTGCATTCATTTCTGTAACCGAAATATTAGGAAGATCTATCCATAAATATTTGGAGTTGAGCAATTCTGTATATATGTTACATATCAACTTATATATATATGATTAAAGTTTATTATTTGTTGTAGGAGCGATTGTATCTATATGGTTTCTGTAGGTCATATATTGGATAATCATCTATTCTATTAAGGAATATACTTATATTACTACTATATTGTGACTCATTGTCATCACAGGTTCCACGTACAAGTGTACAGGTTTATAAACAACACATATTGTCTGTAGTGGTAATAGAATCGAATCTGGACAGTGAACTGGTTTACAAAAATAACTGTGTTTTTTGTCGTGCTTAAGATAGACCTATTCTACTCGAAGCATTAAATTCATCATGCAAATTTTGAAACTTCAAGTTCTGGAAAATCCTCTACCTGTCATAAGATCATCATGAGCCATACGAATTTAAGGGTTCATTTCTGTAGTGGATTTTCAAACCTGTGTAAACATTTGTAGAAAACTGAAACGAATTTTCAAAAGTATTATATCTTTTTTTTAACTGTACAGATTTAAAGGCCTTATTAATTTAATAAGGGGTTTATGAAGTATCAAAAAAACTTATGACTGTAGTTATGAATATATATATGTAAATGTTCATTCAGTAATCATTATAACGGATGTCATAGAATTAGTAGCATACAATTGTAAAGGATTATGCCAGAATCAAAACACGAAGACATCATTCACGTTACACTGATAGATTCCAGACTCTTCTGAATACCCAAGGTTTAAGATTTCGGCTGCACCAGACTGAAAAAGAAATGATTAACTCACACATTCTTACATTCGAAAAACTAGGTACTTAGTTCCAGAAATTGGAGTACACTCGGGTCGAACACAACAGAAAGATAGGTCTAAACTATTACAGATCCGGGATAAACATTAGAAGAGAAAACACAAGTGTTTTTATTTACCAACATGCTTATAGGTATGCCGAGGATCTATGATGCCAAAAACGAATTGAAGTAAGGCTACAAGAGATGGAAATAAAATACCATTCACAATTCATTTCATTTCAAAAATTTCGAGAACACAGTCCCATTATAGGAAAGAAATCGGTCATATTTTTTCCTTCGAATAATACTTAATACAAGTCATAGTAAGAAATTGATTTAATCCTTGGGTAAATATAGAAATTTAAAGTTGACTCTCAGAACTCGATTGTGATAAGGAGTAACGAAGTTAAAAGATAACACACAGTAAACCAATTATAGAAATGGTTCCTTAATTGAATTCTTCTACCATTAACTGTCTAGGCCTTCTTGGTAGGGGAAAAATGGAACCCGAGTACCTATTAAGAGGGGGTGAAATATCCAGGCGTGTGTCCTCGCGTGGTCGAAACCCCCTCATAGAGTTGTGAGAAATACCCTTAACGTTTTGTTCAACAGAAATACAAATAAAAAAAAAACAAAGGAAACGAGCAATTTTAGGAAAGTGTTTGCCAAAGTAATACTTAACTGAAGTAGAGGGATATGATTATCCTTCACCATTGCCAGGAGCCGTGTATTTCTCTAGACCCGGAAGGGGAAGAGGAGTCCTAAAATTCCTGATGGGTACCCTCGCAAAACCAAATGGGCCCATCATTAGCGTTAAGAATCAATGAATAACCGAAACAAGAATAGATCCAAGAACCAATACATGAATGCTGGAACATGACCAAACTACATAAAAGCATAAACTCAAGATCCATCTTATAAAAATATAAAGAAAACAATAGAATAGAACCAATGATCTATCTAACACTCTGCAATAAGTTTTAAGCAAATGCAGGGTTGACACAATGCCAAAACCTCAAACACGTATGCCTGGTAAGATGCTCAGAAAGAGCAAAGGGGGGGCAGGCAGAACTTAACCGAACATCTTTAACTTTAGTCAGAGTATAATCCCTACTTAAGGGTTTGGCCAACTACTATTCTTTCTGGGAGATTCTCAAATAAGGAAAAATCATAGTCTTACTAGTTATCGAAGAGTATTTGGGATGGACCCTTGTTTCTTTTCACAACCCAGATAGAAACAACTTGCCAAAGAGGTTCTAGAATAAAAAATAAATAGGCTTAGCATACAGGCATGTATAAGATCCTAACCCTTTTAAACATACGATTTTCTTTTTCGACGAAGCATAACTGGGAATAGTAATAAAAGAACGATGAGTACAGTAGGAGGGAAAGAAGGGCCTATAGGAAATAAAAAGGATAATACCAGAACAGTAAGCCGAAAAAAAGAATGAAAACTACAGTAAAATTATTATTTAGGATGGATACATACCGAAAAGGAGAAATATGGGAGATGCTCCAAGCCACCATGCCCGTGCACAATACAGTCAAGAACAGAGGAAAACGTAGGATTCAACTCAGAGTAGATTGACACAAAGATAAAAATGAATCATGGCTGCTATCCTAAAACATGAGCCCATGCATATTGAATGTGGTGGGTATGATGAGGAAAATAACCATACCCTCTCGTTTCCCCTCCACCTCCATTAATGGAGTATTCGGGTTGGAGGAGGGTACATGGTGACTCTCGTTTCCCCTACACCTCCATTAATGGCTGGACAAAAAATTAAATTCGACTGTCAATACATCTAGTCACATTTAATAAAATTAAGAGGACAAGTAAGGATCTCCTCAAAACCCTTTTAATGCTAGTTCAGTTAGTGTCGGTGGTTGGATTTAGTTAAGCCTGGAAGGTTTAATCATCTACCACCTTAGGGATTCGCTTCCAACCAAGTATATTATCGGGTTACGAATTTGGTCAACAAAATAATTCCCAAGGAATCCCTCGAAGTACGTGGTCACATTTACCAAAAGAAAAACCAATAAATCTAATGTTAAAGAAAATATTTCGACCCCCTTCCTTGTGTCTCTAAAGTTTTCGGGGACTTGAAGTTTAGGCTTGTGCGCGTGTATGAGAGTGGATGTTTAATAAGAGGATGAAAACCTAAGTACTAGGCCTATGTCCACCTTTCGCATTACTACAAAGTTTTAACATTTAACCACTTACGAAGACGAGTATAACTTAAATGAGTATTGAAGAGTAAACAGAAATTGAATACACAGGATATTACGATTTTAAGGATTAATCCTCTTATTATAAATCTATCATACAGACTTAGAGTGTAATTATCTTAGAAGTTTTTTTTTTTTTGACGAAATTGAGGTTTATTACATATGGTATCAGAGCAAAAGTTACAACACTGGGCCTGAACAGGGCCACATTAGTTGCTTAGTATATATATTCCAATTTATGTAAAACTAATAAACCTTATGGTTACAAATAGAAAGCCTTTTCTGCTTTGTATTAATTATGGCAGCTCAGGACGATGGAGAAATCAGGATGGAAGGAAATCTGTAGCAAAGACCCTCTAGAGATCCAAGACAGAACAATGACAGAAGCTCACCCACGGAGGTGTTGGAAACAATGAGGAATCTTATTGTTGAACTACAACTTTTCAAATCCGACAATGAAAAATTGAAGAAAGCACAACAGGAACAACAAAAGATAAATGAAGTCCTGCTACATATTATAGTCACCAAGAAAATCCCAAAGGACGATAACCATGACGAAGAAGTCAGTAAGAGAGCCTCCAAGAACTCTGGGCCAGAAACAAGAAAAGGAGACAGTTCTTCTGAAGGAACAGTTTAAGCTGAAGAAAAAACTAAACCAGACAGAATAAGAAAACAAGTAGACCACCTTGAAGGAGAATTTAAAAAGATTAAACCAGCTCCCTTTGATGGAGAGTCAGGGACAAGAGAAGAAGCTGAGGCATGGTTGTTGGACATCAAAAAATACTTCCAGATCTACAATTATTCCAGCAACATGAAGGTCATAATGGCCATCTACAATCTGAAAGGGAAGGTCAACATTTGGTGGCACGACCTAAAATTGGCCAAGGGCCTAAAGGAGAAACAGTTGGAATGGTATGACTTTAAGAAGTATTTCAAGAAACAATACCTTTCTGAAAGCTATTATGAAAGGAAGACAAAAGAATTTTATGAGTTACGAATCAAATAGATGACGATGGAGGACCTTATAAATAAATTTCTGGAATTACTAAGGTTTGTACCGTACATCCGGGAGGATAAGGTAAAAGTCCAATGATTCTTAAGCTGTTTACCACAGTCCTACAGGGACAAAATTGAGTTTGACAACCCAAAATCCTTGAGTGAAGTATTCAGTAAAGAATGAATGTGATATGACCAATATAAACAACGGGTAGAGTTTCCCAAAGCCTGGAAGGATAAGAAGCAAGATCGAATGAACCAACGGAAGATGGGATACCGACCAACTTCTTATCGGAATGCAGCAAACAATTTTTCGAGGAAGGATTTTCACTCCAATCATCCAAATACGCAAAGCAGCGGTAAACCGGTAAACCTGGGAATGAATAAGTTTGGGGACAACGCCTGCGATCCATTAAAGTGTTGGGAATACAGAGAGCCTCATCTAAGGAGGAACTGTCCATGTTTAATTTCAGCAAACAAAATTGTTGTTCATAACTTGCAGGAAGCCTTGACAATGGGAGACGTGGGCAGAAGCCTGCATCGGATAAATGCAGCCATAGATGGTCGACAAGCTGACCACCAGTCCTCGGTGGTGGAAATCGAAGGTAAAATCAATAACACTCAAATTTCTGTTCTAATTGACCCTGGAGCTACGTTAAGTTATATTACCCCTGATGTAGTAGAGTCAAATAAAATTAAGAAACAGAAGAACACAAAATCATGGCTTGTACAACTAGAAACATGTACTAAAAGGAAAGTAGTTCACTTTATTTTTGACTTTGAGTTCAACTTAGATGGTCAATATATAAGAACAAATCTAAACATCCTACCACTAGGATCTTACGATATGATTATCGGGATGGATTGGTTGGAACAACACAAAGAAGTACTAGATTGTTATACAAAGATACTTAACTATAAAGACGATTTTGGCACTGCTAGAACAACCCAAGGTATACCAAAACCGATATCAGTCAGACAAGTTTCAGCGATGCAACTCAAGAAATGTATGAGGAAGGGATGTCAAGTTTATGCCATCCAAGTGACGAATCTATTAGAAAGAGAAGTTAATCCAAAGTTAGAAGACTTCGTTTTCCTACGTGAATTCAGAGACATGTTTGTGGATGAGATACCAGAATTACCTCCTAGAAGGGAAATAGACTTCTCCATAGACCTACTACCCGGTTCAACCCCTATCTCAAAGGAACCGTATCGAATGAGTCTACCAAAACTAACAGAATTAAAAGTACAATTACAAGAATTGTTGGACAAAGAGTATATTAGACTGAGTGTCTCACCATGGGGGGCACCAGTCCTCTTTGTGAAAAAGAAAGACGATACTCTAAGACTATGTATCAATTATAGACAATTGAACAAAATGAATATTAAGAACAAATACCCCTTACCAAGGATAAATGATCTGTTCGATCAAGTAGGTGGGGCCAAGATCTTTTCAAAGTTGGATTTACAATCTGGTTATCAACAAGTTAGAATAAAAGACAAGGACATAAGCAAAACAACTTTTCGAACAAGATATGGACACTACGAGTTTGTAGTCATACCTTTCGAACTCACTAACGCACCAACCACGTTTATGTGCCTGATGAACAACATCTTCAGTCAGTACTTAGACAAGTTTGTGGTAGTATTTATCGACGATATTCTGGTCTATTCAAAAAAGAAGGAAGAACATGATGAACACTTAAGTATAGTCCTGCAAACGTTGAGGAAACATAAATTGTACGCCAAATTTGACAAGTGTGACTTCTATCAAAAATAAATACAATATCTAGGACATGTAATTTCAGCAGAAGGCATTGCCATAGACCCGTAAAAGGCAAAAGCCATTATGTAATGGCCAATACCTAAGGACGTAGCAGATATCCGATCATTCATGTTAATCACCGGATATTACCGTAGGTTTATAGCAGGGTTTTCTAAGATAGCCTACCCTATCACGTCATTACAAAAGAAAGGGACCAAGTTTAATTGGGCAAAGAAGTGTCAAGGCAGTTTCAACAAACTAAAGGAATTATTGACAACTGCACCCATATTGAAGGTAAGAGACCCAGATAAAGACTTCACCGTATGTGTTGATGCAAGTAAAGAAGGACTAGGTGGTGTCCTAACTCAGGAAGGATACGTTATTTGTTATGAGTCCCGGAAATTAAAATAACACCAGCGAAATTATGTCACTCATGACTTAGAATTGGTAGTGGTAATACACACTTTAAAAATGTGGCAACACTACATAATGGGCAAAAAATTTCTACTATTGACGGATAATAGTGAGGTGAAATATCTGTTTAACCAACCAGACCTGAATGCAAAACAAGCAAGATCGCTAGCCTTCTTGAGCGAATTTGACTTCGAGGTCAAAAATATCAAGGGTAAGGAAAATAAAGTAGCAGACGCTTTAAGCAGAAGAGTCCATGTGTTATTTGAGATAAATATCAGGAGGGCAGAAAGTGATCTGGAACAAATGATAAGGACGAAAGGTATTAACGACGGAAATTACACTAAGATGATGGCAAAATTAGAAAATAGTACCACAAACTCAGATAAACCAGATCTAAGTATTGACAAAAAGGGACTATTACGATTTAAAAATAGACTTTACATACTAGATTCAACAGAGTTAAAATTAACAGTTTTGGACGAAGTGGATAAGAAACCATATTCTGGCCATCCAGTTTACCAGAAAACAATAAAAACACTTAGAAAACTATTTTACTGGCCTAATATGAAAGGAGAAACAACATAATACTTGGCTAGGTGCCAGGATTGTTAGTAGGTTAAAGCCCAACACCAGCATCCAGCCTACCTATTACAGCCATTACCAGTACCAGAATGGAAATGGGAGACCATATCGCTGGACTTTATAACAAGTTTGCCTAAAATTCAGAAACATAATGATTCTATCATGGTTGTAATCGATAAACTCAGTAATTCTGTACACTTTATTCCTATAAAGTCTACTTTTAAAGCTATAAATATTGCTGAAATATTCATGAAAGAAATTTTTAGACTGCATGGTATTCCTAAAATGGTGATTTCAGATAGAGACGTAAAATTCACATCCGCTTTTTGGAAGGAATTGTTTGCAGGGCTAAATACTAATCTGAATTTCAATACAAGTTATCATCCACAAATGGATGGACAAACCGAAAGAACAAATCAAATTGTAGAGGATATGCTCTGCATGTACGTAAGAACAAAACCGAGCAAGTGGGAAGACTACCTGCACTTGGTAGAATTTACATATAACAATGGGTACCAAACATGGGCTAAGTTGAGCCCTTTCGAAGTAATATACAATAGAAAGTGTACAACTCCAATTAGTTGGGATAACCTGGTTGACAGACTCATGGTTGGACCAGATATGCTCAAGGAAATGGAGAACATGGTAAGGAAGGTACAACAGAACTTGAAAGAAGCACAGGACAGACAAAAGAGCTACGAAGATAAGAAAACAAGACACTTGGAATTTCAAGTGGGAGACCATGTTTATTTGAAGGTCAAAGCACGAAAGAGCTCATTGAATTTAGGGAACTATGCCAAGATGGCACCCAGGTTTTCTGGGCCCTTTGATATACTAGCTCAAATTAGACCCGTAGCATACCAACTTGCACTTCCCGCCAATCTAAGAATTCATAATGTATTTCATGTTTCTTTGTTAAAAAAATATATTCATGACTCTACTCATATGATTGATTGGAACTTGGTGTAGGTGGAACCCGAAGGCGAGTTCCAGGTGGAACCTCTGTGCATTCTGGACCGGAGAGAAATAGCACTTCGGAACAGAGTCGTCGTTCAGGTAAAGGTGCATTGGAAGCACTTTAGTCCTGAGGAGGCCACTTGGAAGTTGGAGGGAGATTTGTGGAAATCTCATCTAATCCTGTTCCAAGGAAGGGAAAAACATTGAGGACAATGTTTTACTGAAGGGTTAAAGGATGTGACATCCCCAAAAATAAAGTATTTTTGAAATTTAAATTTGTTGGAAATTTATTCCGTTTTTAGTAAATTCGAATTTAGAATTTTTTTTCCATTTATGGAAATTTCGAATTTCGAATTTGATCATTGTAATTAATTATTATGACTATTGGGCAGAGACCTAATTTGACCCAACTAACTATTTGACTATGACACTTGTATAAAAACATAATATTTTATATTGATTTCAGGAGGACAAATGGAACAACCATGTTAAATTTAACTGACCATGACTCCATGAGTGGGGAACATGTTGGAACTACCTCTAGGCTAATTGTTACAAGTGGCAAATCAGTGATTTGGCCATTGGTAGCCCCCAAAAATCAGGGGTTTAGAAAGCTGCGAAAATTCCCAAGGGAGGGAAAAAGACCTAGGAAAATTGATAAATAGCATATGTGAGGAGGCAGGACACTGCCAAGTATGCTGGGAAAGAGACTATTGATTTTTACTTGTTGTTATGAAAACTACTGATTGAGTGTGAGGCAAAGGGAATCTACTAGAATTGAAGGACATTGCTGAGGAGGAGTGTTGACGGGCGAAATTGACCGTCTGTCAACTGGGAGAGTGGAACCGGTCCGGGGTTGTCTAAATAACCCAAGCCGTTTGGAATGGACCACCCTGACGAGTTTAACGGCTCCGTTGGCCGCTCTAAGGTCTTCTATGAAAACTGAAGAGAAATGATTTGAGCTAATAAATCTAACTAAACTAAATAAAACAAACTAAACTATAACTAAATGCAAGAAACTAACTAAAATAGAGGAAACTAGAAACTAATAAAGCAAACCAAACTAACTACACTAATCTAACTACAAACTACTAACTATTATATATACAAAATACTAATTATGATTATAATAACTCAAATCAACTATCTAATTATCAGCTATGTTATTTCTTATATACAAATGTACACTATAGACAACCTACAGATTTGATTAAAACCTGCAAAAATCATGTGTTCGCTGCCCTGAGACAACCAATAATCTCTTTTTTGATTTTTTTTATATTTATGAAAAGGAAATAAACATCACTGAAATTAAACAATCTAATATGTTTACTGAAATTAAACAATGTAAGATAAATCTAACTAAACTATCATTTATATTAAACTACTTAACATAAACAGTAAACATCTAACTAATTGACCTGGAAACGCTCCAAGTCTGCCCTGTGTAAGATGACTTCTTAAGCTGATTGGAGGAAGAAATTCACACCATTTAGTCCTTAAGCTTTTCGAAAACGATCAGCTATGCTGCTTCTTGAAGTATGTTACAGGATAAACAATACATAAAAGAAAATCATAACAATCTTATGATGATAAATCTCTGCAATAAGGGAAACCTATTATGCAGAAAACTTATATAACAATTCAATCTACGAAGAAGACAAAGCTATTATTCATAAAATGAATCAACAACTGTTATGTCTTTTATGTATTTGGAAGAGACAAGATATAGATAACAGTAATAGAATTATATCATTTGAATTTGATTTAGATAGCAAAAGTAATACTAAACCATAAACAAAATGATATACAAAACTTGAAACAAAATGTTGATATATTGAAAAGCAAAAGCTATGACAAAACATCAATTCTGCTCCAGTCTATATCAGAATTCTATATGCTTGTTCTCCCACAACTGAGGATGGTGATTATTACAAAACCATAGGTTTATATAAGTTTCTCACAAGGTAAAACATCCTTGTAAATAATAGCAAATTGTTTTACAAAATCTGGGGAAATATCCCAAAATCTCCTAAACTAAGGAAACAAAATGCAAGTAAAATCTATAGATCATCTCCTAACTGCTCATGATATCTATTGCCAATTCGAATTTGCCTACAATAGAACACAAAGATCAAATTAGAAGGATATTTTATTAGAAAAACAATAAAAGATTGACTTTACAGACTCAGCTACAGAATCATCTGATTCTGTAGCTAGTCAAAAATAGCAAACATGACTAGATATAATCAAAATAAAATCAAATCCAACATTAATTACTACTTATTCAATTATCCTTTGAATTAAAACCAAATAAAAAAGAATGCAATCGGGACAGGGCAAGAATACTCTGTTTCTCCAATTGACATAAAATCAAATCAAATCTCAACAAGACTGTTTCATAAATGCAATCAATGGTAAGCCAAATCGTATGAGATACAAAACAATCATTACTGATTTGCATATCGTTCAATCCATTGCCGATATAGAAAACTGTCATGATTTCATGCATAACTGTATTCATAGAATCCAGCCATAAACTTCGTTCGCTGAGTTTCAAACAGTTCACAGGTATAGTCGTAATTATCATTGACCAATTATAATCATAACAACAGATTGATATCATTCAATTAAAAGCACGATATGTAAATAACATCCTTTGTAATTGGATGAAAATCAAATTCCATGAATATCAACTCAAAAGTCTTCATGTTTGATCACCACACAGTCAACAGACAGAGGCGCGATAAAATCGATAGGATTCATGAACTGGGCACTAATCAATACGAATCTTCACTGAGCTAATTAGAGAAATGAAATCGAAACCTTGAACAGAATCCAATTCAAACAATAATGAGAATCGAATAAGTATCAGATATGTTTGAAAGATAAAAATAGTTAACCTATTTATCAATCATATTTACTCATAACTAATTCAAATCATACCATTGACTGTATTCGAAAATTGAAATACTAACAACAGTCTATTTTTAAAACTATTAACAACTTGTCTCATTAACAGAGCATCTAACTAAATTTGGACAATCATATCTATTCGATGATCCATTAAATTAAAACCAAATCCAATCGAATCTTAAACTATAACAAAAATGATTCATCAAAACCAAAATTATATACAGTGAAGCATGCTTATGTAACAGAGTAGGTGAAATATATACACAGAGTGTAATATAAATGAGCGAAAATTATACCATCGCAGATGCTGAGACAATGTCATTTTTGAATTGACAATTGCTGTAGCAGACTCGACATTTTTGAACAGGATTGAACCCGTAGTTCGTTGCTTCTTGTCATTGGGTTGTTCTTTTGCATTCTGACCAGTGAGCTTTGCCACCTGGTTTTCCAAATCGTGAATTTTGGATTGCAATTTTGGGACATCCAAGTAGT
>ML789699.1:115807-132773 GCA_009831015.1 Picea engelmannii | reverse complement strand
GAACCCGTAGTTCGTTGCTTCTTGTCATTGGGTTGTTCTTTTGCATTCTGACCAGTGAGCTTTGCCACCTGGTTTTCCAAATCGTGAATTTTGGATTGCAATTTTGGGACATCCAAGTAGTATCTCTCCAACCACAACCCACACTGATCACAAGGTGGAGCAATAGTTTGAACAGAAGGGGGTTTTGATGATTCCCCGAGGGTTTCATGGAGGGGTCCAATACCAGGGAAGTCAGGGTTATCCCGCAGACAAGGAGGTAAGTTCTTGACGAAATCATAAGGAGGTTTGCCACACAAGCCCTCTGAGTAAGGATACTCTTCGGCGAGAAAACGTTCAATGTCTGAATCAGATTTTTCGCTGACCACGATAGGCTTTGATTTTGCAGGGGGCTTAGATTTATTCCTCGCCATGCGAGAGATAAACCTTGCATTTTTCTTACCTCTAGTATTAGCACCAGTCTTTTTGGTTGTAGGCTTAGCAACTTCGGTCTGTTTAGTCACAGCCATAGGCTCACTCGTAGGTGACTCGGGTTTAGGTTTGGGAAACAAAACACTATAAGGCACAGGGGTAGGCTTGCTCTCAGTCACCATGGGATTATCGACCTGTGGAGGGTTCAATTCTTCAAAGCCATTACGGCTGAGAAAATCATGCTAAGAATCACGACGTAACCCCAATTCATAAACCAAAATCATTTTAATCAACCCCAAATGGAAGAGGCTGGTGTTAGCCTGGCTACACTTGTACCTTTTAGTCATTTTGAACAAACTTCGGTGCAGATAGTGCGGCATACTAAGTTCGAAACCCATAAAAACAATTAATAAACGCAGGTGAAACAAGAAAATGAATCCGTACCTGCCTTCACAAGTAAGGAATTGCTTGATAATCATCAAGAGATCATACCAGCGGGGTTTCAACATCTTTGCAGGCAAACCTCTGTCGCATGAGTTCAGTGTGCGAGATTGGAACAGTAATGTACATGGGACATCATCTACCTTGCAACTTTTCGACCATTTTTTTCCCTTGACAGGCAGGCTGGTTGCCAAGATGAGAAACTGTTCAGTGATTTCAAGCTGGATATCTCCAACTTTGGCTCAACAACCATCGAACGATAACGCAAATTGCCGAGCCACAGTGAAGTTATAACCATCGAACTTCCTTATGAAAGCAAGCCACCCGTGATTTTCCAGGTCGCTATATGCACCATCAAACGTTAACAGTGATTGGCACCCGTTGGGCTCGGCCCTTACGACAAGAGCCATGGCTTCTGTACATGGTAGGGTTTGAACTGAACGAAACAATGCACAGATTAAAAAACGATAGGGTTTGACAGCTTCAACGCTCGAAGAGACTGGAATTAACTGCATGCGTGCGAAGGTGGTGGGATTACCACCGCCATGCATTGTATTAATGACTGAGTACAATGTTGTTATAATCATAATATTTTATACCATATGTATCAGCCAACAAATAGGTGTACAATCATATCGACGTGCCATTCATCCGAAACAGAACCAACACCATACGTTATACTCATGCGCCAAGTGTACAGTTTAATCCAACACAATATCCAACATTAACCAATGATCCATCGTATCAATCAATCATTTTACACCAAGGTTAATTCAATCATGCCAATACATAGTTTGAAACTATTGATCGCTCAATGTAATATCAACTCTCAAAACAATTTACCAACATCGATTATAAAATTGAAATCCAAAATTATTAATCAACGCGCCCTCAAACCATTGTTATTTCTCAAATTGACCTTATAAATTTACCAATGCATTCGTTTGCGCAATCAAAAGTTTACATTTCAAAGTTTTTAGAACATTGCAACCAAAAATTCTCATATAATAAATGAGTCAAGAGCCCATAACAATAAGGATAAAAGCATATAAGACCAAATCCATCATAACCTTTATAGGATCAGAATAAAACCAGTAAATCTTCATGCTCAAAGGCTTAGTAATCAAACAGATCCAAAAGCAAAATCAAGGTAAGAGTAGGCCAAAGGACATAAGTTTGAAAAAATCTTTTGCAGTCATGTGATAAACCAATGGTCAAGTGTCTTTCGAAAAAATCAATAAAAGACGACGACAGTTCAAACGATGAAATAGGTGTTTTCACACTTTCAGTTGTGAAAATCGAATCGAAACCAAATTGCAATTGTCGCAAAAATGAAACAAATGTCTAGAAGCACAATGCGACGATGATTTGTCGTTGATGAGACAAGGGGTGTAGGCAGCTTTTTTAAGAGGAATAAAAAAAATGAATTGGCTGCCAACAAGGAGTTCCTAGTTCGCTCTCATGGATTCATGGTCAGGCTAGGGGGTGAATCCGGCAAGTGATTTTGGTTGCCTATTCTACGGTTGGGAGGAACATGGATGTTCCCTCTGTCATTCCACAAATTGGTTCAGATATGTTAGATTCCTCCTTCTTTGCTTGAATGATTTTGGGTAATTTGATATTATGCATCTGTTGGTGTTAAGCTGAAATAAATTCCATGGATGATATATGTTTTTTTTTGTATGAAGTTATAGTCAAAAGTTAAATCTCTAGGCATAATTACCTATGTACACCTGAAATTGAAAGAACAGATCTATCTACAGGAGTACGTTCATTTTTGTAACCAAAATATTAGGAAGATCTATCCATAAATATTTGGAGTTGAGCAATTCTGTATATATGTTACATATCAACTTATATATATATATGATTACAGTTTATTATCTACTGTAGGACAGATTGTATCTATATGGTTTTTGTAGGTCATTTAATGGATAATCATCTATTCTATCAAGGAATATACTTATATTACTACTATATTGCGACTCATTGTCATCACAGGTTCAATGTACAAGTGTACGGGTTTATAAACAACACATATTGTTTGTAGTGGTAATAGAATTGAATCTGGACAATGAACTAGTTTACAAAAACCACTGTGTTTTTTGTCGTGCTTAGGATAGATCTATTCTGCTTGAAGCATTAAATTCATCATGCAAATTTCGAAACTTCAAGTCTTGGAAAATCCTCTACTTGTCATAAGATCATCATGAGTCATATGACTTTAAGGGTTCATTTCTGTAGTGGATTTTCAAATCTGTGTAAACATGTGTGGAAAACTGGAACGAATTTTCAAAAGTATTATATATATTTTTTAACTATATAGATTTAAAGGCCTTATTAATTTAATAAGGGGTTTACGAAGTATCAAACAAACTTATGACTGCAGTTATGAATATATATATGTAAATGTTCATTCAATAATCATTATAACGAATGACATAGAATTAGTAGCATACAATTGTAAAGGATTATGCCAGAATCAAAACACAGAGACATCATTCACGTTACACTGATATATTCCAGACTCTTTTGAATACCCAAGGCTTAAGATTTCTGATGCACTAGCTTGACAAGGAAACGATTAACTCAGAAATTCGTACGTTCGAAAAACTAGGTACTTAGTTCCAGAAATTGGAGTACACTCGGGTCGAACACAACAGAAAGATAGGTCTAAACTATTACAGATCCGGGATAAACATTACAAGAGAAAACACAAGTGTTTTTATTTACCAACATGCTTATAGGTATGATGAGGATCTACAATGCAAAAAATGAATTGAAGTAAGGCTACAAGAGATGGAAATAAAATACCATTCACAATTCATTTCATTTCAGAAATGTCGAGAACACAGTCCCAGTATAGGAAAGAAATTAGTCATATTTTTTCCTTCGAATAATACTTAATACAAGTCATAGTAAGAAATCGATTTAATCCTTGGGTAAATATACAAATTTAAAGTTGACTCTCGGAACTCGACTGTGAGAAGGAGTAACGAAGTTAAAAGATAACACACAACAAACCAATTACATAAATGGTTCCTTAATTTAATTCTTCTACCATTAACTGTCCAGGCCTTCTTGGCAGGGGAAAAATGGAACCCGAGTACCTATTAAGAGGGGGTGAAATCTTTGAGCGTGTGTCCTCTCATGGTCGAAACCCCTACACAGATTTGCAAGAAATACCCTTAAAGTTTTGTTCAACAGAAATACAAATAAAAAAAAAAGGAAACGAGGAATTTTAGGAAAGAGTTCGCCAAAGTAATACTTAACTTAAGTAGAGGGATATGATTATCCTTCACCATCGCCAGGAGCAGTGTATTTCTCCAGACCCGGAAGGGGAAGAGGAGTTCTAAAAATACTGATGGGTACCCTCGCAAAACCAAAGGGGCCCATCATTAGCGTTAAGAATCAATGAATAACCGAAACAAGAACAGATCCAAGAACCAATACATGAATGCTGGAAGATGACCAAACTACATAAAAGAATAAACTCAAGATCCATCTTACAGAAATATAAAGAAAACAATAGAACATAACCAATGATCTATATAACACTCTGCAATAAGTTTTAAGGAAATGCAGGGTTGACACGATGCCAAAACCTCAAACGCGTATGCCTGGTAAGACGCTCGGAAAGAGAAAAGGGGGGGCAGGTAGAACTTAACCGAACATCTTTAACTTCAGTCAGAGTATAATCCCTGCTTAAGGGTTTGGCCAACTACTATTATTTTTGGGAGATTCTCAAATAAGGAAAAATCACAGTCTTACTAGTTATCAAAGAGTATTTGGGATGGACCCCTGTTTCTTTTCACAACCCAGATAGAAACAACTTGCCAGAGAGGTTCCAGAATAAAAAATAAATAGGCTTAGCATACATGCATGTATAAGACCCTAACCCTTTTAAACATACAATTTCCTTTTTCGATGAAGCATAACAGGGAATAGTAATAAAAGAACGACGAGTACAGGAGGAGGGAAAGAAGGGCCTATGGGAAATAAACAGGATAATACCAAAACAGTAAGTCGAAATAAAGGACAAAAACTATAGTAAAATTATTATTTAGGATGGATACATACCGAACATGATAAATATGGGAGATGCTCCAAGCCACCATGCCCGTGCACAGTAAAGTCAAGAACAGAGGAAAACACATGATTCAACTCAGAGTAGATTGGCACAAAGATGAAAATGAATCATGGCTGCTACCCTAAAACATGATCCCACACATTTTGAATGTGGTGGGTATGACGAGGAAATGCACCATACCCTCTCGTTTCCCCTCCACCTCCATTAATGGCTCGATAGAAAATTAAATTCAACTATCAATACATCTAGTCACATTTAATAAAATTAGGAGGACAAGTAAGGATCTCCTCAAAACCCTTTTAATGCTAGTTCAGTTAGTGTCGGTGGTTGGAGTTAGTTAAGCCTGGAAGGTTTAATCATCTGCCACCTTAGGGATTCGCTTACAACCAAGTAGATTATTGGGTTACGAATTCGGTCAACAGAATAATTCCCAAGGAAGCCCTTGAAGTCCATGGCCACCTTTACCAAAAGAAAAACCAATAAATCTAACGTTAAAGCAAATATTTCGACCCCCTTCCTTTTGTCTCTAAAGTTTTCGGGGACTTGAAGTTTAGGCTTGTGCGTTTGTATGAGAGTGGATGTTTTATAAGAGGCTGAAAACCTAAGTACTGGGCCTATGTCCACCTTTCTCATTACTACAAAGTTTTAACATTTAACCACTTACGAAGAAAAGTATAACTTAAATGAGTATTGAGGAGTAAACAGAAATTGAATACACGAGATATTACGATTTTAAGGATTAATCCCCTTATTATAAATCTATCATATAGACTTAGAGCGTAATTCTCTTAGAAGTTTTTTTTTTTTTTTTTGTGATGAAATTGAGGTTTATTACATATGGTATCAGAGAAAAAGTTACAAAAATGGGCCTGAACAGGGCCACATTAATTTCTTAGTATATATATTCCGATTTATGTAAGACAAATAAACATTATGGTTACAAATAGAAAGCCTTTTCTGCTTTGTATTAAATATGGCAGCTCAGGACGATGTAGAAATCAGGATGGAAGGAAATCCACAACAAAGACCCTCTGGACATCCAAGATAGAACAGTGATGGAAGCTCACCCACAGAGGTGTTGGAAACAATGAGGAATCTTGTTGTTGAACTACAGATTTTCAAAGCCAATAATGAAAAATTGAAGAAAGCACAACAGGAACAACAAGAGATAAATGAAGTCTTGTTGCATAGTATAGTCACCAAGAAAATCCCAAAGGATGATAACCATGATGAAGAAGTCAACAAAAGGGCCTCCAAGAACTCTGGGTCAGAAACAAAAAAAGGAGACCGTTCGTCTGAAGGAACACCTTCAGCTGAAGACAAAACTAAATCAGACAGAAAAAGAAAACACGTAGACCACCTTGAAGGAGAATTTAAAAAGATTAAACCAACTACCTTTGATCTACAAGTATTCCAGCAAGATGAAGGTCAGAATGGCCATCTACAATCTGAAAGGGAAGGCCAACATTTGGTGGCAAGACATGAAATTGGCCAAGGGCCTAAAGGAGAAATAGTTGGAATGGTCTGACTTTAAGAAGTATTTCAAGAAACAATACCTTCCTGAAAGCTATTATGAAAGGAAGATGAAATAATTTTACAAGTTACGACTCGGACAGATGATGATGGAGGACCTTATAAATAAATTTCTGGAATTACTAAGGTTCGTACTGTACATCCGGGAGGATAAGGTAAAAATCCATTGATTCTTAATCTTTTTACCACAGTCCTACAGGTAAAGAATTGAGTTTGACAACCCCAAATCCTTGAGTGAAGTATTCAAGAAATCATGAATGTGCTATGATCGGTATAAACAATGGGTAGAGTTTCCCAAAGCATGGAAGGATAAGAATCAAGATCGAATGAACCAGCGGAAGAAGGGATACCAACCAACTCTTTATCAGAATGCAACAAAAAGTTTTTCGAGGAAGGATTTTCACTCCAATCATCCAAATACGCAAAGCAACGGTAAACCGATAAACCCGGGAATGGAGAAGTTTGGGGACAACACCCACGATCCATTAAAGTGTTAGGAATGTAGAGAGCCTCATCTAAGGAGGAACTGTCCACATTTAATTTAAGCAAACATAACTGTTGTTCATAATTTGCAGGAAGCCTCGAAGGTGGGAGACGTCGGAAAAAGCCTGCATCAGATAAATGCAACCATAGATGGTCGAAAAGCTGACCACTAATCCTCAGTGGTAGAAATCGAAGGTAAAATCAATAACACTCGAATTTCTGTTCTAATTGACCCTGGAGCTACGTTAAGTTATATTACCCCTGATGTAGTAGAGTAAAATAAAATTAAGAAACAGAAGCACACAAAATCATGGCTTGTACAACTAGCAACAAGTACTAAAAGGAAAGTAGTTGACTTTATTTCTGACTTTGAGTTCAGCTTAGATGGTCAATATATAAGAACAAATATGAACATCCTACCACTAGGATCTTACGATATGATTATCGGGATGGATTGGTTGGAACAACACAAAGTAGTACTAGATTGTTATAGAAAGATACTTAGCTATAAACACGATTTTGGCACTGCTAGAACAACCCAAGGTATACCAAAATCGATATCAGTCAGACAAGTTTCAACGATGCAACTCAAGAAATTTATGAGGAAGGGACGTCAAGTTTATGCCACCAAGTGATGAATCTGTTAGAAAAAGAAGTTAAGCGAAAGTTAGAAGACTTCGCTATCCTACGTGAATTCAGAGACATGTTTGTGGATGAGATACCATAATTACCTCCTAGAAGGGAAATAGACTTCTCCATAGACCTACTACCCAGTTCAGCCCCTATCTCAAAGGCACCGTACTGAATGAGTCTACCAGAACTAACAGAATTAAAAATACAATTACAGGAATTGTTGGACAAAGAGTATATCAGACCGAGTGTCTCACCATGGGGGGCACCGGTCCTCTTTGTGAAAAAGAAAGATGGTACTCTAAGACTATGTATTGATTATAGACAACTGAACAAAATGACTATTAAGAACAAATACCCCTTACCAAGGATAAATGATCTATTCGATCAAGTAGGTGGGGCCAAGATCTTTTCAAAGTTGGATTTACGATCTGGTTATCATCAAGTTAGGATAAAAGATGAGGACATAAGAAAAATAGCTTTTCGGACAAGATATGGACACTACGAGTTCGTAGTCATACCTTTCGGACTCACTAACGCACCAGACACGTTTATGTGCTTGATGAACAACATCTTCAGTCAATACTTAGAAAAGTTTGTGGTAGTATTTATCGATGATATTCTGGTGTATTAAAAAACGGAGGAAGAACATGATGAACACTTAAGTATAGTTCTGCAAACGTTGAGGAAACACAAACTGAACACCAAATTTGACAAGTGTGACTTCTATAAAAAAAAATACAATATTTAGGACATGTAATTTCAGCAGAAGGCATTGCCATAGACCCGAAGAAGAAAAATCCATTATGGAATGGCTGGTACCTAAGGATGTAGCGGATATCCGGTCATTCATTGGAATCACTAGATATTACCGCAGGTTTATAGCAGGGTTTTCTAAGATAGCCTACCCTATCACGTCATTACAAAGGAAAGGGACCAATTTTAACTGGTCAGAGAAGTGTCAAGGAAGTTTCAACAAACTAAAGGAATTATTGACACAACAAACCAATTACAGAAATGGTTCCTTAATTGAATTCTTCTACCATTAACTGTCTAGGCCTTCTTGGCAGGGGAAAAATGGAACCCGAGTACCTATTAAGAGGGGGTGAAATCTCTTTGAGTGTGTCCTCGCATGGTTGAAACCCCTGGACAGAGTTGCGAGAAATACCCTTAAAGTTTTGTTCAACAGAAATACAAATAAATAAATAAAAAAAGGAAACAAGCAATTTTAAGAAAGAGTTCACGAAAGTAATACTTAACTTAAGTAGAGGGATATGATTATCCTTCGCCATCGCCAGGAGTCGCGTATTTCTCCAGACTCAGAAGGGGAAGAGGAGTCCTAAAATTCCTGATGGGTACCCTCGCAAAACCAAAGGGGCCCATCATTAGCGTTAAGAATCAATGAATAACCGAAACAAGAACATATCCAAGAACCAATACATGAATGCTGGAACATGACCAAACTACATAAAAGCATAAACTCAAGATCCATCTTACAAAAATATAAAGAAAAAAATAGAACAGAACCAATGATCTATCTAACACTCTGCAATAAGTTTTAAGGAAATGCAGGGTTGACACGATGCCAAAACCCCAAACACGTATGCCTGGTAAGATGCTTGGAAAGAGCAAAGCGGGGGCACGCATAA
Source organism: Picea engelmannii (assembly GCA_009831015.1). Lineage (NCBI taxonomy): Eukaryota > Viridiplantae > Streptophyta > Pinopsida > Pinales > Pinaceae > Picea > Picea engelmannii. The sequence continues at coordinate 123,539 of ML789699.1, read as the reverse complement.
CTTAACTGAACATATTTAACTTTAGTCAGAGTATAATCCCTGCTTAAGGGTTTGGCCAACTACTATTCTTTCTGGGAGATTCAGAAATAAGGAAAAATCACAGTCTTACCAGTTATCGAAGAGTATTTGGGATGGACCCCTGTTTCTTTTCACAACCCCGATAGAAACAACTTGGCAGAGAGGTTCCAGAATAAAAAATAAATAGGTTTAGCATACAGGCATGTATAAGACCCTAACCATTTTAAACATATGATTTTCTTTTTCGATGAAGCATAACCGAGAATAGTAATAAAAGAACGACGAGTACAGGAGGAGGGAAAGAAGGGCCTATGGGCAATAAACAGGATAATACCAGAACAGTAAGCCGAAAAAAAGGACGAAAACTACAGTAAAATTATTATTTAGGATGGATACATACCGAATAGGAGAAATATGGGAGATGCTGCAAGCCACCATGCCCGTGCACAGTAATGTCAAGAACAGAGGAAAACGCAGGATTCAACTCAGAGTAGATTGGCACAAATATGAAAATGAATCATGGCTGCTACCCTAAAACATGAGCCCACACATATTGAATGTGGTGGGTATGATGAGGAAATGCACCATACCCTCTCATTTCCCCTCCACCTCCATTAATGGAGTATTTGGGTTGGAGGAGGGTATAGGGTGACTCTCGTTTCCCCTCCACCTCCATTAATGGATCAACAGAAAATTAAATTCGACTGTCAATACATCTAGTCACATTTAATAAAATTAAGAGGGCAAGTAAGGATCTCCTCAAAACCCTTTTAATGCTAGTTCAGTTAGTGCCGGTGGTTGGAGTTATTTAAGCCCGGAAGGTTTAATCATTTGCCACCTTAGGGATTTGCTTCCAACCAAGTAGATTATTGGGTTACGAATTCGGTCAACAGAATAATTCCGAAGGAAGTCCTCGAAGTCCGTGGTCAACTTTACCAAAATCAAAACCAATAAATCTAATGTTAAAGCAAATATTTCGACCCCCTTCCTTGTGTCTCTAAAGTTTTCGGGGACTTGAAGTTTAGGCTTGTGTGCATGTATGAGAGTGGATGTTTAATAAGAGGCTGAAAACCCAAGTACTAGGCCTACATCCACCTTTCACATTACTATAATGTTTTAACATTTAACCACTTACAAAGACGAGTATAAATTAAATGAGTATTGAAGAGTAAACATAAATTGAATACACATGATATTACGATTTTAAGGATTAATCTCCTTATTATAAATCTATCATACAGACTTAGAGCGTAATTCTCTTAGAAGTTTTTTTTTTTTTGTGATGCAATTGAGGTTTATTACATATGGTATCAGAGAAAAAGTTACAACACTAGGCTTGAACAGGGCCATATTAGTTGCTTAGTATATATATTCCGATTTATGTAAAACTAATAAACCTTATGGTTACAAATAGAAATCCTTTTCTACTTTGTATTAATTATGGAAGCTCAAGACAATGCAGAAATCATGATGAAAGGAAATCCAGAGCAAAGACCCTCTGGAGATCCGAGACAAAACAGTGACGGAAGCTCACCCACGGAGGTGTTGGAAACAATGAGGAATCTTGTTGTTGAACTACAGATTTTCAAAGCCAACAATGAAAAATTGAAGAAAGCACAACAGGAACAACAAGAGATAAATGAAGTCCTACTGCGTAGTATAGTCACCAAGAAAATCCCAAAGGATGATAAGCATGACGAAGAAGTAAGAAAAAGGGCCTCCAAGAACTCTGGGTCAGAAAAAAAAAAGGAGACAGTTCGTCTGAAGGAACACCTTCAGCTGAAGACAAAACTAAACCAGACAGAAAAAAAAAACAAGTAGACCACCTTGAAGGAGAATTTAAAAGGATTAAACCAACTACCTTTGATGGAGAATCCAGGACAGGAGAAGAAGCTGAGGCATGGTTGTTGGACGTCAAAAAATACTTCCAGATCTACAATTATTCCAACAACATGAAGGTCAGAATGGCCATCTACAATCTGAAAGGGAAGGCCATCATTTGGTGGCAAGACCTGAAATGGGCCAAGGGCCTAAAGGAGAAATAGTTTGAATGGTCTGACTTTAAGAAGTATTTCAAGAAACAATACCTTTCTGAAAGCTATTATGAAAGGAAGATAAAATAATTTTACGACTTATGACTCAGACATATGACGATGGAGGACCTTATAAATAAATTTTTGGAATTACTAAGGTTCATACCATACATTCGAGAGGATAAGGTAAAAATCCAGCGATTCTTAAGCTGTTTACCACAGTCCTACAAGTATAGAATTGAGCTTGACAACACCAAATCCTTGAGTGAAGCATTCAGGAAAGCACGAATGTGCTATGACCAGTATAAACAACGAGTAGATTTTCCCAAAGCCTGGAAGGATAAGAAGCAAGATCGAATGAACCAGTGGAAGAAGGGATACCAACCAACTCCTTATCGGAATGCAGAAAAAAGTTTTTCAAGGAAGGATTTTCACTCCAATCATCCAAATACGCAAAGCAGTGGTAAACCAGTAAACCTGGGAATGAATAAGTTTGGGGACGACACCCGTGATCCATTAAAGTGTTGGGAATGCGGAGAGCCTCATCTAAGGAGGAACTGTCCACATTTAATTTCAACAAACATAACTGTTGTTCATAACTTGCAGGAAGCCTCGATGGTGGGAGACGTGGGCAGAAGCCTGCATCGGATAAATGCAACCATAGATGGTCGACAAGCTGACCACCAGTCCTCGGTGGTAGAAATCGAAGGTAAAATCAATAACATTCGAATTTCTGTTCTAATTGACCCTAGATCTACGTTAAGTTATATTACCCCTGATGTAGTAGAGTCAAATAAACTTAAGAAATGGAAGCACACAAAATCATGGCTTGTACAACTAGCAACAGGTACTAAAAGGAAAGTAGTTGACTTTATTTTTGAATTTGAGTTCAACTTATATGGCCAATATATAAGAACAAATCTGAACATCCTACCACTAGGATCTTACGATATGATTATCGGGATGGATTGGTTGGAACAACACAAAGTAGTACTAGATTGTTGTACAAAGATAATTAGCTATAAACATGATTTTGGCACTACTAGAACAACCCAAGGTATACCAAAACTGGTATCAGTCAGACAAGTTTCAGTGATGTAACTCAAGTAATGTATGAAGAAGGGATGTCAAGTTTATGCCATCCAAGTGACGAATCTGTTAGAAAAATAAGTTAAGCCAAAGTTAGAAGACTTCGTTGTCCTACGTGAATTCAAAGACATGTTTGTGGATGAGATACCAGAATTACCTCCTAGAAGGGAAATAGACTTCTCCATAGACCTACTAACCGTTTCAGCCCCTATTTCAAAGGCACCGTACCGAATGAGTCTACCATAACTAATAGAATTAAAAATACAATTACAGGAATTGTTGGACAAAGAGTATATTAGAGTGAGTGTCTCACCATGGGGGGCACCAGTCCTCTTTGTGAAAAAGAAAGACAACACTCTAAGTCTATGTATCGATTATAGACAACTGAACAAAATGATTAGTAAGAACAAATACCCCTTACCAAGGATAAATGATCTGTTCGATCAAGTAGGTGGGACCAAGATATTTTCAAAGTTGGATTTACGATCTGGTTATCATCAAGTTAGGATAAAAGACGAGGACATAAGAAAAACAACTTTTCAGACAAGATATGGACACTACGAGTTTGTAGTCATACCTTTCGGACTCACTAACGCACCAACCACATTTATGTACCTGATGAACAACATCTTCAGTCAGTACTTAGACAAGTTCATGGTAGTATTTATCGAAGATATTCTGGTCTATTCAAAAACGGAGGAAGAACATGATGAACACTTAAGTATAGTTCTGCAAACGTTGAGGAAACATAAACTGTACGCTAATTTGACAAGTGTGACTTATATAAAAAAGAAATACAATATCTAGGACATGTAATTTAAGCAGAAGGCATTGTCATAGAGCTGAAGAAGACAAGAGACATTATGGAATGGCTGGTACCTAAGGACGTAGCGGATATCTGGTCATTCATGGGAATCACCGGATATTACCGCAGGTTTATAACATGGTTTTCTAAGATAGCCTACCCTATCATGCCATTACAAAAGAAAGGGACCAAGTTTAACTGGTCAGAGAAGTGTCAAGGCAGTTTCAACAAACTTAAGGAATTATTGACAACTGCACCCATATTGAAGGTAGCAGACCCATATAAAGACTTCACCGTATGTGTTGATGCAAGTAAAGAAGGACTAGGTGGTGTCCTAACTCAGGAAGCATACGTTATTTGTTATGAGTCCCAGAAATTAAAAGAACATGAGCAAAATTATGTCACTCATGAATTAGAATTGGCAGCGGTAATACATGCCTTAAAAATGTGGCGACACTACATAATGGGTAGGAAATTTCTACTATTGACGGATAATAGCGGGGTGAAATATCTGTTTAACCAAATAGACCTTAATGCAAGACAAGCAATATGGATAGCCTTCTTGAGCAAATTCGACTTCGATGTCAGACATATCAAGAGTAAGGAAAATAAAGTAGCATACGCTTTAAGCAGAAGAGTCCATGGGTTATTTGAGATAAATATTAGTAGGGCAGAAAGTGATCTGGAACAAAGGATAAGGACGAGAGGTATTAACTAGGGAAATTACACTAAGATGATGGAAGAATTAGAAAAAAGTAACGCAAACTCAGATAAACCAGATCTAAGTATCGACAAAAAGGGACTATTACGATTTAAAAACATACTTTACATACTAGATTCAACAGAGTTAAAATTAACAGTTTTGGATGAAGTGCATAAGAAACCGTATTCTGGCCATCTAGGTTACCAGAAAACAATAGCAGCACTTAGAAAACTATTTTACTGGCCTAATATGAAAGGCGAAACAACATAATACTTGGCTAGGTGCCAGGATTGTCAGCAGGTTAAGGCCAAGCACCAACATCCATCTGGCCTACTACAACCATTACCAGTACCAGAATGGAAATGGGAGACCATATCGCTGGACTTTATAATAGGTTTGCCTAAAACTTAGAAACATAATGATTCTATCATGGTTGTAATCGATAAACTCAGTAAGTCTGCACACTTTATTCCTGTAAAGTCTACTTTTAAAGCTATAAACATTGCTGAAATATTCATGAAAGAAATTTTTAGACTGCATGGTATTCCTAAAATGGTGACTTCAGATAGATATTAGTAGGGAAGAAAGTGATCTGGAACAAAGGATAAGGACGAGAGGTATTAACGAGGGAAATTACACTAAGATGATGGAAGAATTAGTAAGTCTGCACACTTTATTCCTGTAAAGTCTACTTTTAAAGCTATAAACATTGCTGAAATATTCATGAAAGAAATTTTTAGACTGCATGGTATTCCTAAAATGGTGACTTGAGATAAATATTAGTAGGGCAGAAAGTGATCTGGAACAAAGGATAAGGACGAGAGGTATTAACGAGGGAAATTACACTAAGATGATGGAAGAATTAGAAAAAAGTAACGCAAACTCAGATAAACCAGATCTAAGTATCGACAAAAAGGGACTATTACGATTTAAAAACAGACTTTACATACCAGATTCAACAGAGTTAAAATTAACAGTTTTGGACGAAGTGCATAAGAAACCGTATTCTGGCCATCTAGGTTACCAGAAAACAATAGAAGCACTTAGAAAACTATTTTACTGGCCTAATATGAAAGGCGAAACAACATAATACTTGGCTAGGTGCCAGGATTGTCAGCAGGTTAAGGCCAAGCACCAACATCCATCTGGCCTACTACAACCATTACCAGTACCAGAATGGAAATGGGAGACCATATCGCTGGACTTTATAATAGGTTTGCCTAAAACTCAGAAACAAAATGATTCTATCATGGTTGTAATCGATAAACTTAGTAAGTCTGCACACTTTATTCCTATAAAGTCTACTTTTAAAGCTATAAACATTGCTGAAATATTCATGAAAGAAATTTTTAGACTGCATGGTATTCCTAAAATGGTGACTTCAGATAGAGACGTAAAATTCACATCCTCTTTTTGGAAGCAATTGTTTGCAGGGATAAATACTAATCTGAAATTCAGTACAAGTTATCATCCACAAATGGATGGACAAACCGAAATAACAAACCAAATTGTAGAGGATATGCTCCACATGTACGTAAGAACAAAACCGAGCAAGTGGGAAGACTACCTGCACTTGGTAGAATTTGCATATAACAATGGGTACCAAACTTCGACTAAGTTGAGCCCTTTCGAAGTACTATACAACATAAAGTGTACGACTCCAATTAGTTGGGATAACCCGACTGACAAACTTATGGTTGGACCAGAGATGCTCCAGGAAATGGAGAACATGGTAAGGAAGGTACAACAGAACTTGAAAGAAGCACAGGACAGATAGAAGAGCTACACAGATCAGAAAATAAGACACTTGGAATTTCAAGTGGGAGACTATGTTTATTTGAAGGTCAAAGCATGAAAGAGCTCGTTGAAGGTAGGGAACTATGCCAAGCTGGCACCTAGGTTTTGTGGGCCCTTCGAGACACTAGCTTGAATTGGACCGGTAGCATACCAACTTGCACTTCCTGCTAATCTAAGAATTCATAATGTATTTCATGTTTCTTTGTTAAAAAAATATATTCATGACCCTACTCATATGATTGATTGGAACTTGGTGCAGGTGGAACCCGAAGGTGAGTTCTAGGTGGAACCCCTGTGCATTTTGGACCGTAGAGAAATAACACTTCGGAACAGAGCCGCCACTCAGGTAAAGGTGCAATGGAATCACTTTAGTCCTGAGGAGGCCACTTGGGAGTTAGAGGGAGATTTGTGGAAATCTCATCCAATACTATTCCAAGGAAGGGACGAACACTAAGGATATTGTTTTACTGAAGGGGTAAAGGATGTGACATCCCCAAAAATAAAGTATTTTTGAAATTTTTTTTTGTTTGAAATTTATTCCGTTTTTAGTAAATTCAAATTTGGAAAATTTTTGCCATTTATGGCAATTTCAAATTTCTAATTTGATAATTGTAATTAATTATTATGACTGTCGGGAAGAGACCTAATTTGACCCAACTAATTATTTGACTATGACACTTGTATAAAAACAGAATATTTTATATTGATTTCAGGAGGACAAATGGAACAACCATGTTAAATTTAACTGACCATGACTCCATGAATGGGGAACATGTTGGAACTACCTCTAGGTTGATTGTTACAAGTGGAAAATCAATTCTTTGGCCGTTGGAAGCCCCTGAAAATCAGTTATTTAGAAAGCTGCAAAAATTCCCAAGGGAGGGAAAAAGACCTGTAATGCCCATATATTACTAAGGGTCATTAAGTTTCCTAAACATTTTAAGAAAGTAAATTGAAACAAAACTTCATAACATAATATTGAATTTTATAACAACAACTTCAGTAACTTGGATTTATCAATAAATACTAAATGATTTATAGTATGAAATAAATACATAACTTAACAAGTACCTGGATCTGATGCTAATTTCTGTTGCCTCTTTTCTTTGCTGCTGCCTTTCTGCTCCCTGCTACACAGATCAACCCTGCCACAAACAGGAAAATAGCTGCCCAAAACTACTGTCCTCCCTGCCAACTAGGAAAACTACCTAGCTCCAGGATATCTACGGATATCCTGGCCCTCCGTGCCCAAAACCTCCAGCAACTCAGTGCCTCCCCTGATCAAAA
>ML789699.1:95419-105485 GCA_009831015.1 Picea engelmannii | reverse complement strand
ATTTTTCATTGATCTATTAATTTTATTTCACAGGTCATTAAATGTGATCTGTAATTTGAATTATTACTCAGTTAACCATAATTAATTTCTTTTAATTAATTTTACTTTATAATCTTTAAGCATGTATCCAATTAGGGTCGTTATAAGACCTAGGCAAATTGATAAATAACATATGTAAGGAAGCAAGACACTTCCAAGTATGCTGGGAAAGAGACTATTGATTTTTACTTGTTGTTATGAACACTACCGAGTGAGTGTGAGGGAAGGAGAATCTACTGGAATTGAAGGACATTGCTGAGGAGGAGTTCCTAGTTCGCTCTCGTGGATTCATGGTCAGGCTAGGGGGTGAATCGGGCAAGTGATTTTGGCTGCCTCTTCTACAGTTGGGAGGAACGTGGTTGTTCCCTTTGTCGTTCCACAAATTGGTTCAGATATTTTAGATTCCTCCTTCTTTGCTTGAATGATTTTGGGTAATTTGATATTATGCATCTGTTGGTGTTAAGATGAAATAATTTCCATGGATGATATATGTTTTTTTTTGTATGAAGTTACAGTCAAAAGTTAAATCTCTAGGCAGAATTACCTATGTACACCTGAACTCGAAATAACAGATCTATCTACAGGAGTACGTTCATTTCTGTAATTGAAATATTAGGAAGATCTATCCATAAATATTTGGAGTTGAGGAATTCTGTATATATGTTACATATCAACTTATATATATGATTACAGTTTATTATTTGTTGTAGTAACGATTGTATCTATATGGTTTCTGTAGGTCATATATTGGATAATCGTCTATTCTATTAAGTAATATACTTATATTACTATTATATTGTGACTCATTGTCATCACAGGTTCCACGTACAAGTGTACGGGTTTATAAATAACACATATTGTCTGTACTGGTAATAGAATTGAATCTAGACAGTGTACTGGTTTACAAAAACCACTGTGTTTTTTTGTCATGCTTAGGATAGATCTATTCTGCTCGAATCATTAAATTCATCATGCAAATTTTGAAACTTCAAGTCCTGGAAAATCCTCTACCTATCATAAGATCATCATGAGCCATACAAATTTAAGGGTTCATTTTTGTAGTGGATTTTCAAACCTGTGTAAACATTTGTATAAAACTGGAACGAATTTTCAGAAGTATTATATCTTTTTTTTAACTGTACAGATCTAAAGGCCTTATTAATTTAATAAGGGGTTTATGAAGTATCAAACAAACTTATGACTACAATTATGAATATATATATGTAAATGTTCATTCAGTAATCATTATAACGAATGGCATACAATTAGTAGCATACAATTGTAAAGGATTATGCTAGAATCAAAACACAGAGACATCATTCACGTTACACTGATAGATTCCAAACTCTTCTGAATACCCAAGGATTAATATTTCGGCTGCACCAGCTTGACAAGGAAATGATTAACTCAGACATTCATACGTTTGGAAAACTAGGTACTTAGTTCCAGAAATTGGAGTACACTCGGGTCGAACACAACAAAAAGATAGGTCTAAACTATTACAGATCCGGGATAAACATTACAAGAGAAAACACAAGTGTTTTTATTTACCAACACGCTTATAGGTATGCTGAGGATCTATGATGCCAAAAAAAAATTGAGGTAAGGCTACAAGAGATGGAAATAAAATACCATTCACAATTCATTTCATTTCAGACATGTCGAGAAAACAGTGCCAGTATAGGAAAGAAATCAGTCATATTTTTTCCTTCGAATAATACTTAATACAAGTCATAGTAAGAAATCGATTTAATCCTTGGGTAAATATAGAAATTTAAAGTTGACTCTCAGAATTCGACTGTGAGAAGGAGTAACAAAGTTAAAATCTAACACACATCGAACCAATTATAGGAATGGTTCCTTAATTGAATTTTTCTACCATTAACTGTCTAGGCCTTCTTGGCAGGGGAAAAATGGAACCCGAGTACCTATTAAGAGGGGGTGAAATCTCCGAGCGTGTGCCCTCGCATGGTTGAAACCCCTGCATAGAGTTGCGAGAAATACTCTTAAAGTTGTGTTCAACAGAAATATAAATAAAATAAAATAAAAAAGGAAACGAGAAATTTTAGGAAAGATTTCGCCAAAGTAATACTTAACTTAAGTAGAGGGATATGATTATCCTTCGCCATTTCCAGGAGCCACATATTTCTCCAGACCCGGAAGGGGAAGAGGAGTCCTAAAATTCCTGATGGGTACCCTCGCAAAACTAAAGGGGCCCATCATTAGCGTTAAGAATCAATGAATAACTGAAACAAGAACAGATCCAAGAACCAATACACGAATGCTAGAACATGACCAAACTGCATAAAAGCATAAACTCAAGATCCATCTTACAGAAATATAAAGAAAACAATAGAACATAACCAATGATCTATCTAACACTCTGCAATAAGTTTTAAGGAAATGAAGGGTCAACAGGATGCCAAAACCCCAAAAGCGTATGCCTGGTAAGATGCTTAGAAAGAGAAAAGGGGGGGCACACAGAACTTAACTGAACATGTTTAACTTCAGTCATATTATAATCCCTGCTTAAGGGTTTGGCCAACTACTATTATTTCTGGGAGATTCTCAAATAAGGAAAAATCATAGTCTTACGAGTTATAGAAGAGTATTTGGGATGGACCCCTATTTCTTTCACAACCCGGATAGAAACAACTTGCTAGAGAGGTTCCAGAATAAAAAATAAATAGGCTTAGCATACATGCATGGATAAGACCCTAACCCTTTTAAACATACAATTTTCTTTTTCGATGAAGCATAATCGGGAATAGTAATAAAAGAACGACGAGTATAGGAGGAGAGAAAGAAGGGCCTATGGGAAACAAACAGGATAATACCAGAATAGTAAGCCGAAAAAAAGGACGAAAACTATAGTAAAATTATTATTTAGGATGGATACATACCGAACAGGAGAAATATGGGAGATGCTCCAAGCCACCATGCCAGTTCACAGTAAAGTCAAGAATAGAGGAAAACGCAGTATTCAACTCATAGTAGATTGGCACAAAGATGAAAATGAATCATGCCTGCTACCCTAAAGCATGAGCCCGTGCATATTGAATGTGGTGGGTATGATGAGGAAATGCACCATGTGACAACAATGAAGTGGAGTATTCGAGTTGGAGGAGGGTACAGGGTGACTCTCGTTTCCCCTCCACCTCCATTAATTCCTGGACATAAAATTAAATTCGACTGTCAATACATCTATTCACATTTAATAAAAGTAAGAGGACACATAAGGATCTCCTCAAAACCCTTTTACTTCTAGTTTAGTTAGTGCCAGTGGTTGGAGTTCATTAAGCTTGGAAGGTTTAATCACCTGCCACCTTAGGGATTCACTTCCAACCAAGTAGATTATTGGATTACAAATTTGGTCAACAGAATAATTCCCAAGGAAGCCCTCGAAGTCCGTGGTCACCTTTACCAAAAGAAAAACCAATAAATCTAACATTAAAGCAAATATTTTGACCCCCTTCCTCGTGTCTCTAAAGTTTTCGGGGACTTGAAGTTTAAGCTTGTGCACCTGTATGAGAGTGGATGTTTAATAAGAGGCTGAAAACCTAAGTACTAGGCCTATGTCCACCTTTCACATTACTACAAAGTTTTAACATTTAACCACTTACAAAGATGATTATACCTTAAATGAGTATTGAAGAGTAAACATAAATTGAATACATAGGATATTACGATTTTAAGGATTAATCCCTTTATTATAAATCTATCATACAGACTTAGAGCGTAACTCTCTTAGAAGATTTTTTTTTTTTTTTAATGACGAAATTGAGGTTTATTACATGAAGTCATATCACTCATGATCCCCCTAGAACCATGCCTATGTCCTCTTCATCTCTGTGACCTTTTCTCCCCCTGGAATCATGCCTCTATCCTCTGCATATGATAAATCTCTCCCCCTTTGGCATCAATAGAAAAGGTATCTTTCCATCTAGGGTTTCTCCCCCTAACTGAACTGTCCTCTTTATGGTGCTTCCTCTTTACATCTAAGACATATAAGATAAGCATTCAAAAGAACTAATTTTGGAGTAGAAATAACTCCGTGTATTTGGCGAAGATACTTAGAGGCTTCCCATGGAAGTGTTTTTGTAAAGATGTCTTCCACTTGTTATTTTGTGCCCACATACTCAACTCTGATGTTATTTTCTACAACCTGTTCCCATAGAAAGTGATACTTGATTGGAATGTTCTTCGTCTTGGAGTGCATCACCGTTTTATTTGAGATACTGATGGCGCTTGTATTATCACAATAGATTGGAATGGGATCATTATACTCAACCTGTATATCTGTCAGAGTTTGTTTCATATAAAGACCCGGTGTACAACATGCTGTTGTTGCAATATAATCTGCCTCAGATGTAGATAAAGATACTGATGATTGTTTCTTCCTTAGCCATGATACTAAACACTCACCCAAGTAGAACGTTTCTCCATTGGTGCTTCTTCGGTCATCAATACAACCTGCCCAATCTGTAACTGTGTAGGCAGTAAGTGATAGATCCTTTCCTTTCGGATACCATAACCCAAACTCTTATGTTCCTTTCAGATATCTGAAAATCCTCTTCACTACTAATACATGTGATTCCTTTGGTGCTGCTTGAAATCATGCCACCTGTCCAACTGCCTGCATTACATCTAGTCTGGATGTTGTCACATATAGTAGGATACCAATCATTGACCTGTATTTCCTTTGATATGTAGATTTTGAATCATCATCTTTGTTCAACTTGCAACTGGTTTGCAATCTTCCATTCCAAACCTCTTTAGAATTTCTCTGATATAATTGGTTTGAGAAATAAAAATTCCTTGGTTTCTTTGATATATTTGAAGTCCCATAAAGAAGGATAGTTCTCTAAGTAATGACATTTCAAATTCATTATGCATATCCTTTGTAAATTTGTGTCTTAACCTGTCATCATCACTACAAAAAATAATATCAACAACATAAACTTCAATTAATAAAATACTATCTTGACTTACCTTGATATAGAGGTTGTTGTCTGCACTTCCTTTTATGAACCCTGCCTGCTGTAGATATTTATCCAGTCTAGAGTACCATGCTCTAAGAGCCTATTTTAGACCATATAAGGCCTTCTTTAATTTACACACATAATCTGCGTTCTCTGACAACTGAAATCCTTCTGGTTGTTTAGTGTAGACTTCTTCTTCAAGTTCCCCATTCAGAAAAGATGATTTTATGTCCATCTGATACACTTTAATATCTTTGGAGCATGCATATGCTAAAAGAAATTGGATTTCTTCCATTCTGGAAACTGGGGAAAATGTCTCTTCAAAGTCGATTCCTTCAACCTATTCATATCCTTTACATACCAATCTAGCTTTGTTCCTTGTAACCTGTCCATGTTCATTCAATTTATTCCTGTATACCCAATTTTTGCCGATCATATTCTTATCCTTTGGTCTTGGAACCAATTCCCAAGTGTCATTTTTATCTATTTGGTCCAATTATTCATCCATGGCCTTATTCCAAAATTCATCCTTGTTGGCCTCTTCAAAACACGTTGGTTCAATCGTAGATGAGAGTGCTAGGTGTGTTTTCTATGGTGAATGAATTTTTCTTCTAGTTTCAACTCCTGCGTCTTTGTTTTCGATAATATGATTTGAAGGATGATTCTTATGTACTCGTTTGTTAGGTGTATTTGGAGGCACTAGCTGAACTTGCTCTTATGCTTCTGTTGGATCCTCTTCATCTTCCTCTTCTTTTTCATCTTCTGTTTCTTCTTCGTAAATCTATTCCATTGATTCATTTTCTTCTTCCTTTGATTCTTGTATACCTGTTTCATCAATTGTTACGTTGATGCTTTCCACAATTTTTTCAATCTCAGGTTGTAACACTTGTATGCTTTCCTTGTACTTGAGTAACCAACAAGTACTCCTTTGTCCACACGAGAGTCAAACTTTCCCATTCTACCATATTCTATTTTGATGTAGCATTTGCTTCCAAAAACTCTTAAGTGCTTCACATTTGCTGGTATTCCTTTCCATAGCTAGTAGGGAGTTTTTTCAGTGTTGTTTCTGAGCATTACTCTGTTTTGAATGTGAATTTTTGTATGCACTTCCTGTGTCCAAAAAAAATATGTCAATTTGGAATCCATTAGCATTGTTCGAGCCATTTCCTGTACTATCCTGTTCTTTCTTTCAACAACTCCATTCTGTTGAGGTGTCCTAGTAACGGAGAATTGTCTTTTTATTCCATGACTGCTGCAGTAGTCCATAAATTCCTTTGAAGTGAACTCTCCTCCATTATCATATCTCAAGAATTTGATTTTTTAATCCATTTCATTTTCAACCATTTCCTTGTAGACCTTGAAGTTTTCAAAATCTTCTGACTTATTCTTGAGAAAGAAAACTGCACTCATTCTTGTATAATCATCAACTAATAACATAAAGTATTTTACACATTTTAAACCCTTTGTTGTAGTTGGTCCAACTAGATCGGTATGCACAGTTTCCAGTGGTCTTGTTGTTGAATATTCCTTTGATTTGAACTCGGTCTTTATTTGCTTTCCTTGTTGACATTGCTTGCATAAAGTGTTGGTTAGTTTCGTGATCTGGGGAATTTCTCTAACTGCTTCCTTTTTGATGAATTTGACAAGGTTATCAAAATGTATGTGACCCATTCTTCTATGCCTTAGCCAACTTTAATCTTTCTTTTCTAGGCAGCACTTTTCATTTCCAATTTTAATTAATACATATATGTTGCTTGAAGTTCTTGCAGTTGTTGCAATCAATTTTCCTGAACCTTCTTTTCTTATCTCACACTTTTGTGAATCGAAAGTAACTTTATGAACTTGGTCACACATTTGAATCACACATAGAATATTATGTTTCATATCTTCTACTAGTAGAACATTTTCTTCCTTTGTATTCTTGTTCCCAATTCTGACTCTGCCTTTTGCCAATGATTTTAGCTGAGTCATCATTTTCGAAGGAGACTGATCCATCTCTTTCCTTTCTTAATGTAAGAAACTTGTCTCTATCACCTATCATGTGTTTTGAACATCCACTATCAACATACCAACCATGTTTCTTCTACTTAGATTTTAGAGCGAGTGCAAATTCTTCATTGCTGTATTGATTCTGCTTTCTTATCCATGTCCTTTTCCGTGGTTCCTATCTGTGATTGTTGTTGTTTTGTTGTGGTTCTCTAGGAGGGATTGTCATTCTGCAATCTTTGGCCATGTGTCCAAAGTTGTTACACTTGTAGCATTCCACTCCAGTGCTCAATGATTCAAAACTGTTGTAACTTCTTCTTTGTGTTTCACTAGGCCTTCTTGGATAACCCTTTTGTGTATGACTTTCAAACTTGTTTATGTCCCTGTTGTTATCTCTGCAATTCACAACTTTATGTCCAAAATTATTACATGCATAACATAAACCAAAAAATACAGTTTAATACCTGGGAGTTGAATATCTTCTGAAAGGAGGTGCTCTTATGAATTCTTCTTCTTCCCAAGACCTATCTGTTTTTGTCAGTCGTTGATTATGAAATCTGATTCTTCTCAGTGGAGGAGTGTCCCTGTAATTTTCTCTGTAGACCTTCCTATCGCCTTTGATTGTTTCTGCATAGCTTTTTGGATATGTTTCTTGTTCTGTTGTTTTGGAGCTTGATCCATTTTCCATATGATTGTATCCAAGTATGGACTTGTCATGATTAGGATTTTGACTGCTGATAATGTCATTCAAAACTTTTGAGTTGTTTTGCATATTTTTCTTTTGAAGATCCTTTCTTAATGTGGCAATATCTGCTTCCAAATTTTCAATGATTATGTCTCTTCCTTCTAGCTATTCTTTGAGTGCTTCCTCAATTCTTTTATCTTATTCAATTTGAACCTTCAAATTTGTGATCATTTGTTCTAATTCATGAGTGTCTTCTTTCTTGTCTAGTTCCTCTTGTAGCTTCTTGTTTTTCCTCTTTTCCCTCCTGATAACTTCTATGGAACTCAACAATTCCTCTCGGTAGTGATCAGGGGATCAAATTTTGCTCAATTTTCAAAGTGTTTGGAATGCGATGAAAACAGTTCCATTGCGTCCGTCTCGTCTTCCTGATTCTGGTGGTATATTTACTTTCTCAAACGGAGTCCGTATGTAGAAGATATCACAATCTGTTCGTCAAGCCAAACAGGGAAAATTGTTAGATGCTGACTGTACCAGTCCGTACAGTCCGTACGGTCTGACGTGGCAGGATCGTACGACCATACGATGGTGATGTGGCAGGTTGTTGTTGGTTTCTGGATAGAGAATAGGACGTTGACACGTGTCTGGTTGGTGGCAAATGACAAGAGGACACGTGGCCCAATCCATGGGCGCCACGTGTCCCCCATATTGTTTGGTTTATATTGATATATAAAATGTAATGGGAGTCCGTGCGGTTCAACCCCGGGACCTCCCCCCACATATAAACCTTTATATAACCGTCCGACCAATGCGCCCATGACATGTGACTTAATATATAACTCAACGCATTTTTTATAACGTTGTTGCAATGTATGAATGGGCGGGGGTCGGGCCGTGGCTTAGCCCCGACCCGTGGTTATTTGAAATGATATATGACCATGTTGTAAGGCCCAACGAATGGTGCGGATATATAACCAAAGTTTGTATATTGTAATATGTTCACATATATATACCGTTGTGTATTGGCGCGGGGTTGAAACATAACCCGTGGGTTTTGTTATTTAACCAATGGTTTAACGCGTGGGAGTTCCAACAGTTATGGCAGTTTAACCACTTGTTTTCCTAGCCCAAGGTTCCATGCGCCATATGCCCAGGTTCCGAGGCAGTTAGGGGCTGGCGTGCCCTTAACCGTCCTACGGTTTGCACCGTTGGCACGGTTGCGCCCGGTGCTGGGTTTTTGTGCTTAAAAGAGTGTGTGAGCCAGGTTCATGGAGAGCGGGTGCAAATTGTAGAACCAGAGATAGCAAGCTTGGAGAAGGAGACTTCCAGGAGGCCTATCTTTCTCATTTTTTGACCGATTGAGGTGCCGAAAGAGCCCAGACAGGGGTTTTGGGACATTGGGAAGCCATTGGAGCAGTCGGTTTGACAGTTTGAGCATTGTAAGACATGTTTTTGAGCACTTTTTGAGAAATTAATAATAATGATCCATTGGAAGCTGGACTAGGAGATGTAGCCCAGAAGAGGGGTGAACTCTTTTATCAATTGTTGTGCACATGTGTTTATGTTCAATGTTTATGCTGCTGTCTATGTGTATTTTTCATAAGAAATCCTTAATTTATGTGTTGCAAACTGATCCCGTTGCTTTAAACACATAACATTTCACTTGCAATTAATTATTCAAGTTTTTCAAGTCTTCTTCATTTTTAGATCAAGTTGGTATCAGAGCACTGGTTTTGAAGACTTGATTGTTTGCAAGTTTTGTTTCTGATGCTCACAAGGTTGAAACTCACAAGAGGAGAAGGTCAACTTGTGGAGCCAAGTTCTTATCCGAGAAGGAGGAAGCAGTTTCATTCACCGCAAGTTGCAGAGAGACATTCACCAAGCATGGCTCATGCATAAGATCATGAACGTGTTCTGGCTGAAGAGGAAGATTTCAGGCAGACTATCATACAGTTGAGAGATATGATGAAGGTCATGATGGAACGAAACATGATGTCATAGGGTGAAGGCTCTAACCCTTCAATGCATAAGGGAGGCGGTGGTGACAAGAATCCAAACAGAGATGGAGGGAATGGTGCTTCTCCACCACCCTCTCCTCTATCATCATCATCTTCTTCTTATTCTTCTACCAGTTCAAAACATCTTCCCAATGGGCATGGTAAAACTCCTTCACAAATTCCTTCATTAAAGCTTGATATAAAATTTGAGTTGCCACTTTATAATGGAGAAGTTAACATTGAAAAGTTAGATAACTGGATACGTCAAATTAAAGTCTATTCTAGAATACAAAAGATTCAAGATGATGAAACCAAAATTCAGTTAGCTTCATTAAGATTAGATGGTTCAACACTTATTTGGTGGGAATCTAAGACACAGG
>ML789699.1:62945-92756 GCA_009831015.1 Picea engelmannii | reverse complement strand
GGTTTGTACACTCCACTTCCAGTTCCTTCTCGACCTTGGGAAAGTATTTCCATGGATTTTGTTGGTGGTTTACCTATGTCGAGAAGAGGTCATGATTATCTTTATGTTGTGGTTGATCGTTTTAGTAAGATGTGCATACTGATTCCTTGTACTAAGAAGGTAACAACAGAACAAACGACACAGTTGTTCTTTCAAAATGTTTGGGTACATTTTGGTTTGCCCAAGTCCATTATTTCTGATCGGGATTCTCGATTTGTTGGAAGTTTTTGGTCAAGTTTATGGGCACTCATGGACATCAAGTTGAAAAAGAGCACAAATTTTCATCTGCAGACAGATGGTCAGACAGAGGTGGTGAATCGTACAGTGGTACATCTTCTTCGTGCTTATTGTAGTAAGCATCCTAAGCTTTGGGATGAACGTTTACACTACGTTCAGCATGCGTACAATCGAGCTAAGCACTCTTCGACTCAAATGTCGCCATTTGAGGCATGTTTTGGCTATTTTCCCAAGTCGCCTTTAGATTTCATCTTTGGGAAAGATATTGTTGTTGATGGGCAATATGATATTGATCGGGCAGAGAAGTTCATTGAACAAATTCAGTCGATACATCGGGTGGTGCAAGAGCAGTTGGAAAAGAGTCAGGCCAAGTACAAAGCGAGACATGACAAGCATCATGTTGATCACAGTTTCGAAGTTGGTGATGAAGTGTGGCTTTACATCAGGAAGGAGAGGCTTAAAGGAGAAGGTAAAAAGTTGAAACCAATTCGATATGGTCCCTTCAAAATTGTCGACAAGATTGGTAACAATGCTTTTCGTTTAGATTTTCCTCCATATATGGAGGAAAATATATACCGTTGTGTATTAGCGCAGGGTTGAAACATAACCCGTGGGTTTTGTTATTTAACCAATGGTTTAACACGCGGGAGTTCCAACGGTTATGGCGGTTTAACCACTCGTTTCCCTAGCCCAAGGTTCCATGCGCCATATGCCCAGGTGCCGAGGCGGTTAGGGGCTGGCGCACCCTTAACCGTCCTACGGTTTGCACCGTTGGCGCGGTTGCGCCTGGTGCTAGGTTTTTGCGCTTAAAAGAGCGTGTGAGTCAGGTTCATGGAGAGGGGGTGCGAATTGTAGAACCAGAGACAACAAGCTTGGAGAAGGAGACTTCCAGGAGGCCTATCTTTCTCATTTTTCGACCGATTGAGGTGCTGAAAGAGCCTAGACAGGGGTTTTGGGACACTGGGAAGCCATTGGAGCAGTCGGTTTGACAGTTTGAGCATTGTAAGACATGTTTTTGAGAACTTTTTGAGAAATTAATAATAATGATCCATTGGAAGCTGGACCAGGAGATGTAGCCCAGAAGAGGGGTGAACTCCTTTATCAATCGTTGTGCACATGTATTTATGTTCAATGTTTATTCTGTTGTCTATGTGTATTTTGCATAATTAATCCTTAATTTATGTGTTGCAAACTGATCCTATTGCTTTAAACACATAACATTTCACTTGCAATTAATTATTCAAGTTTTTCAAGTCTTCTTCAATTTCTTCTTTGACTTCTTCATATTATTCTTTGGCTTCTTCATATTTTCTTCAGAGTCTTCTTTATCAGAGTATTCTACTACCATGAATAGAACTCTTTTTGTCTCACTATCACTGACTTCATCTTCATCTGATGATGAGATGTATTCTTTGGTGCATAAGTTTTTCTTGAAAACTTTCTCTGTGGTTCTTTTGCCTTTATATTCTTGTTTTCATTTTGAGTAACCTCTATACCTGTCGTCGGTTCCCTTGTTCAGTCTTTTGAAAAAGTTGGCCACTTCATCATCATCTTCCAAGACATCACTATTGTTGCTATGTTCTTTTTCTTGTTGCTTTCCCTTTTTCTTTGATCTTTTGGATGCTTTGAAGGCTACTTCTTTTACATCTGGATTTTCCTGTTCAGTTCTCATTTCATATGTTGTGAATATTCCATGTAGTTCATCCATTATTATTGATTTTAGATGTTTTCTTTCTTCTAGTACTGATATCTTAGGGTCAAATCTCATAGGAAGAGATCTTAGTACCTTTGGAACAATTACAGATTCTTTGATTTCTTCTCCCAATCCCATGATTTCATTTACTGTTTCATCGACTTGTAAGAAGTAAGCTGAAATATTCTCA
The DNA here is from genome assembly GCA_009831015.1 of Picea engelmannii. NCBI lineage: Eukaryota > Viridiplantae > Streptophyta > Pinopsida > Pinales > Pinaceae > Picea > Picea engelmannii. Next base: position 90,597 of record ML789699.1, on the reverse strand, counting down.
TCTTATTTCATATTTAGTAGTTCAAATCGACCTGTGTAATTTTGAAGCTTTGCTGCTTTGACTTTTGAATCTCCTTCATAAATATTTCGAAGTTTGTCCCAAATTGCTTTAGCAGATTTACAACGTGAAACTTTGGTGAATACTGTTTCACCAAGACCATTTAGAAGTGCATTTGTGGATTTGGAATTATTTTGACCGAGTTTCACTGCTTTGTCATTTGTTGGCGGAACTGCTGGTACTATGTATCCATCTACAATTAATTGTCAAATTTCAAATCCATGTGCCTGAATATATGTCTTCATCCTTATGCTCCAAAATGCATATTTCTGTCCATCAAACTGAGGTATTCCATTTTTATACAAGTTGTTTCTCTCCATGATCTACCTTTCAGAGGTTAAACTAATTTCTAAAGGAACATGCTCTGATACCCATTGTTGAATTACTGAGAGGGGGGGTGAATCAGTGATAGAGAAATCCGATCCTTTTTAACCATATAATCCAAGTGTTATATCAATGTAGCATTATCATCCAATAAATGCAGAGTAAATAAGCAATGAACAAATGAGCAATCGTACACATACACAGTACACTAGTGTTTTATGTGGAAACCCAAAGAGGGAGAAAACCACATAATTATTTTTCTTATATGTCTTGAAGAATTGCATTCATTGGAAGCACCAACTTCCTTTGTTTTCCAGCTGCAACTAGAAGGAGGCTCCAACCCCCTAGTTTCTTAGGCTATAACATGAGGGAAGCTACAACTCCCCAATTCTCTGGCTACAACCAGAAGGATGCTACAACCCCCTATGTTCTTCGACTACAACCAAAAGGTGTCTACAACCACCTGTCCTTTCCCCGTCCAACTACCCTGACGTAGAAGTAGAATGATGGAACCACTGTCACACAATCACTGCGAGATATTGTTATAACCCTAATTTGCACCAAACATACTTACCTGGCATCAAGCTATCCCAGATGCCTTCTTTTTCAAGCCAGTACTGAACAAATTTGGTTAAAAAACCCTCTTTATAAAGGCCCATGCACCCTACTCCATTATTGCACATGTGTACACGCTAGCTTCTCTAATACAACCCGCGTGTACCTACAAAATCACAGAAAAAGGAAAGTTGCTGACGGAAAACACAGTTTTGGGAAAGTTAACTAAACCTTTGGGCCATGCATGGCCGGTCATTCGACCAAATACCTAGCTCCTTCTAGCCTATAAAAGAAGGGGTAAGGGTCCCATTTGAAAGGAGGAAAATCATAGTAAATAGACTATACCCAATTGAGCATTCCTCTTGTCCCAACCTTTAGCCATACTTGTGCAAAGAGAAGTATAGAGAAAAGCCGTTGGAGGACAGTTGAAGAGGAGCCCAGGACCAAGTTCGTGGAGCAGTGGTCGGCTTCATCATTGTAAGTTACTTTAGTGAAGTTAGTAATAAAGAAGTACTTTTCCTGTCCCACCATATGAGGTTTTCATTTTTCATTGCGTACATGTTGATTAAATATCTAACCCATTAAATTGTAGATCAAATACATGTGGAGTTCTTTGTTTGTCTTTTGTGAATGCAAGCTAGCCTTGGGAGGAGATTTGCAGTCAAAGAGAAACCAAGCATGAAGAGGGATCGATATCAAATGCTGAAATAAGGTATGCTCACTTGATCTTCTTAACTACGTATTTGCTTAAGAATAATGGGGATTAGGTCTGGGATGATGGTAAAAACTAGGAATCTTTAGGTATTTTCTGCATGCATGATAAAACCCTAAGTGCTTGTCCATAGAGGGATTTCCCACTCACAAAAAAATTTGCGACCTTACTGGGGATCTCTAGGGTTTATGGGAATATTTTTTCTTGGGTATTTTTAAAAACTGGTTTCATTCCTTGTTTTTAAAGTTTCTGTAAAAGTCTGAGCTAACAGAGATTCTGGTCTTCTATACTAGTTATCTCTATTTCTTTTCTTGAATGCATTTTTCTTTTTCTTTTTCGAGACCCACAGAGGTACACGCGACCTATATAAGGTTTGCACGCGTGTACCTATGCCCTACCTTCCTACAGCCCGCGTGTACACGCTAGCTGAGGAAGTGTCAGTCGCGTGTATGATTCCAGAAAATTTCTTCTAGAGAGGCAGTCATCCTCTCCCCTGTCAGAAATAATCCTTCTCAGGGGTTTTATAGAACTCATTCCAGTCTTTGTTGTTTGTAGTCTATAGATTAGGTTTCACCTCAGATTGGTTTATTCTATGAAGTTTTCCTTGAATTGTTTTCTTTTTTCTGTCAAAGTAAGTGTCCGAGTATTCAAGAGATTTTGGTTCTCAGTACCAACAGTCTTTTCCATGGCTTGATTGCTTTTCCTTTCATTTTTTAGAGTTTCATAAGTACATGCAGCCTGTATAAGGTCTGCATGCATGTACACACATCCTGACTTTACACATCTTGCGTGCACATGCTTGCTGTTGAACTGTCAATAGCGTGCCCGTGGAGAAATTTTTTGTTTAAGGTGAGGCAATCATCCTTTCCTTTGTCAAGAGTTATACCTCTCATGTTTTTTGTGTCTCTGTCATAGCGGTCAGTAAATTAGGTTTGATCACAACAATAGATTTCTTTTTCATTAAGAAGTTTTCCTCAAAATTTTCTTTTTATAGGGTTTTTAGACAAGTGTAAGAGTCCATTTTTAATTTGCTTGTGTGTTATATTTAAGGTGACTCTTTGCGATCTGCGCTTAGGCCAGAAGTTTTCTTGGTATTTACTTTTCGATATTTTTCCTTTTTTCTTTGTGAGCATTCAAAAAAAAAAAAAGTCTTTTATTTCTTTGTTTGGTTAAATAGTTGTTGGTTTGCATTAGTAACCAGAAGAAGTATTTTCTTTCATAAGTTCTTTACGTTTTACTTACATGATAAGTAGCTCGTAGTCGAGTGAAATCTTGTTTTGAGTTTGCTGTTCAAAGATCTTAGAAAATTTTATTTCAAAAAGTTGGTTAAAAAATTTAAAAGAGCAAATTTGAATTTGTCAAGAAGAAGTTATTTTGTTTCCATCTTTTTGTTTGTCTTTCTTTTCATTTCTAAAATCATCACTAGTTTCACTTTCATAACCTTTGAATTAATATAAGCCATAAAAATTAATGCTAAAATATAAAATCAATTAGACTTTTTATGTTTGTAAGGTCAACCAACTAGTTTAGGGTTAGGGCCTTGAATTAGGTTGGAGAGGAAACTCTTTAAGGCCATTAAATCAAACATTGGAGTCTGAGTTAGGGAGTGTCCAAGTTCAGTATATTGAAAGTTATCTGGGACCCCCCTCTAACAAAGGGGCTAAACATGAGGTCATGTGCAGAAAGGTAGCAGAGATAACCCCTCCAAATCCAGACCAATTGTAGTGGAGAACACATATAGAGGGCTTGTCTTGGGATTCCGTCGATTTCATTTGCCACAGAGCTTCGTGGGTCTCGAATCCATTCAAGGTCCTCATTTTTCTTCCATACCACTTTATTTCGATACCCTTGATAGGTTTTGGGCTCAATACCCTGCTCATTGTGGTCTACCCGACTGTCGACTGTACCCTCTTGGTGACTGTTCGCGCGCTGGCAACCTAGTTGCCTATCTTTTTTAGGGACATACATAGGTGACTGTGGGGGTATACCACGGTACCTAGGATAGAAAACTGGCCACAATTTGCAGAGTATATCCGGAGGGTTCTTCTGTGCCCGAGTTTCACTTTCACCGATAAGTTTCTCTAGTGTTGGTTGTTGTAACTGTTCTTCAAACTAGTTTAGTGTTTGCTTGTTTTATCTTATAGGGACATTTTTTAGTGTATGTTGTTTTTGAATGAATAGAAGTCCCTAGCGTGTCTTTGATCTTCTCACACAGTGGAGGATCACAAGCTCCACCGGTCATGAAGGCTTCTTTGCCTGCCACCGGTTACACTGGAGCCACCCCCACCACCACTAAGGCAAAAGCTAGACCAACAAGGGTCTTTTGAAGCGACCGGGTCAGAGGAAACTGTGCCCGACCAACATCCGGAGGAACCAACCGTTGTAAACCTTGGAGCGGAAACTCTTGGTCCTTATAACCCTCCAATCACTAACTTATCAGGGCTTGTCGTCGTACAGGTCCTACCTTATGAGCGCCAGACAGTGCCCCAAGTAGAAATGGAAACAAATGCTATCACTTCTTCTGGGAATCCTCAAATTCCCGCCATGGTTTTCATCACCGGGGGTAGTTTACCTCCAAACCCACCATCACGAGTCTAAGCCACCATGGTCTCGAATGCCTCTACCTCGAGCAGTGGTATGATCCTGTCTTTGGCCATGACCACTGCTCCTTTCACACAGAGTGCGACAGACCCTCTGTTGTCATACAGGATGGCTAGATTAGGTACAAGTCCTATACTATCCTACTCCACTTTGCAGAATTTAGGTATGGGGGCAGGGAGCTCTAACGCTCCTCTACAAGGACTGATGGGGGGCACTTCAACTCCTTTTAATGCTTTCCCTTACGAGGGAGGTCATATACCTCCTTCGTCCCCTTCCCTCGGTGGTACCCATCAACAATCCATCGGGCCAAACACACACCATAGTTCACTTGGAGTATGGAGTCAAGGACCACCTTCTCATAGTATGATGGTAGGGTCGACACCATTTTCTTTGTTTGGTGTGTTTGGTAACAACGCTTTCTTGTCAGCCGCTTTCCCGACTGGGGGCAACCTCGGTTATGGCCAACCTAATCCTATGCAAAGAACTATTCCTGCACAGGGGGAAAACCCAGGAACTTCTTCCACATCAAGACCTTGGAATTCTTGGCAAGGATCAGTTCCCTCTTCAGGAATGTCGATCTGGGGAAATTATTTTCACAACCAATGGAACCCCGGGCAAGGTGCAATACCTACACCCATCAGATCAGCATGGGGAAACCCTTCCCAAACTCCTCTGAATGTAATGCATGCCCAACCATCTACGTCCTATTTTGGGAATCATCCAATGATGTATCCTCAAATGAAAAATACGTACGTTGGTCATGGCCATGGGTTTTACCAGAACTCCAGCCAACAACCCAAATTTTCCTGGAAACCTGGTGCCAGTCAAACTCCAGGCCCCTTGTTCCATGGTTATCATCAACAACAACCAAAACTACCTTTATTGGCAACCTTACATTTTCCAGACTTGAAAAGATTGTTGAATGACCCCATCTGTCATGATCCATGTTGGCCTCCTATGCCGACGAAATTGCCTTCGGACATACCAAAGTTTGAGGCCAAGCTTAATGAAGATCCAGGGGATCATGTGACCACCTTCCATCTTTGGTGCTTGTCTAATTCGTTGAAAGATGACTCTGTACAATTGTGATTGTTTCAATGCACTCTCATTGGGAGTGCCATGAAATGGTATATCGAGATCAACCACTCGATATATTATTCCTTCGGTGAATTGGCAATGGCATTTCTAATCCATTTCCAATTACTTGTGAGATATGACGCCCACACAAAATTCCTAGCCAATTTTGAACAGAAAAAAGCAGACCATATCTTTGACCACATCCGAGAGTGGAGACTCCGGAAGAGTTTAATTAAGGTACCAGTCCCACCAACATTCCTTCTTGAGTGGTTCCTTAAGTCTTTGGTCCCATAGCTATCCAAAGATGTCACAACGTCGGGAGTGTTTTTCAAAAAATATGCCATCATGAGAGCTCAATAGCTTGAGATAATTTATTCTTAGTCTGGTTTACTGTACGAGGTTTTTCTTGATGCACCACGATCCATACTTGATAAGACCAGACAGAGAGCTGGACCACATGCCGATGGTATTGTAGGTTCAGCACAAACCAAGCCCACTGAACATATGACAAAACAAATGCAACAATTGTCTATACAACACACAACAACCAACCAAACTAATGTTTCATATGCTCCCCTTACCCAAACGTCAGATGTACATAGTGTGTAATCAACAAATCTGAAGGCCACCCAACAGCCTGGTGGAAAGAAAAAACAATGTAAGAAGGGTAAGGGGGATAATAAACCCACTAATAATGCTAGCGGGGGCAACACTAAGAAACAGAAGGAGAAGTATCCATGTAACCTGTGCACGAAAGACCACTCGACCCACCAGTGTCCTCGGCTTATAGAGTCCCAAAAGTTTGTGTCACAGGAGCAGCCTGTTGTGTTAACAAATCCATTCCAACATGGTCAAAAGCTAACCCAAACCTCTACAAGCGCGGAAGGGGGCAGTCAAGGACCCTCTCCATCTTCGAATAATCCTACATCTGCGAATGTGTATATGATGAAAGGTGATGCTTTTATATCAACTAGAGCACATGACTACAGTAAGCCAAGCACCTTTGAGAAAGGTAAAAAAGATGAAATTCCATATATTCTTCTCTAGATCGACAAGACTTTGGGCGAAACAATGATGCACATCCCAAAGGGTGCGTTCAAGAAAGCCTCTCATAACCCAAACACAAGGGCCTCCCAGAACTATTATGTGGTGGAGGATTTATCTCAAACCACTTGTGCGATGTCCATTTTGGAAGTCCTCCAGAGCTACCCTTCCCAGAGGAAAGGTTTGTTAGCCACTTTAGGATCTACTGAGACTTGTAATCCAGGTGCAATCATGCTAGATACAACCTACTTAAAACCTTGTCTCCCTTACCACATAGCATTTCAAATAGTAGTGTCTTACCCCATGAAAACGTTTACAAGGAACATTTTCTGCACAATGGTGGATGAGGGAACCTCAACATGCATCATGTCATTGGCATGTTGGAAGGCCATTGGCCAACCTGTTTTGTCTCCATCACCTACTCTTCTTACCAATTTCTATGGTCGTTCGTTTCAACCACATGGCATCATCCCCTTATTCCCCATGCAGTTAGGAGGGAAGACCATGTGCATTGAGGTAGAAGGAGTCAACACATCCCTTGACTACAATCTCTTGTTAGGTAGGATTTGGATTGATGCCATGCAAGCAGTGGTTGCTATAGTTTTTCGGGACTTGTTGTTTCCACACGAGGGCTAGATCATGAGAATTGATCAATTCTCCTTCTCTAGACCTGACCCTTCATTGGGGGCATCTGTGGTCCTGATGATTGACAATCCCCAACCAGGCATTGTCAATGTAGGGTTTGGCTTGTGCCCATCTTTGATGGGTACTTTCAATTACCCGCCTCCTCAAGGCGATGTCAAGTTCGTATCAGACCACCAATAAGGTTGAGATTTTCCAAGTTTCATCGTTTCACATGACTTACTTCAATGATCTGTGGATTCTTCCTTCCCCATCGACCATGATGGAAGGGATAGGGCACCATGGTATGTCCATGCCCTTTTCCACGACAAAGGTAGCGTACTCTTTAGTCCAACAAGCTTCAGTCGACACCGATCCGACTCCTGTACAAGAGTTAGATCCGATCCCTGATCCTATTTGGGCTCAAGGTTCCCTCACTGGTACTGATTTGTTAGACTTAGTCTTGCCCTCAGATGAAGCAATCATTGAAGCAATGACTAGTCCAGACCAAAACCTGGGATGATCTCCATCACAGATCATACTTCCTCCCGGAGTTAAGAAGAATCGAAGTAGGGGAATTCACCTTGACTATGACTGAAGATAGGTCATGTCCTATCAATCCCTTGGCTACACATGAGGTTTATGCCGAGGGTAATATGGCAACTATCGCTGAAACTATACCGATTAATATCTCCAAAACCCCTAGCGTCATGGAGAATGTTTTCATCAGAGCTAACTGTTCCCTTGAAGAGATTCAAATCTACACAGACTTATTTAAAGAATTTCGCGACGTTTTTTCTTGGTCTTATGAGGAAATGCCAGGCATTGATCCAAAAATAGTTGAACATGAAATCACAACTTATCTGGATGCCAAGACAGTTCGGTAGAAGCTTCGTCCAGTTAATCCTAGGAAATAAGCTGCCATTAAGGTTGAAGTCAAGAAACTACTCCAAGCCTGTTTTATCTATCCTATCCATTTGACCCAATGGGTATCAAATCCTATGCCGGTCAACAAGAAACAGGGCACGATTTGTGTATGTACGGAATTCCGTGATTTGAACAAGGCCTTTCCAAAAGATAATTTTCCCACAACATTCGTTGACTAGATAATTGATCAATGTGCAGGTTGCAAGGCCTTTTCTTTCATGGATGGTTTTTCAGGATATAATCAGATACAAATCAAGCCCGAAGACCAACACAAAAATGCATTCATTTGTCCATGGGGTACATTCGCCTATCATAAGATGCCTTTTGGTCTAAAAAATGCTGGAGCTACCTTTCAACGGGCCATGTCTTTTGCTTTCCATAATCTCAAGCATATAGTTGAAGCCTACTTATGTGATTTAGCATCGCGATCTTGCAAGAGAACAGATCATTCCACACACCTCTGACTTATCTTTGAATGATGCCGCTACTTCCGGATTTGCTTGAACCCAAAAAAATGCAGATTTTGCGTAACATCAAGATGCTTGTTAGGTTTCATAGTGTCAACAATAGGGATCATGGTCAGTCCTCTCAAGTTTGAGGCAATAGTTCAGTTGCCTCCCCCACGCATAATCCTTCAACTTTAGAGTCTACAGGGCAAGGCGAACTTTTTGAGGCGTTTCATCGCCAACTATGCTGAGATCACGAAGGGATTTATGTGCTTGCTGAAAAAAGACGTTCCTTTTCATTGGGACGATGCCGCTTAATGATCCTTTGAAGCATTGAAACATGCCCTCATAACTGCTCCTTTGCTTCGGCCACCCAACTATAAAAAGGATTTATTATTATACTTGGCTGTAGCAGAGTCAACCATCGGCATGGTCTTAGTTCAGAAAGATGATTTTCTCTCAGAATATGTGATCTATTACCTGAGCCGAGGTCTCGTCAGACCAGAACTCAATTATTCTCATATCGAAAAACTTGCGTTGGAAGGAGCCCATGCTATCCAACGGTTCCATCATTATGTTATGTTCCACAAGACCACCGTCATTGCCATTGTGAATCCGTTTCAATACATGTTGACACGATGGGTAATAGGTGGAAAAATCAGTAGATGGATAGTCATCCTCCAGTAATTTGACTTAGATTTCATTTCGACGAAATCCAAAAAGTCACTGGTCTTCGCAGAACTTATTTTGAAACTTCCAGTCGAGTCAGGTGATGTTGTGCCCGAAGAATCGCTTATTCAAGGAGATATGTTTATGATAGCATCTTCAGACCCCTGGTATTGATATTCTTGTCCATCTCCAGAATTTGAAGTGCCCCGCCTCTGCTTCTCGTGATGAACATTGTTGTATACATCATCAGGCCAAGAATTATCTCATCCTTGAGGACACTCTCTACTATCGCGGTGTAGATTGCATTCTTCGCCGATGCCTCACTCATGAAGAAGTAGAAATCGTGCTTAACAATTGGCATACTGGAGCATGTGGTTGTCACTTGTCTAGGTTGGAAACAACCCAAAATATTTTACGAGCCAGTTGCTTCTGGCTGACACTAATCAAAGATTGTATCAAATCGGTCAAGAAGTGCCACTCGTGTCAGATCTTCTCTCGGAAGATGAGGGCACATCCCGCTCCCATGTTTCCTATCATCACAGTTGGTCCCTTCACCAAATGGGGGATTGATTACACTACATGCAACCCTCCTTCATCCAGGGGGCACCGTTATATCATTTTAGCCATAGACTACTTTACGAAGTGGGTTGAAGTTATGCCAACGTTTAAAGATGATGGAGAGACTGCAACTCTCTTTTTGTTCAGCCAGATAATCACAAGGTTCGACGTCCCGAAAGATATTGTAATTGACCATGGAAGTCACTTTTAGAACCAAATGATGACCGAATTAACATGAAATCTTGGGTTGTGGAAAGAACATTCGTCACCCTACTACCCCCAAGGAAATGGTCAGGTGGAAGCTTTAAATAAATCTCATAAGACCATCCTACAACGAACAATCAACTCAGCCAGGTCAAATTGGCATTTGATGTTATACTCGACATTATGGGCTTACCAAACATCTGTTAGGAATGCAACCAGTTTCTCACCTTTTCAACTTGTTTATGGGCTGAAATTAGTCTTGCCTATAGAATGTTAGATCCCGTCCCTAAAATTGGCAGTACAGTTACTTCCAAAAACTTCTCCACTTGAAGAATGGTTATTATACCTTGAGTGACTCAATGAGCAGCGTCGTGGTGCGGACTTGGCCAATGAGGCTCACAAACAAAAAGTCAAGTGTTAGTATGATCGGTCCGTTCGTCCTCAAATTTTCTTTGAAGGTGACCTTGTCCTGGTCTATGACCAAGATAAGGACCCCCTGGGGGTAGGCAAATTCAAATCCATGTGGTTTAGACCTTTCATCATAAAATAGGTTTTGAAAAAGGGTGCTTATCGTCTGGTTGAATTTGAGGGAAATTCTTTGGCAGAGCCTAGAAATGGGCTCTACCTCAAGAAGTATTACTCATAGGTAGGTCACCTTGGGTAACTTTTTGTAACATATGTATAGTCTTTGTACTATTAATTTCTGGTTTCTTTTAGTATTATGGATGTGTCATTTTTGATGTTATCTTTTGTCCCTGTGGTAGATGTCAAGTGAATCAGAGGTGTTTATTGGGTACGCAGACAGTGCTATCCAGAACACTCGGAGTCTTGCCTCCGCAGCTTGGGTAATTTTTACACCTCAGGGCCAGTTATTATCTTCAGGAGGTATATGTTTATGTGACACCACAAACAATGTCACCAAATACGGTGTAGTTATTGAGTTTCTTCGTGATGCCCTGTCATTTGGTATCTCTCATCTCCGGGTCTATTTAGACGCTCAGCTGGTTGTGTCTCAGTTAAATAGAGTCTACCATGTTCATGATCCAAATTTACACCGACGATTCCTTAGGGTACATCTCTTAGAATGAAGCTTTGATTATATTACATATTTTCATTTTCCTAGGAGATTAAACCAAGTTACAGATACTCTAGCTAATCAAATTTTACACTGGCATCTCGCACACATATAAAAATACATACACATAAACATATAAATTCATTTTTAAAGGAAAATATGATCCATAAGACATAAAAAGACATAAAAATCCATATATAATATCATAATCATCAGAGTACATAGGTGGACACAAGCACCTAAAAAATATGACCAGTAACGAGTCATGGGGCTTATGCCCTCAAAACATATATACAAGTTGAGATCTGGGCACGTGAAAAGTCTAGACTAACTAAGGTAAGGGCCTGTGGGCCCTATTGTAATATTCAACAAAGTTTTCCAAACGCCGAAACAGTCGGATCCACGTCCGTGGTGCCCCCACTACATGAGGCTGCATATATGGTGGCAGATCCTCAATCTCTACCATGGGGATGGTGTGAGTGAGCAAGGTAAAATTTTTCTCAACTCATCTAAATACCCTCTCAGCCTCACCGACTGGAAGCTCTGCTGCTACTGTTGGTCCCCCTACAGCGGCAAGTGCGACCCCTGGCCGAGATGACGCCTGTTCCTTGCATAATCCGCAGGTCGCACTTGTCCCACATCTGCACACAATAGACACATATATTTCAAATACTCTGATATAAAAAAAACGATATATATATATAAAACAACATAAAAATTATATATGTTTCACAAAAACAAAAAAAAAAGATGCAAACTTACCCATCTCACCTCGCTCCTCGCCTGGAGGTACAGGGATCTCGGGATCTCTCGAGAAATCAATCCCAGCATAAGGATAATCCTCTATGACTGGGATCTTCAGTGACAACCAAGCAAAAAAGTCATCAAAGGACTCATTGGTCCTTCCACCACCATGTCGTGGTAGCAACACTGACCATTTGCAAACCGCAGGAATAGAGGCCTGATGTCCTCGTACCACCACTCGAGGACTGAAACTAAGAACTCTTTCAAAGAAGAAAGAGCATAGAATCGTCCCGAACCCGAAGTTCCTCTACATCCGCAACCGACAATATATCAGCTGCCTATTCATACAATCCAACAGTTTGGTGATCTAGTCAAATATCTGTGCATTTAAGCACTGGACTGCACAATTCATCTGTGCACGAGATGCCTGATGTAGAGCCGCAGAACCAGTCATCCGCCCAATAAGAAACACAATCGCCTGTAGTGATAAATCGATGATCCTGCTTATTGGCACCTGTGAGCTCGATCGGTCTGTACTTGCTTCACCATAGAGTCATATCAATTTCGATATATTGTGAGGCCCAGAAGGAAATGTACATAAATTGACTGGTTCCCCTCTCTTGGAGAGGTCAGTCAAAAAATATATATCCTCTGTAGTGGGCACCAATGACTGCGCCTCTAACATAAAATCTTCTGCTTCAGGGTGCCAATATTCAATCAAGGCATTCAGTAGAATAGGTTGTGCTCTCATGAAAGGACACAGAAAAAACTTGAGCAAGCCACATTGCATTAATGCCACCACAGTATTAGGGTCTTCCCCAACTAATGCACTAATATCTTCATGCTCTCGTTCTCTCCATTGCACATACATCCTGCACATGGGAAAATTTTTAGAGGGTTAGGCCTTGCTTTTTAAACTTTTTTTGCACTCATCGGAGGGTCCATGCGAGATGTTGTGATGACAGTCACGTGTACATGCACTCTGACATCAGACAAAACGAGTGTACATGCGGGCTGTCATAAGATAGCCCGTGTGGATGTAGGGTCGACCTTTTAAAGGTCGACACCCCCCCAAAAAACCAAATTAAATGCATAAATGAAGAATTGAAAGGCAAGAAGAGGTAGTTTGTACTTACTTGGTCCAGACGGATGGCTATTTCATCCACTGTAGCTCCTGGAATCACCACTTTTATCAAAGGGGGCTTTTTTCTAGAGAGTCAATTTCCAAATCAACAATGGTGATAATGAGCTGCCAACTTCTATTTATAGACTTTTTGGCCCCTTTTTGTCACTTTTTTGTCCCCCCTTATCGTTTTCTCTAAATTGAAAACCATTTAGAGTGATTCAAGATTTTCTATGGAAGGTTATGTTCAGGTATCAAAACATTTTTTGGATTTTTGGATCACTTTTGACAGTCCTTGGGTAAAAATATCAGATGGTCAACTTGAGCATATAAGTTAGGCTTCCACCCCTACTTTTATATCTCGTTGCCTTTATCCCTTTGCAATAGGATAATTCCAACCAAGTTGCGACATGAAACCATCATTGCTACTTTAGAAGTGTCGCGATTTGGTGGTAGAGCTCACCAGAACATGGATGCCCTAGGTAGATCCTGGTTGCATGATGGTGTCCATGCTGTCACTAATGACTGTAGGCTGGGGAGTCCTTTTAGTTTTGCCTGATTACGTGTTTGAGCCTCATTTGCATGACTCTTTATCACTCTAGACCTCACCCTCGGGACTCCCAAAACATAACAGGTCTTCTTTTAAGCCCTTTTCAGACCCTCTAAACATGAAAAGATTGCCGAGGGATCTTGTGGCCTTTCACGCTCGTTAAAATGAAATTTGAAATCACGTCTATCCGGTGGTATTTTACCCCTTTTTCGGTCTGGACGATCAACTGTATGAACAAAGGTATACTCTAGAGGCCTCGGATCTCTAGAAGAGTACTCTTAGGTATAATTTTAACCCTTTTTCGAGCCCGAGGGACTAAATTTACGTAAAAGGAACCCCCACGGAGTCCATAGTTAAGCTCTTTTCAGACTCCCTAAAATTGAAAAGATCACCGAGTGACCTTATTCTTTCACACTTGTTAAAATGGTCTAGAATAACATTCCTGACAGAGTCTATAGTTAAGCTTTTTTCAGACTCCTTAAAAATGAAAAAATTGCCGAGTGATCTTGTCTTTATCACAATCATTAAAATGGTTTTGAATAGACGTCTTGTCGGTGCTAGTTTATCCCTTTTTTGAATCGACTATACTACCTTTGAAAAAGGTACCCCATCGGAGTCTCCTTTTTCATTTTTTTAGACTCTCTAAATATGAAAAACCACCGAGCTTACCTTCTCTGGGATTGTTAAAATTACATCGAAGGATGTTACCATTGTGTGTCTTATTAATCGCGTTTGCATACCTGTGTTTTTGGCCTAATGCCGGCTCCATGTTTCTCTCAACTGAACCATCTGAAGCATGCTTTATACGTAAGCCCTGTAGCACTTTGCCTCTGCATCTTGACACCTTTGGCCCCAGGAGGGATTTTTTCTGAGTGTCCTTTCTTTGAACATCAATTTTTTCCTTGCGCCTCGAACTCGTATGTTTGTGACACTCATTCTTCCTTTGTAATGTAGCATTCTTTTATTCTTTTTCCAAAATTATTGAAAAAGACAAAAAAATCAAATATACCCCAAAAAGAGGAAGGGAAAAGTATTTTCTTTGTATTGGCAGCACAATGAGTCGCCCTTGGAAAAAGCACATCCTTCTGTTTGTTCTTCAAGATCTGGGATTTAATATGACCTTAGGAATCTGTTCCCGCTACATTGTGCTGTGTCCTCCTTCATTTGGTTATTCTTCCAAACATATGGAGAGTTTGTGTTGCCTCCTACCTCGTTAACTTATGTTAATGCTATGCTTCCTGAGTCTCATCATTTTTCGTGCTATTGTCCAAGGGAATATTTTCCAAGCCTGAGTCGGCCCCTCTGTAGTTTGTCTCTTGCCCTCATGCTTGGCCATATCGAAAGTCCAATTGAGTCTTTGTTTGAAATCAATGAAGCCTTCAGTCTGATCATCAAGATTCTCTAGTCCATGATCGAGGAGCCATCAAATACCTCTAGGTAGTGAAGTCGTACACTCATATTACACTCCTACCCAAATTTTGAATATTTTGAAGTTGTTGCTCGAGCTCTGAAGACCTCATTTCCATCCATCAGGCCTTATCAACTTCTAGAAAATGGATACTATACATGTATATCTTTTTGATTTTGAGATGTAGATCCACTATGTATTACTTGTGGCTATAATTTATATAGTTATATGACATGGATCTACAATGTATTTGATTGGTAGCCATGATTTTATTGCATTCCAAGCATGGGTATTCCCGCCTCGGTGAGACAATTGTTATTTTGTAGATGACACCTCCCAAATTATGGTCCCTGGGCTTATCGATTTGGTATGTTGATAAATATTGGTAGTGTATTTCGGCCATAAGATGCTCTTCCGACCTCACACATTAGGGGGAATCTGTTATAACCCTAATTTTCACCAAACATACTTACCTGACATCAAGCCATCCAATGTGGCTTCTTTTCCAAGCTAGTACTGAACAAGTCTAGTTAAAAAACCCTCTTTATAAATACCCACATGCCCTACTCCATTACTTCACGCGTGTACACGCTAGCTGCTCCAATACAACTCATGTGTACCTACAAAATCACGGAAAAAGGAAAGTTGTTGATGGAACACACAGTTTTGGGAAAGTTAACTAAACCTTTCGGCCATGCATGGCCGATCATTCTTCCAAATACCTAGCTCCTTCTAGCCTATAAAAGAAGGGGTAAGGGTCCCATTTGAAAGGAGGAAAATCATAGTAAAGAGACTATACCCAATTGAGAATTCCCCTTGTCCCAACCTTTAGCCATTCTTGTGCAAAGAGAAGTATATAGAAAAATAGTTGGAGGACAGTTGAAGAGGAGCCCAAGACCAGGTTCATGGAGCAGTGGCCAACTTCATCATTGTAAGTTGCTTTAGTGAAGTTAATAATAAAGAAGTACTTTTCCCATCCCACCATATGAGGTTTTCATTGTTGATTGCGTACATGTTGATTAAATCTCTAACCCATTAATCTGTAGATCAAATGCATGTGGAGTTGTTTGTTTGTCTTTTGTGAATGAAGGTCAGCCTTGGGAGGAGAGTTGCAGTCAAAGAGCAACCAAGTGTGAAGAGGGATTGATATCAAATGCCGAAATAAGGTATGTTCACTTGATCTTCTTAACTATGTATTTGCTTAAGAATAATGGGGATTAGGTTTGGGATGATGGTAAAAACTAGGAATCTTTAGGTCTTTTCTGCATGCATGATAAAACCCTAAGTGCTAGTCTGTAGAGGGATTTCCCATTCACAATAGATATACCACTGTATAATTGTATCAACCTATACCACTGACTTGCAACCAACCTGTACAACTGCCCTGTAATCAATTTGTACTTGAACTGAACATGTATCAACAAAATACAACATGTACATGACCTGCAATGCTACAACATGCTATGTATGCGCCCTATCTATTATGCAACCCGTGTATGTACAAAAGCAAATTGTTATGCAACCTGCATATTCCTTCTAAAAAATAGGGTTTTCTTGCTTCTAAAAACTTCTGACCCTGTGTAACTTCTTTCACATAGATCTGTTGCCTATCACTGCATCCAAACTGTATTTATACCTTGTGCATGCATCCTCATACATATCTCTCTCTATTGATGTGCCAAAAGTGTGTGTAATCATGAATAAGTATAATAACCCTCACATGATCGAGACTTCAAATCCTTTCTGATATTCAACCTCTCAATACATCAACCAATACAATCTCTCAACCATATATGACAAACACCCTTAGCCATATGCCAAGAAATACCAGATGTGCCTCAACACGAAGTATCAATTATAAATATACCAACACTGTATTTCTGTAGATTTGACTTATACAAAAGATACCATGCATCCACTAGTCTTTCTAGGGAGAATCCTCAAATCTCCATAGCCATTTCTCATGCATACATCAAAATCCAACTATTAATAGAAATAAGACATACCTTTTGAACCAATGGATAGATCTGATGTATCTGAGCACTATAGACTTTCCTAGGAGCTTGATCTTAGAATATAGAACCTCTACATCTTCATCTTATCAAGTTTCCATGGCTTTACCAACATGCATGCAACTTAATACACTGCCATCCTGCGTACGCCTCAGTATCTATGCACCCTAATACACTTTCAGCCCGCGTACGCCTCAAAAAATGTTTTTTTTTTATTATTGGATGTAATTCTGAGAATTTTTCCATCAACCCTTCGTACTACCTCAGACTTTCACAACTTCAGATGTATCAGTGAGTACTTGCAATAAGCCTCACACAACAAAATATATTCAATGTGTTCAAGTGTGATTAAATGAGAGAGCTTTGCCTCTTATTTATACTTTCATGTAGCATTACACTTTTCTTATTTTAGGGAGTTCTCCATTTACTTTATTATTTAAATAATTTCTTTTGCAAACACTTTGACTTTTAGGGGCTTCTATATGACTCATGAGGGTTCTACAACTTCATATGGACATAACTCTCTAACTGTGAGGAGTTATGTGATGTTCCAAATACCACCGGAAATGGCATGACAAGCACTCTCATTCTAGGATAGTTTCCCTGACAAATTCACTGACCTTCAACTTATTATTCCATAATTAAGCATGGGTTCTCTAACCATACTTCTAGTATAACTCAACCCGCAAAGCGTCTTCCCATGAGGGATTTCACCATAAGGGGACCACTTTGGAGTTCATCCATTTATACTTATTATCAACCATGACAAGACAATAATGAGTCATCTTTACATCAAACAAACTTGGGTCCATTACTGAAACCTTTGTGCTACCGGAATTTTCTATGGGGCTTTCTTCAAGGGTTGACATCAATGACAACCAACCTTAATCAACAAGCTATTCTACATGTCGTGGATCTTTGGCGTCCTTATTATTGGGGCAACACTTCCAGATTAAAATTGAACACCAGAGCCTCAAGTATTTTCTAGAACAAATAATTTCATCCCCGGAGCAACAAAAATGGGTCACCAATATCTTTGGATATGATTATGAGATCATTTATAAGAAGGGAAAATAAAATGTGATTGTTGATGGTATTTTCAGAAAATAAAAAGAAGAAGAGTCTCTCTTTTCCCTGTCTTTCGTTGTACCTACTTGTCTCCAAGCTTCTCTCTAGAAATGGTTGCAAGATCCCAAAATATCTCGCCCGATCCAACAATTGCAAGCAAATTCTCCAGATTCTCTAGGGTACTTTTGGAATAATAATGATCTTTAGTAAAAATGTCATCTATATTTAAGAAAACAATCACAACTTAAATCTACGGTACTTTCATAGCTTCTTTCTTCAGCCACCATTGGGCATTCAGGGTTTACCAAAACTTATGAAAGGGTAAAACGTTTTTTTTTTGGGGGATGGTATGAAACATGAAGTCCACAACTTTGTGGCTGAATGTGATGTATGTCAATGCAACAAGGGAGAAACAGTCATGTCCCATGACATAATCCATCCCCTTCCAATTCCCCCTTCTATTTGATGGGATATCTCTATGCATTTCATTATGGGCCTACCTAAATATGGAAGATTTTTTTTTATCATGGTGGTGGTTGATCGTCTTTCCAAATATGCTCATTTCTGTGTTCTGCAACATCCTTTCACCGCCTCCACAATGGACCCAGTTTTCATGGATAATATCTTCAAACTTCATGGCATGCCACATTCTATTTTCTCTAACAGGGATCCCACATTCACCAACAATTTTTAGCAAGACTTGTTCAAGCTACAAGACACCCAATTCCATCTCAACACCGCTTATCATCCCCAGACTGATGACCAATTTGAAATTGTCAATAAATGTTTGGAAACCTATTTAAGGTGTTTTGCATCAGATCACCAATATCAATGGGCTCAATGGTTACCACTATTTGAATGGTGGCACAACACATATTACCATACACCCACTCACATGACTCCTTTGAAGCAGTATATGGAAAACATCCATCATTGGTTCTCTCATATATGCCAGGTGTCTCTAGGGTTCAAGAGGTTGACAAAAAATTTACCGTATGCAAGGCCATTCTCCATACCTTGAAAGACAATTTGGTATTGACTCAAAAGAACATGAAGTAGAAAGCAAATCAAGGTGGTTCTGAACATCAATTTTTTGAAGGGGATCAGGTGTTTCTTCGTTTGCAACCTTACAAGTAGACCTCCCTTAAATATGAACATTGTCAGAAGCTTGCTCCCAACTTTTATGGTCCTTATACCATTCCCAAGCATGTGGGGCCTGTTTATTACCAGTTAGATCTACCCAGTGATTCTAAGATCCATCCAGTTTTTCATGTCTGATGTTTAAAGAAGGTGCTTGGAACTAAGATCCAAAATCAAACTCGTCTACCAGATATGGATGAAGAAGGTTCCATCTGGATATATCCCCAAGGAGTCTTGGACCAGTGTGATCGTCATCTCTGTTAGTGCACCATCAGGGAACTATTAGTGTAGTGGAAAGATACAACCCCAGAATATGCCACTTGGGAGCCATCTACTATTCTGCAACAATTTCTTCATCTCAAGACTTGAGGACAAGGTTGTTTTTCAAGGGGGAGAGCATGTTAGGGACCTAACCTCCCTAACCCCTCATGTAGGTAGAATAATATAATTTCCATGTAATAAAGGTCAACGTTAGTCTATAAGGCCTATTTAATAAATGAGAACAAGTCAATATAAGAATACCTAATAGAATCTTTCGCTTCTAGAAAGATCTTCTGCTGGAAGGTTATTTAGAAGATAGAATTAATATAAATAATAGCAAGAGGCATGAGAAGTCTTGGTATTGAGAATGATTGTAATAGATATCTTGTCTACTGGAGGTTTCCCCCTCGAAGAGGAAAGTGAACATTGTTTCCTATCAATAAAGGTATAATTTTGGTGTTGTGGTTCCATATAATTTGTTGTTCCATTGTTATCTCTATATTATTTCCATATTTTGTTGCTATTTCAATGTTATTCTCTGCATTATTTATGTTTTCTGCTAATATAATAGATCTGGTACATTACATTAAGAGATGGATTTGGGATTCATTCATCCATATGCTTGACCTCATTGTATTCAAGGGTTTCTAAAGTTTTGAGTGAGAGATATTTTTGAAGCACACCATCTAGAAACTATCCCCCTAACTGAACCAAGTGCTACAGCTAGAAATTGGCCCAGTTACTCATTGACCTATGAGAAGTAGATCCTGAGGAAGAGATCCATCAATGGAGACCATTGTCATCCTATTATCTCATTTAGACATGAATATAGGAAGGAAGACACGGACCACCAAACCCAGTGGAGAAGGTAACCCGCAACACTTGGATACTTGTTTCAACAAAGGTGATTATCTACAGTGACAGGAACACCAACCCCAAGCTCAAAGAGTTGGTGTATCACCATAGCTTCGAAGCACAATTCAGGGAATTGTATGATGGTATTCTGTAACTTGTTGGTGAATCATAAGTTGGGACCTTTACCTAGCAATGTAGTTTGGATTGTCAATCACTGTGAGAACTGGATCATGGGCTCTTTACATTCCTAGTTGGAATGAGAATTGCATGCCCCTGAAATTCTGTTGAACCAGGCCATTTAACCCAGAGAGAGAATGGGATGTAAAGGGAACCCAAAGAGTTTCATACCTAGCATGAATGATGGGAACTTGACTGAAATGTGGGAACGTAAGTAATGTGAGGATGCCATATTTCCTTAAGGGCTTAGCCCACTTCTAAGTAACCAAATTTTTAGTACCATCCTCTTTCTAGATAACACATGCATACTTTTCAAATTGGAGCTTGAGGAATTAGTTGGGATCAAGTACATTATAATCGACACACTTGAGCAGGGGGACTTTCCCCAACGTCAGCCCCTGAAACTGTACTCCATATGGTAGTACTAGATCTAGGACCAAATGTTCTTTCATTTCCTTGGACTTTATTTTGGATTGGGGTTTGCTTGAGGATTC
This sequence comes from Picea engelmannii, assembly GCA_009831015.1. Lineage (NCBI taxonomy): Eukaryota > Viridiplantae > Streptophyta > Pinopsida > Pinales > Pinaceae > Picea > Picea engelmannii. The sequence goes on along the minus strand of ML789699.1, from coordinate 69,895 downwards.
CATATTTTGGATATGGTGAATGTAGTGTCTGAAATTGTGAAAGCACAGAACTAATATGGAACTCAACTGCAAAATAAAATAGATTGTCCAAAAGATATTGGAATAATAATGGCGCATGCCATTCATTTGGTGTGGAGTTACTATCTAGTCCTTTCTATTGGTGTAGGCCATTTTGGGGAAAAGCACAATAATTAATGAAGGCAGATAGGAAATGGACCAAAGAAGGAGCACGCACCGGAAAATAGGGAAAAACAGTGCCGAGAAACCAGGAAAGTCAAAGAAAGGATGAAAGATGCGGATCAATGAGGAAAATAGTTGGATTTTGGACCAGACACGATCATGGATTAAAAAGTGGAACAATATAATCCACCTAGGGTTAGTGGGTTAGGATTTTGGTCATTTTTGTAATGGGTAATTAGCCCTTTTTTGTAATATAAACATATGTTGTGAGATAGAGGATAAGGGACAGTTAGTGATGCTGACATGTATGAGAGGTGATAGAGATATGATGAGAAAGAGATAGACAGAAAGAGATATGCATTGTAACTGAGAGTAAGGTCATAAGTCATGAGATGTTGAGATCACTGCGATCCTTGTCATCCTCAAATGTAATGCACATATCGTTATAACCTTGATGCATAATTGTAACACACTCAACCCATTAAGTACCCTTTTAAGGGATGGGATATAATTTTTTCACTTGCCTATATCCTCTCTGGGTTCGTCAAAGAGAGGAACCATTTCTTTCTTCTCTCTAAGAGCTTTCCAATGTTTGTTACCATGATCAAATACAAGCTCTGGATTGGAACTTATGCCCTTCCAAAGCTCTTCAGGCATCATTGGTCAAAGGCCATGTGGCACCTACATGGGTTCACCTCATTCGTACCATCCCACTTGGTACATACTCGACCAAGGTTTTCATCCTTTAGTGATGACATGGCCACTGGAGGGGTGGTTACATGGAATGTTCCCAGTGCCATCGCGATTACTGGTCCTTTGACCCTTTGTCCTTCTTGTCCATGTCTGAAACATTCCTGGAGTTATGAAATCTCGGAGTTCACTAGCACTCCTACATCCATGATGGAGATCAATCCACCATTAAATCCAACGACTAATATTCTCCCTCGTTCAATGCATATGTTTAAGGGATTTTGACATTCGACGCTCTGACGTTGAACTCCCTTTTCTCTACTTGCATATCCTCCGGATTCCTGAAACCACAGAATCCTGCCACGTGTCTCTGACCTTCGACCCTATTGGAGCATACATTCTAACACCCTAAGCCTCCCAGAGTTCCAAACTCCAAAAATCTTGGGGTCCCATTAGCCATTAGATCAAGCAACTACGCACCAGGAGGTGACATGTGGAAAATGATGGAGATGATGCGTGGCCCTATCAATGGGAGACACGTGTCACGTTCCAATTGGCATATGATATCTGTAAAAAGCATGAATCAAGGTGACACATGGCATGTTGAACATGGGTCCATGTCACCCTAGGTGACATTAGCATGCCACGTCACTCCGGACAAATAACCTTTGGGAGCCTCTAGCCTCTCCTACTTGCGAAATCACCTGGAGCTCCAAATTTTGAACTCCTGCCAACAACCTCCCAATACATTTTATCCCATGGTTGAGACAGGTACATGTAGATCCCAAGATCTATGACCTTTGTTGCTTCATGAATTCGATGTTTGGGGGTTTGGATATGTAATTTCCTTTTTACTCCTAGAGTGGTCATCGCCGAACTGATTGTTGAACAAGATAAGTCAACTGAGAGGGGGGGGGTGAATCAGTTGTATAAAAATTGTTTCATTTGATAAGAAGATTGCTTATTAATCAATAAATCATGCCTTTAACATTTAACTTGCAGTAATACATTTAACCAATAAATAGACAATCACATAAATAAAACAGTGACACGATGATTTTTCATGAGGAAACCCAAAAGGGAAAAACCTCTTCTTCTTATAAATGAAATACAAGCTCCAACTCCTCTTTACATTCTTCTTTTATCTGAGCTACAACCAAGATGAGGCTGCTACCTCTGTTTCTTTAGCACCTACTGAATGGAAGCTACAACTCCCATATGTACAAGAACCAACTTCTACAGGAGACTTTTACAGTCTCCCCTTGCTCCTCCCTACCACCCTGGAATCCTTCTCTGTCACTAAGAACCTGCAAACCAACTCTTTATCTTCTCTGTCAAATATTAGACATTTAAGTCCTCTCTATTTATATATTCATATCAGAATCCATCCTTGACCAAACCTCATAAATTTATCAATCTGCACATATATATTCTCTCCTTAATCTTTTCTCTATTTTCATCATTTCTTCTCATTGTTTCAGATCTTTGGATCCACCATTATTCCCCACTCGTCACCCACAATATCTCACACAATTTATTTGACAATCAGAGTGTACATTAGAATCCTCATGCTTTGAAGAATTAGTTACAATAACTGAACAACTACCTTACAAAAATTATTATTGGCTAAGGAATCAAGAAGAACAACAACCGTTCAATCTGTTTCATCATTTAATCAACGTTTTTCAATGAGCATACCTTGAGTTTTGACTTTTCAACAGAAACAAGCCTTGAGCACTTTAGAAAGACATTTGTGCTAAATCATATGCCCATTGGCTGTGACCACGGGCTTAATAAAAAAGGCTCTTTCGCGATTCACATATCAGCAATCCCGAGGTGAAGAAATCTCACCTCTTCATGTTGTGATCCCCGAAATGGGGCTTAGCTACATGCTAGCTTCTCCCTCTCATACGACCACTAGCGGTAACCACAACCTATGTCAAAAAGGTGTTTTCGCGTTTCTCACTTCGAGAGTTAGAAGGTTGGGGAATTTTCTTCCTTTGACTGTCAGTTAGAGAAATGATAATCTCTAGCCACATGTCCTTTGCATCCAATGGTCCGCATATTATCATTATTTCAGAATATTGAGATCTCCTCTCTTGCCTTTCCAGTCAGCGAAATGATGACCTCTTTCCATGTGTACTCCGCGTTTCGACATTTCGGCGTTTCAGTGATGTAGTGTTTCGACGCTCCAAATCGTGATCCCTGAAATGATTTGACAGCTTCACAATTGATCTGGTGGATATAGATCGGACGATTCTCATTAACTTCTTGGGGACATATCAACAGTCATATATGACTCTTATATTACCCCTCCAATGATTAATCCAATGGACATGACTTAATCATTCATCGTGATGGATGGCTGTCGGGGTTTTGGTACTTTGGCCATCAGGTCTTCATGACCTCCAACAAAAACTCTCGAAACCATAGATCATGTGACGTGTGTCCCTTTCGGTATTTCATGATTAGACGGTCCTGATCTCATAGAAACTTTGCACTCTGATCAACGACTCACAACCTTTCGGGACTTTCTGTTTCATGATTTCACGTATCACAATGTCAAAGGTTGGATTTCCTCCTTTCTTTGTTTCCCGATATCCAATTTCTGCTTATATTTGGATCGACGGTCCTTGACCCTCCATGATCCAATGGTCTGGATTGAATCGCGAATTCATGTTTAGGTATATCGAGAAGCATGCCTCTATTCTCTCAACTTGTAATCTTCGAATTCCCAAATCTCTCAACTTGCAATTTCCAAATTCCCGAATTCCAAAGGAACTCTCAGCGAAAAGTTTGACATTAATGACAAAACCTTTGCAACAACCTGTGAAAATTGACCAATAAACTCCCCCTTTGGCATTGATGGAAAAATTTAAATCTCTTCTCCCCCTTTTGACATCTATGTTAAAGGAATCAACCATATGCCCTCTGAGCAAAGAAAAACCACTTGCAAAGATGTATCATTTCAGCAACAACTCTCCCTATCAATAATAGTCAATAAACCTGTGTAGTGTGATTTTATAATGAAGCCCTTGCAATCTTGAGAATGAAATGGAATTACTGAGGGTAAACCCCCAATTGATCCCCGAGACTTTCAAATTGCATTTTAGGTAAAGGTTTAGTAAATACATTTGCAATTTGATCCTTTGTGCCAACATATTCCAATTTAATGACTTTAGACAAAACCTGCTCTCTTAGAAAATGAAATTTAATGGGAATGTGCTTTGTTTTTGAATGCATAACAAGATTTTTAGAAATACTAATTGCACTGGTATTATCACAAAAGATAGTTATAGGTTCATCATAATGAATATATATATCTTCCAGCATCTGTTTCATCCATAGAACCTGAACGCAACAACCTGCAACTGCTATGTATTCTGCTTCAGCAGTAGACAGAGACACTGCTGATTGTTTTTTACTTGACCAACTTATAAGACATCCTCCAAGAAAAAATGTTGCTCCACTAGTACTCTTCCTGTCATCAACACAACCTGCCCAATCAACATTAGTGAAAGCATATAACTCAATTTGATTACCTGTAGGATACCACAAACCATATTATGTTGTTCCCTTAAGATATCTAAAAATTCTTTTGACTGCAAGTAGATGAGAAGTTTTTGGTGAAGCCTGAAACCTGCCAACTTGACAAACTGCATGCATAATATCAGGTCTTGTAGCCGTATCATAAAGAAGACTACCAATCATAGATCTGTATACTGTCTACTCAACATCTTTAGTATCATCAAACTTACTTAATTTATAGCCAGTAACCATGGGAGTGCCAACTGGTTTAGAATATTCCATCTGAAATTTATTAAGAATTTCATTGATATACTTGGTTTGAGAAATGGAAATACCTTTATCAGATTGAGTAATTTGCAAGCCTAAGAAAAACTTCATTTCTCCTAGCATGGAGATCTCAAACTCTTTTTTCATACTTTCAACAAACTATTTACTGAGCCTATTATCATCACTACCAAAAATGATATCATCTACATATATCTCAACAATGATCAGGCTATCATTTTCTTCTTTAATATATAGATTACTATCAGTGTTACCTTTCCTGGATCCTTGCTGCCTCAAGTAATTGTCAAGTCTAGAATACCAAGCCCTTGGTTCTTGCTTCATCCCATACATTGCCTTTTTCAACCTATAAACATATTGTCCTGCTTCTTGTACCTGAAATCCATCTGGTTGTTCCATATATACTTCTTCCTCTAAATCACCATTCAAAAATGCAGACTTTACATCCATTTGATAAACTTTAATGTGTTTAGAACTAGCATAAGCTAGAATCAGTCTAATGGATTCCATTCTTGCAACAGGAGCAAAAGTTTCTCCATAATCTATTCCTTCTACCTGTGAATACCCTTTACAAACCAATCTAGCCTTATTTCTAGTTATTTTACCTGCTTCATCCATCTTATTTCTGAAAACCCATTTAGCCCCTATGACATTCTTATTCAAAGGTCTAGGAACCAATTCCCAAGTCTTATTCTTTTCTATTTGACTAAGTTCTTCATTCATTTCTTTCATCCAGTATTCATCTTTAATTGCTTCTTCAATAATTTTGGGTTCAATCAGAGAAAGTAAAGATACCTGTTCATGAGTTGAGGTGGATTCGTTCCTTCTGCTTCTTGTTCCAACACCCGCATTTAAGTCACCAATTATCTGTTCTCCAGGGTGATTTTTTTGTATTCTCTTGCTTGGAGTCTTTGATGGAGTCATGCTTTTGGATGGAGTTGTACCCTATATCAAAGTAGGATTTAATTGTTCACTATCAGCAACCTTAGTTTCTTCTATTTCACTTATTTCTTCATCCATCTTATGTTTTTCATATATTTCATGTTGATCCTTTTGTTTAGATTTTGATTTAAAAAATGAGGACTCATCAAACCTTACATCTATATATTCAACACTCTTTCTTAATATGAAATTATAGTGTTTATAAGCCTTTCTTGAACATGAATATCCAACTAATAGGCCTTCATAAGTTCTAGAGTCTAATTTTCCCAGATCTTTGTTAATCCTTGTGATGTAACACTTACTCCCAAAAATTCTAAAATGTTTTATGTTTGCTGGTCTTCCTTTCCATAATTGATAGGGTGTCTTATCAACATTATTTCTTATCAAACTTCTATTCAATATTTGAACAACGGTATGAACATCTTGAGGCCAAAACATGTGATTCAATTTGGACTCATTTAACATTGTTCTTGCAATTTCCATCACAGTTCTGTTTTTTCTTTCAACAACACCATTTTGCTGAGGTGTTTCTGTAACAAAGAAATGCCTTTTAATTCCATTTTCAACACAGTAATTGTTAAATTCTTTTGACACAAACTCTCCTCCATTGTTTTACCTTAATCACTTAATATTCATATCAATTTCATTTTCAGTCAATTCTTTAAAAACTTGAAAGCAGCTAAAAGTTTCAGACTTCTTTTTCAATAAAAACAACCAAGTCATTCGAGTAAAATCATCCACAAATAATAGAAATTATGTTTCACCATTTAGACATGTTGTCCTCATAGGTCCACATACATCAGCATGTATTATTTCCAAAGGTTTTGTTGTAGAATATTCCTTTGTTTTAAACTTGACTCTAGTTTGTTTACCATGTTGACATTGTTTACAAATAGAGTTGGAAAGATTCTTCATGATAGGTAAGTTCCTTATTGCCTCCTTTTTATTTAACTGAATCAGATTGTCAAAGTTAATATGTCCAAGTCTTTTATGCCACAACCAGATTTCATCTTCATGTCCAAGATAACAATTTTCATCCTTCTCATCTAAAATGTATATGTTATTTGATGTCCTTGTAGCTGTTCCAACTAACTGATTTATTTTAACATCCTTGATTTGACATTGTTTAGAATCAAATATCATAAGATGATGTTTATCACATGTTTGACTTACACTCAACATGTTATGTTCCATATTTTCAACCAGTAAAACATTTTCAGCCATTATGTCTTTGTTCAAACAAACAATGCCTCTTCCAACTATTCGAGCTGATTGATCATTACCAAATGTGACTGAACCTTCTTTTCTTTCATCTAAAGAATCAA
>ML789699.1:38893-51584 GCA_009831015.1 Picea engelmannii | reverse complement strand
GTATGCAATGGTTTGCACAAGACCAGATATTGCACATGCAGTGGGAGTTGTGAGAAGGTATATGAACAATCCAGGTAAAGAACATTGGGAGGCAGTAAAGTGGATTCTCGGGTATTTGAGAGGTACTACTACACATGCATTATTTTTTTGAGGTTCATACACTTTTCTACAGGGATATGTTGATTCAGATATGGCAGGTGATAAAGACAGCAGGAGGAGCACCACAGGGTATGTTTTTACTATAGGTGGAACAACAGTAAGTTGGATTTCGAAACTGAAAAAGGTTGTTGCACTTTCAACAACAGAGGCAGAGTATGTTGCTGCTACAGAGGCTAGTAAAGAAATGATTTGGTTACAAAGGTTTATGGAGGAATTGGGAAAGAACTAGGAGAACAACCGGTTGTACTGTGACAGTCAGAGTGCCATTTACCTTGCAAATAACCCAGCCTTCCATTCGAAGACTAAGCATATACAGTTGAGGTACCACTTCATACGATCCACCTTGGAAGATGGACAATTGAAGATGGAAAATATACACACTAGCCAGAATTTTGCAGACATGTTAACAAAGGGAGTAACCATGGAGAAACTGAGTTCCTGCTTAGTTTCAGTTGGTCTTCAAGAATGAAGATGAAAATGAGAAATTTTCCAGGTCCAAGAAGGTTCAGAGTCCAACATATACAGCAGCGCTGGAGTTGTTGAGATCAGTCTCCAAGAGGGAGATTATTGGTTGTGGAGCCTGATTATCTTCTTGATTCATAGGTCCTTGCTTTCAGCCGTGTTTATACCCCATGAAGTATTTACACCCTAGAAGTATGTACACTCTTCCACGCGGGGGAGTACAGAGGGGGGGTACCCCCTCTGCGGGGTCCGAGGGGGATATTCCCCCAGCTGGGGGATCTGGGGGAAAGCGGGCCCCCAACGGGGGTTTGGGGGCGAAGCCCCCGAAGTAAAAATTGCCTTGTAAAAGTATATTTTAATTTCATTGTAAATCTGGACTGTTCATTATAAGGTCGCAGATCTAACGATAGAGATTATGTTAGGGTTTTTTGCCCTAGAAGGCAACCCTCTTTTATGAGGGAAATGTATTATGGCTATGGGTGATGGTGAATATTGTATTCTGAGAGAGGAGACTGTGAGAGAAAGAAGAGGAAGTTATAGCAGGTTTTGTTGTAGGTTGTATCCCTTCATTTGCTAGATAATAATAAAGGAAGGACCTGACAATTTCTTTGGTGGACGTAGCCCACACTGGGTGAACCACGTAAATCTGTGTCTCTCTTATATTGTGTGTATTTTGTGTTTTGTTTCTGCATTTGTTTTATTTTATTGCTCCACGGTCCTGTTTTTCTAACAAGATCTTGTCCTTTTATTTTCACAATAGAAACAAATATTAAATCATTCAATTTAACAAATGATTGTCTACATACACACACACAAGGATAAAAAGTACTTACTCAGAAATCTACGTTGCACCGAGAAATTTATATTGCATTGAGAAATCTATATTGCACTCACCATTCTATATTTCACTCAAAGATATCACTCACTTAGAATTACCACACATTTATATTGCATGTTGTCAAGTGTCTTACTGAAACACAACAAAAGTAAAATTAGATACTATGGTCAAAACACATAATTGTTTCATCCACACATACCATAATTATATATACACAAAATATACAAGGAAGATTACCTTGGTTGGGTTGGTGGGCCTTTGGCATACCAACAAGGTATCTTAAAAATAAACTTATAGAATGAAAGGTTTGATCACAAACATAAATACTATGAAATGCAATTTATTTCATTGCTTCAGAAATATGTGTACAATCAACAGTCTTCAAGAATCAAATCTACAACATAACAATGCTTAATTATGTCTCTGTACATCTATCATCTACAAGGCTCTCTCTTTTAAAGAGAAATGACCATTACAATCAAAGTCTGGAGATAACATCAAATGAATGCATAGATATTACAATTGGTTGACGTATAATTTTTTAAGGGAATGACTTCACCCTCATGACACGAAGTGCATGAGGATGAAGTGTATCATGGTCTTCAATGAACAAAGGATGTTCAAGCGAACAAACTTCTTGGATCCATCAAGAGAAAATTCGCACAAACACCCAAGCCTACAGTTGCAGAACTAGTACCAGACATGCACACTTGGAACAAGAGGATTGGTACTAGAGGCACACAACATTGGTACTGGACGAGCACAGAAATAGGTATCGGATGAACAAAGAAATAGGTATTGGATGGGTTAAATATCGAATGAACGCTGAAAAAGGTATCAGATGAGTAGGAGCTATGCTAGAAGGTCTTCTTGGATCAATCAAAGTAATTAGAGAGAATTTAACATCAATTATTCCATTTCAACTATTCAGAAATATCATAAATCATGATTTAAACATAGGTTACCTCATATATACACGAGAATGGCTAAAATACATGTCCTTGAAGAAAATAGGAAAATAGTGCATATATCTAAGGTAAATTTGGTCAAGATATAGGAAAATATAAGGTAATTAGAGGCATCAAATATAAGATCCAACATTTACTCCATTCCCAAGTCATTGCATGTCCTCATGTAAAAATTGTTGATCTGGTCCTCAAAATTGCAAAACTGGTGTTGTCTTCCACCCTGCCTGAACATTAATTGCCTAGTTTTAAGATATCAAAACTCGAAGCCTCATCCTTGAGTTCCCTCTTAATAACTATGATGTACTGTATCAGGTGCATAAACTTATTGAGCTTGGAAGAGACCTCATCATACTCATCCTGTGTTCTTCGGTTATGCTCCTTCAACTGTGCATTTTATTTCTTGATGTGCCTATCCAAAACTTTATACTTCGCCACTTCTTGCTTCAATTATTCATTTTTGTTTTGTAATCCTTTCAAATTTCAGTACCAAATGATGTTTGGTCAAAGAATTGACAGGCTCAAGTGTTGCTTTCTCATGTATCTTCTCACTAGCTTCAACTTCCTTCCTTAAATCCTTTAGTGTCTGTATTTTTAATTCCTTAGTTTCACTGATAGTTTCTACATACATATCTTCTTGCTCTGGTTAAGTCAAAATGTCAACTGGATCCTATGGAAAAGAAGGAAGATGAGGAATTTTCATTTGTTTAGCCATGCCCCGAGTGGTTCTGTGTGCCGGACCTGATGCTTACTCAGGTTTTCTAACAGGAATAGAAATTTCCTCCTCAAATAGTCTCATTTTCTTTTTTTTAGGCTCATATATGGGCATTAGACTTTGTTTTTCCTGTGCCTTCCTCATTTTTCTTCTAGAGGACTCAGATGTAGGTACTGGAAATTGTTCTTCTTGTTTACTCCTTGTCTTTCTTCCAGAGGACTGTGCCATAACACTCCCTTTATTGACTCTAAGTTTCTTCTTACCTTTGAATCTCAATTCATGGGTGTTCTCTAATTCTCCAACCTTCTCTTGAAGTAATTCAACAATCACACTATCTGAAATTTATCCATCCTTCTCCTAAGGTAATTCAACAGTTACTTCTAGAAAACGATTTGCAATCTCTCCAACATCACTACCAGACCTTTGTTTCTTCTTCCTTTTCTCACTAATTTTTGTTTTTCTTTTAGTGGACATGTCTGGGAGAGTTTTCTTGGTTTTGGATGATTGTTCCACTATAGGTCCAGGCTGTTCTTCTAACACTAATGTTTTTCCTTTGTCCAATTTGATAACATATTTTGGTGAACTAGGGCCAACATGATCTACTTCATTACTTAGCTTCTTTCCTTTCTTTCTACTATCTCCCTTCTTTCTGCATGACTCCTTACTATATTCCCCTATCACATTTCCTTCCACAGACTTAGAAACCTCTCGAGAAAAGTTTTCTGTGAGGAGTTTCTTCTAACTGTTGTCTCGTTTTATCAACTCATGGACAACAATAAGTTTCATTAACCCATGGTGATATAGACTAGTTTCAGGCTTTTTATAGGCATACTTAACCCCTGCCACCATTTTATTCAGACTCATATAAAGAAAATGGGGAAAGTATATTTGTGGTACTCCCTCAAAATGCAACAAAAACCTTAAATGATAAAGGAAAGTTAATGCATACCTCCCTTTATAGGTTAAAAAATTCTGCAAGGAAACAAGCCTCATCCAATATTCCTCTTTGATCCATCTCCTGGAGATTCCTTTTGTCCAATATGGGTCAAGATGCTCGGGCTTCAAAAATTTCTGACAGAGGCTCCTATAAATGATGATGCCTTTGAAATACTTCTCTTCGGTAGAAGGTAACTCCATCGCTTCTTCTATGGTGGCTTCAGTGATCGTTAACCTTATTTCAGCCAACTGGACACTCTCTCCATAATATCTCTAGGCGAAGTCATGTGACACTCCCTCATGATGTCCTTTGAATTTTTGTAGAAAAGGAACCCAACCAACCCTCTCAAATTTCTCTCTGCATGCTTGATACTCCTTCGTCTCTCTGTAAAGATGGAACACTGGTTCATGCTTTTCAACCCCCATTTCGTCTTGAAAATAGGTATCAAAATAAGTGTAGGAAACAAAATTCAGGCAAGGGTTTGGTAATGGAAGAAAAATTAAAAGAACAGGGTGACAGATACAAAGTAACGGGATGAATTGATAGTATGAGCGAATAGAGTGGAGGTGTATAGTATGAAGTGGGTAAATAAATATCATTTGGATGGGAAAGCCATCTAGAAGAGCATTTATAAGTTGAAATGAGAAGACAACGGTCAAATATTTGCAATGATGGTGAGGTAAGGAAAAATTCATAAATTATGTGAAGGGATCGCATCCATGGATAAGGTGATGATCATACCCAGAAGTAATGTCACATCCCATTCACATCGGTTTTCATAATTATTACAGTGAATGTGGGCGATGTGACTGAAATTCACCATCAGTAAGTTGTCTTTTGTCATAGGTTTGAATCACTAATTAACAACGTAAGGTTATAAAAGGTGGCATAATCATAATTTTGACATCACACGATCAGGAGTCTTCGACAAGAGATTTTTCAAACTAGCCCAATCCTGCTCAGGGTATGATTTCTATTTTCCCAGTCAGATCAACAATCACTCCATCGTAAATAATTTTAAGACAAGGGAATAAACATGGAGACTTTAAAATACAATGATATGGAGGTTTAGCAGCTTAAGGTAACAAAGGTATATGAGAATAACCATATGTTTAGCACAAAATTTATATGATTCTTAATAAAAGGAATAAAACAATGAGATCATACCTCCATTACCTGAAGTGTTCTTTGTCAATCAATGAATACATCAAGTATGGGACAATTTTTTCCAAAATCCCACCATCGATACTGGATCATAGGCTTAGTACCAGACCAACACAAAGAGTCTTTTCCAATACCAGATGAACTAAGAGACATTTTTTTTCTTCAGTACCGGATAAACTCAGAGACTGTTTCCAGTACCATCTGAAGCTTTGATAAGGTACCTATAATCTTGTAGGATTCTCTTCATAGCTAAACATGTTTTGAGGGTCAAGCTGGAGTAGGTGTTGGCACTTACTGATGCTTCATGTGCATTCATTCTGCTGAAGTATCAAGCTGGAAAAACTACAAACAACACACTAGTATAGGAATGTTGAAATTGCAGCAGAAGTGTCATAAAATGAGGTGAAATAATTCAATGATTGGGCTCCAAGCTATGTAAAAAGAAGGCAACTATAGCTGGACAACCTCCTGCTGAGATGTAAAAACCTCCTCTTTTGGAACCAGGCTAGCCATGTTTTCTATTGCCACTTCCATTTTATGGAAAGGAAAACCTAACTACTACTGTCCTGTGTATTTTTTTCGAGCCCAGATCAGTTAATGCTCACCAATGTTTTCAATTTTTAGGAGTCTGAAAAACTTAAAGAAAAATCCATCTACTGTCCTTTGGATTTTTATCGAGCTCAGATAGTTTAACGCTTGTCGGTGTTTTCAATTTTAAGAAGTATGAAAAAAATTAACGAAAACTCCATTAGGCTCCTTTCCATAAGTAATCTACCAAGGATGGATAAAGGAATAAACTTACACCTGACAAATGTCTTCCTTATTGCTTATCGACATGAGAACATAATTAGTTTTTTATTTTGTTAGTAACACCAAAATTACTATCTAACAACACACCTATATACATATATGTACAAAATTAAATCAAATCACACAACAAAACTTACAGTGGTGGATCAACAGGAGGAGAGCTTCGCTTGCTTACCAATTGGATTTTAGAATTTGGAAGAACCTGTTTGATAAAATCCTCTTTATATAGAGGCTTATGACAAAGTTTCAACTGATGCCCATTTATGAAAAAGGAGGTATGATCTTCATCAATGGTTTTTATCTTCACTAAACCATTGTCGTAAACCATGTCTACTTCATAGGGTCCTAGGCAAAAGAGCGCACATGTGCCCAATGCGCGACAATGTACGATAAAAGCCACACACTCCTATGAATGATGCATTTATGGTTCTTGTCGGCCCCTCACCCACTTCTAGCTCAGATCCCAATTCGATTTGACCCTCAAATCCGAGCTGAATCCACATGGGGGGTTGGTCAAGGACCCAAGGGTGCCCTAAAGGGACCCTTGTTCACACTAAATATCGGTTGGATAATTCCACAAAGATTTTATATAAAAAGAGGCCATGGGTACACTATGAATTCAAGAATCTCATTGTATTGTTATGTTGCCTCTCTTCTCCTTCAGGAAACATCTTTTCTTCAAGGAGCATACTAGAAACATCTCATTAAGCTATTCACTCCATCTCTTGAGGGAATAAGCTTGGATTTCTTCACCATTTTCCTTCTAGTTTTCCATTTGTAAGAAGAGCTCTCACATAGGGGACTCAAGAGCCCTCCCTTGGAGGAAGAGGGGATCCATAAGTCCCCCTTTTTCTTTGGTGTTTTCCCACTAATACAATTTATCCATTGGTGGCATGATTATTGGTCCTTTGATTGATTTTTGGTTCAATTTTCCTCATGCATTTTAGTTTTATTTCTTTAGTTGTTTGTTTATTTCATGTGATTGATTCATTTGATTCATACACTAACCTATGTCCTATATAGAAGGCCCAAAAAGACTTGCAAGTGTCCCTGTTTTTCTCATTCAAGTGGCGAAAAGGATACAACAACGGTGTTGAAAGAGCTTGATTAAGGTCTAGGTCCCTCTGGATTTATTACTGGAGTGGTTCTTGAAGTCTTTGGTTCCATGCATATCTAAGGACATAGCGACTTCTGCAGGGTTTTCAGAGGAGGAGGCGATAATGAGAGTGCAACAACTTGAACTGATATACTCTTAGTCTAGCATGCTCTATGAGATATTTCCAGATGCACCGTGGTCTATTCTTGATAAGGCCAAGAAAACATATGGACCCCATGCCAATGGTATTGTGGGTTTAGTGCAAGGAAATTTCACTGATCTATTGTCAAATCAATTACAACAATTTTCTATACAACAGACTATGGCCAACCAGACCTCGAGATTGGATGCTCCCCCTAACCAAGCGTCGGACATACACAGTGTGCAATTGACGAAACCTAAGGCCAACCAAAAGCCTAAGGGAAAGAATAAACAACAAAACAAGAAGGGTAAAGGGGAAAAAAAGGCTACCATCAATGTTGGAGAGGGAGAAATGGACATAGATGATTTTAGGGGCTAAATTTCGCAAATTGGCTAATTTTCCATGGTTTTTCCTAAAAAAAGATTTGCTAATTTCCATTTTTTCTAAAAATGATTGCCCAAATTCCATAGAATAAAATTATTTTACCTTAAAAGTCGCCAAAATGTTATAGAAACTATATAAAATCCTTAGAAATTTGAATATTTTTACAAAACTATCGCCAAACATTTTACATTTTTCATATTAAGGACTAGTAAGATTAGCCCATGTTTCTACATTTTAATATAAATTTCCATCCTTAAAATCATCCCTAGAAATGGAGAAGAGGAAGTCAAAGTATCCATGCAACCTTTGCATGGAGGACCACTCGATTCATCTATGCCCTCGACTTGCAGAAGCTCAGAAGCTATTGGTGCAACAACAAACTGTTGTGATGACGAACCCATTTCCAAATGGGAGAAACATGGTTCAATCTTCAACATCCTCGAGCACGGAAGGGGGAAATCAGGGACCCCCTGTGACTACCAGTAATAACCCGGCCGAAAATATTTAGATGATGAATGCCAAGGCTAATATAGCGACCAAGGCCCAATATTAGAGAATGCCAAAATCTGTCGAAAAGGGTGAAGAAGCCATGAACCCACCAAATCCTCTCCAGATTGAGAAGACAACAGGAAAAATGATGAATCACATCCCAAAAGGTGATTTTAAAAGGGCCTCTCATAATCTAAATGCGAGGGCTTCCCAAAATTACTCCGTTGTGGAAGATTTGGCAGAAACCCCTTGCGCATTGTCTTCTTTGGAAGTCCTCCAGAGTTTCCCTTCACAGAGAAAATATTTGTTATCTACCTTAGGATTGGCAGAGAATTGTAACCTGAGAGCGATCATTTTCGATCCAACCAACTTGAAACCTCATCTTCCTTACCATGTTGCGTTTTAGATAGTAGTAGCTTACACCAAAAAATATTTTAGTCGGAAAAATTTCCTTACAGTGGTTGAAGAGGGTGCCTCAAATTGCATGATGTCGTTGGCGTGTTGGAAGGACAACTTGGTTTTTATCCGTCACCTATGTTGCTTATTATGTTTGACGGTTGGTCATTCAGACCACATGGAATCATTCCTTCTTTCCCCGTGCAGCTGGGAGGAAAAACCGTGTGTTTCTAAGTTGAAGTTGTCGATGCACCTCTCAACTAAAACCTATTGTTAGGAAGGAGTTGGACCTATGCGATGCATGTGGTGGTTGGTACATTTTTTTGGGTCTTTTGTTTCCCGCACGAGGGCCAAATCGTGACCATTGACCAATTGTCTTTCTCCCATCCTGACCGTTCATAGGGTGCTTCCACGGTCCCAATGATTGATATTCTGTAGCTCGACAATGTCAACTTAGGTGCTGGTTTGTTTCCATCATTGATGGGAACTTTTGATTATCCACCACCTTCTAGCGATGTCAAGCTTATATCAGTTGTCCCCGACCAGCCTAGGGCTGCAATTCTAAAAATGTTGTCGTTTCAAATGAGTTACTTTAACGATCTGTGGAATCTACCTTCCCCATCGACTTTAATGGAAGGGACAGGGCATTCTGGCATGGCCATGCCCTTGTCCGCAACTGAGGCTACATACAACATTGTCTAGCAAACTTTGACAAACCCTGATCTGACTCCCCCACAGGAGTTATATCCAATTCTCGAGCCTATTTGGGCTCAAGGTTCACTTTCCATTGAAGACCCTTTAGACCTAGTCTTTCCCTCTAATGCGACGATTCTCAAGGCATTGACTAGTCCTGATAGAGCTTAGGATGATCTACATCATATATCTTACTTCCTTCCCGAGTTAAGGAGAATAGAGGCAGGAGAATTTGTTTCAACCATGAATGAAGATAGTGCTTGTCCTATCAATCCTCTGGCTACGAACGCAGTTTATGTCGAGGGTAATATAGTGAGTATTGCTACAATGATTCCAATAGATATCTCCAAAACCACTGGCATTGTGGAGAATGTTTTCGTCGGAGTAGACTGCTCCCTTGAAGAGATTCAAACTTATGCAGAGTTATTTAAGGAATTCCACTACATTTTTTCTTGGTCTTACGAGGAAATGCCAGGCATTGACCCAAGAATTGTCGAGCATGAAATAATGACTTATCCTAATGCCAAGCCATTCCGACAGAATCTTCGTCTGGTGAATCCTCGAAAAGCGACAACAATTAAGGCTGAAGTAGAAAAACTGCTTAAAGCCGGTTTTATATACCTTGTGTAGTTGAAATAATGGGTGTCAAACCCAATTCTGGTTAACAAGAAACATGGTACGATTCACATGTGCATGGACTTCCGTGAGTTGAACAAGGCTTGTCCAAAATATAATTTCCCCACCCCGTTCATCGATCAGATTGTTGATGAATTTGTTGGCTGCGAGGTCTTTTCATTCATGTATGGTTTCTTAGGATATAACCAGATTCAGATAAAACCCAAAGACCAACATAAAAAAACTTTTATTTGTCCTTGGGGAATGTTCGTGTATCGTAAGATGACTTCTGGCTTGAAGAATGTCAGAGCCACTTTTTAGCAGTCCATGCAATTTTCTTTTCATGACCTTAGACATATAGTCGAGGTGTATCTTGATGATCTCACATCACGTTCTCGTAAGAGATCTGATCATCCCGCTCATCTTCGACTAATATTTGAGCGATGTCGCTACTATCAGATTACCTTGAATCCCAACAAGTGCAGTTTTTGGATGATGTCAAGTCATCTCTTAGGTTTTATTTTTTCAACAATAGGGATCATGGTCGATCCTCTCAAGGTTGAGGTGATAGTTTAGTTTCGTCCCCCATGCATGATACCCCAGCTTCGGAGCTTACAGGGGAAGGAGAAATTTCTTCGACGTTTTGTCGTGAATTACGTCGATATCACTAAAGGGTTTATGCGTATCTTGAAAAAGGGATTCCCATTCTGTTGGGATGAAGCTTCTCAACATCCTTTGATGCGTTGAAATGTGCCCTGACGTTTTCCCCTCTGCTCTGGCCTCCCGATTATAACAAATATTTCTTGTTGTATTTGGATGCTACAAAAATGACCATCGATATGGTCTTGGTTCAAGAGGATGATCTGCTCGAAGAGCATGTTATATATTACCTTATCCGAGGCCTGGTTGGGCCAAAAGTCAACTATTATCATGTTGAGAAGCTTTCTTTGGAAGAAGTTCATGATGTCCAATGGTTCTGTCACTACATTTTGCTTCGCAAGACCACTATCATTGTCGTTGTGAACCCTTTCCAATATGTGTTAACACAATGGGTCATTGGAGGAAACATCAGTAGATGGATTGTGATCCTCCATAAATTTGACTTGGATTTTGTTTTCGTGAAATCCAAAAATTCGTTGGTCTTTGCATAACTTATTTAAGAACTTTCGGTTGATTCTAGTGATATCATTCCCAAAGAATTGCCTATCAAAGGAGATATTTTTCTAATCTCATATTCAGAACCCTGGTATGGAGATATACTAGTCTATCTCTAGACTTTGAAGTGCCCTGCTTCTACTTCCCTTGATGAGCATTGATGAATTTGACATCAGGCAGGAAATTATCTTATTCTCGAAGACACTTTGTATCGTCGAGGCATGGATTGTATTATTCGTCGATGCCTTATCCATGAAGAAGCAGAGCTCATTTTGAACGACTGTCACACTGGAGCATGTGGTGGTCATTTTTCCAGGTTGGAAACAACCCAAAATATTCTATGTGCCAGTTACTTATGGCCCTCATTAATCAAGGATTGTGTTGAGGCAGTCAAGAAGTTCCACCCGTGTTAGTTCTTCTGTCGAAAGATGCGAGAACATCTTGCTCACATGTTTCCTATCATTGTTGTTGGTCCTTTCACCAAATGGGGGATTGAATTCAATACATGTCACCCGACTTCATCCATGGGGCATAATTACAATTACATCATCGTAGCGGTAGACTACTTCATGAAGTGGGTCGAGGCTATGCCAACATTTAACAATGATGGAAAAACAACGACTCTTTTCATTTTTAACCAGATAGTAGCAAGGTTGGGCATACTGAAGGAGATTGTCATTGACCATGGAAGTCACTTCCAAAACAAAATGATGACTGAGTTAACGTCAAATATTTGGTTTAGGAAAGAACATTCATCACCTTATTACCCACAAGCGAATGGTCATGTTGAAGCTGTGAATAAGTCTCTCAAGAATATTCTTCAACAAACGATCAATTCTGCCAAGTCAAATTGGCATTTGATGTTGTACTCAGTCTTGTGGGACTACCGAATGTCTATGAAGACTGACACCAGTTTATCACCTTTCCACGGTTTGGAACGAGCATAGTAGATCTCTGTGGTTTTGAACGGGAATAATACTTCTCTCTCTCTCTCTCTCTCTCTCTCTCTCTCTTTTTATAAAGATTATATATCTAGGGTTTTCAACGCAAATAATATTTTAATTTCTAAGATTATATATCTAGGGTTTTGAACAAGAATAATACTTATTTGTTTATTTATTTTTTTAGGAGATATTTGATTTCTAAGATTATATATCTAGGGTTTTGAACTGAATAATCTCTGTAGTTTTTACCTTTTTTACCTAGAATAATCTATGTAGTTTCTCTGGACTTCTCTGTCGTCTTCATAAATTATTTTTTGGCTTCTTCAAAGGGTTGAGCATTTGGACATCTGAAATGAGGTGAGTCACTTTTTACTTTGATTCAATTTTAATTTTACGTAAAGAGATTTAAATATATTTTATTTATTTTTTGATTTTTTGTTTCAGAAATAAAAGTTGATTTGAGAGATAAAGTCAATCCATAATAATAATTATTACATCTTTTTTCTCTTCTTTTCAATATGAGAACTCCACCACCTATTCCAAAAACTCACCCTAACAACCCCCAAAATCACCCTAGAGATCCGTTACGATTATATGGAATCAATAGAAAAAAAAAGAGAAGAGAGAGATGCCAAAATCCAAATAGAGTTAGAAACATTAGAAAAAAGGAGTGAAGAAAGAGACGTAAAACTCAAAATAGAGCTAGAGGCAATGATTGATAAAAAAA
>ML789699.1:0-13825 GCA_009831015.1 Picea engelmannii | reverse complement strand
GGGGGGGGGGGGGGAGTTCCCATGAGGTTTTACCTCTTTCCTCATGTATTTCAATGTATATTTTGTAGTTGGGTACCTAACATGGCCTCATTGCTCGGACCCATTCTTTATTTTCACCATAGTGATGTTTAGGGGGTGTTGGACATACTTCACACAAACCTAGGATTTCTTTTTCCTAAGGTTTTCCCTATGTTTATTAGTCATTATTCAATCTCCTATATTTTAGGAAGCATATTCTTCTAGGGAGAATATTCTCTTCAATTCACACTTCAGTTTGATCAGTTGATTGGAATCTAGATGCCACATTGGTATTATCACCATGCAACATTGGGATCATCACCAACTAATGTGAATTTTCCTTGGGATCATCACCAGACTAGCGCATTACTCATGATTCCCTCATATCCTCCTCACTTCACTCTATTTCAGTTAGTTAACTGAACACTGATAGACTAGTTAACTTAGACTAGGTTGTAGTTCACTCCCGTAACCGACCGAGAGATTAGACTAGGTGGTAGTTTACTCTCGTAACTACTGGTGTGTGTCCAGATCACTCTAGACCACCAATATGGTGCATTGGATTCTCCTCCAATGAACATTAATTGATTTATACATAGTATATCGGGTGTAAATTATCATTCATTCATTTGTTTAATGAGAATTCTTCCATTCTTTCTCTCCTTCTTTTCTTTTCTTTTATTTTCTCTACAACTGTGTATGTCAATTCCCAACTAGATATATTCTGTGCAAGTTCAACACATTTACAGAGAGGGATCTCTCTCTTCAAATCAATCACTAAAAAGAGTGATTTGGAATTCCGTTCAAAGGCTAGATCTCCAAGGCTAGATTAAATTTATAGATTTGGTGGCAAGGTGGGTAGAAATACCATTGGGCAATGGATTCAAAATGAGATATCAATGATAATTTTATGGGCACTTGGTTAATTGAAAGATCAAAACCTCAGAGGAAAGGTAGAAAAATAACCTTTACACATTCAAATGTTGTTGTAGATGAAGTTTACAGAGAAAATGAACAATCGCTTGGGGCATCTATCAAGGATGAATCCCAGGGTGATTGTAGAAGAAAGGATATGAAACTATATATATCAGAGCACCAATTTTAAGTGAATTATCTTACATACACCTCATTGAATCTTTAAATAAGAATACTCCTACAAAATCAACTAAATTAATTAAAACATATAAATAGGATAAACACAAGGATAAAAGTAAATAATCACATGAATCTCTGATATCATCTTATAGGGACTTTTGGTCCAAACAAAATTTCATTAATCTCTAGAAAATGTTTTCAATATCTAGTCAATGAAAACTCTCATACACTCCCAACCAACTTGAGTTGATTTATTTCCATAAAATATATACCAAAAGTCTCTTCCTATCCTCCTAAATTCAAATTCAACAACTTGTCTAAGTTAAGCTATAGTTACACATATTTTGGCATCAAAATATAAACAAACTACTAAAAAAAAGGAGTCAAACTTGACTCATTTATTACATCATAACCACTTGAAGCTCGTTGAAGATGATCTGGCACCTTTGTGGACCTACCCGTGTTGATCTGGATACATTCTGGACATTTTGTCATAGTTGTGCAGCAAGGTTGCTACGCGATAGTAACCTACATGAAATATGGCTTGGAGAAATTATGGAAAATAGGCCTCAAATATCATTGTATATATTCCAAACCAAGATATATGTGAAAAAAATAAGAGAGGTTTGTTTTATTGGGTCCTTTATTGACAAAAACCTCTTTTTGTTTTCAACCATTCATCTCTATATTCTTGGAATCTTCACCCAAAGATGATGACTAAAACATGAAATCATTAAATTATTAAATCTGAAAAATTGGGCTATAAAGATTCAGTCAAATATCCCAACCTATGAAGCATTTGTGAATCATTGAGAGGTTTTTATTATTGGGTCTATTCTTGCCAACAAAAAAATCTGGTTTTTTCAAAAAGCCTCTCCAGTTGTTCAGAAAGAGATATTGAAGTTGACCACTAAAACGATCATTTGTGTAGTGTGCCCTGCAACCTATGTGCAACGTGATTGTAATTGAGGGTTTTGCAAGGGAATATTGGTGGGATTTATGTTTAATGGATTTATCATAAAAATTTAACTTACTTTTAACCCAAAAACCAAATAAAACCTTCCTCAATAATCATTAAATGCATAGGTGGATGATTTGACAGTTGCCTAGCATGTTTGTGCAACAAATGCCTTTTTTAGTTCTTCTTCACCTCTTTGAATATTGATTGATGATTTAAAAATGATGACTGATATATTAATTCTCACGATGATGATATTTATCTTTTATACCACTCCATTAGTCTTTAAAAACATCATTTTCTTCCATTCGTCCTCAAAACCCTAATATGCCTCAAAATTGAAAAATGGAGACCAAATGACAACTGAATGAAAACCTACTTAAAATGATGCAATTATGGTGGTTCTTTCATCATCATCTAATATATCATACCTCCAAATCAAACTGAAAATATAGAACCTCATTGTGCTACCCAAAAATAAGACTAAGACAGTTGTGCAACAAGTTTGTTGCGCAACTGTATCTTTCAGAATTTTCGTAGCGAGGGATTTTTTACTCTTTGACCATGTTTTTTACTCCAACTAATTCATGGTGAATGTTGTCTGATTAAATTGAATAGATCTTGATGCGGTGAGTTAGAACTATTTCAAATACACCAAGAGGCCAAGGGATCTGACAAAGAGAAAATTTACATGTGATAACATCGGCTCCAATGGGGATGGCGTCCTCCCTGTGAGGCGACAAAGAACCCATCGACTGGTATCCTATCCATTGGGTTTCTCTCAACTCAACTTTCCAAATGTAACCTGTAACCTTCTCTCTTACTGACCTAAAACCAATCCCACTGAAATCCAAACCTGATTTGAAAATACTACTGTTGCACCTACTTTGCCACCTAGATGAACAAAACAGAGGTGCTTACAAGCTTAGTTGGTTTAACTAAGCAGGACAGTTGTAAGGGAAAGGGTTAGAGAAATAAATATAAAAGAACAACTAAACTAGTGAGCATAGGGACATAAGAACAAAAAATCCAATAAGACTCATGTCACCAGTGGTAAGGTTTATATGAGTGAAAGAAAACACCAAGAAGAAAGAGGACTATGAGTCCCTTCTTCCTCCAAGGGAGGGCTCTTGGACCCCCACAAATAAGCTCTTCTTACAAATTTGAATGAAATGGTGAAATAATTCCAAGATAATCCACTCAAGAGGTGAGATGGATTGCCCAATGTAATGGTGCTAGTATGCTCTTGATGAGAATAGAGGATTCCTCAAGAGAATAGTAGCAACATAACTTTGCTATTGAATTCCTTAAAAATGAAGTGCACCCATGGCCTTGTTTTATAGAACCTCTTTGAGGTATTTTGCAACCGACTTGTAGTGTGAAAAGAGGCTAATTAGGGAATTTTTAGGTCTTTGACTAGCCACCCAGTTGGATCCAGTTGAGATTTGGGTGTGAAATAAACTTGGAAGATGAACCAAAAGTGGGTGGGAGGCCGACCCATCTCATAAATAAGCCGTTCTCAAATGTGTGCAGCTTTTAGTGACCACAGTCGCGCATCGAGTGCATGCGTTCTTTTCCTACATTTCTGTTTTGCGCACGTGCGTGCGCGCCCTGTGTAGTCATAACGCACTTTAATTTTATCACTGGTTGTATATTTTTTGACCCTTTTGAAATGATTTTGTGGTAATTTTGGTCCATGGGTGACCTCATAACTATTTGACGATGCTGGATTCTTGTAACCATTTGCGGATGAAATTTTAGTGATAACATATGCCCCCTGATGGATGAGGTTAGGAGCATATGTATAGCTGAAACTCATCAATGTTTCTTCTACTGAGAGTGTCATTGTAAGAGAGAGAGATAGTGGGATTGTCAAGAGTTACCCATTGGAGGGAGAAGGGAACCTGTAGAACCCAACTTTCCATAAGGTGTGTAAAAATAAACTGTGTACAAACAAGGCAGGCATGCCCCATGCTCATGTCATGTAACTCAAAAAGGAATGGTGTGTTGATGTGGACAACTATAGCACCCTCAAGGGCGATCGTGAGAAAGGAAGAAGAAAATTTTGCAGAGGAACATACTCTGAATAGTAGGCAGTGACATCTGTAAGAAATATCATGGATTCTGTAGGCATTGATAGCCCAACCAAGTTCATAGGTCTTCAGAAAATATAAAAAATAACTGCGATAGTCGCAAAGTAAGACCCAATGTAACATGAGAAAGTGTTGAAGTCAAATGTTATGAGGGTCAATGACAACAGGGAGAAATTGTGGTTCTCCCTGTGTCATCCGAGACCTGTCATTGGAAATGTAATGCAAGTCAAGATACTGTCGCCCTTATGGAAATTGTGTTGATGTTGACAAAAAGGGGGATGCGACTCCAAGAAGCAAAGGGATTTGTGAAATATACTAGGTGAGGTTAGGAACTAAGGAGGTACATGGACGAAATCAAGATGTATGGAGACTCAAGACTGCCCTTGGTTGGGGGTATGTGCGAAGTGTAAGTGGATGCAACCGTTCAACTAGGTCGAGTGTCAGGGGGACAACAAGACATGGGATAAGTTGTGCTAGAGGCAGGACAAAGTGAACAAACTCAAAGGGAAGAGGTAAGTGGACTATGGGATACTCAGAGTATATGGATGATTTCAACAAGGGTAGATGATAAGGAGTTCCCCAACCAAGGGCGACATGGGTTGCGTTTGCCAAAAAAAGGGAAGAAGGTCATCAGATGTGACGACAAAAAGATACGTAAATGTTGGAAACAAAGGCTTTGTACAGTTTACCAAAAAAATAAAGAATAATTTGGGATGAGCGTACAAATACAGAAACGGGTGCCCCAATGTAATATGGTTGGGCCGGTTAGGGCGCAATTTTCTTGGAGAACTGGTGGAGGGTGGGGGCCCCATGGGTGGGTTTCTGTATGAGGTAGGTGAAATGGAGGGAAATTTGTAGAGGGGCAAATTGATTGTGGATGAAATGGAGGGTTCATGATACTGTGAAGGTGCATTCAAAATAGAACCTTGAAGAGATAATCTGGGATTCGATTGGGAAAGATAGCAAAATGAGGAGAAGGAGTATGTGGCTGATTCGCGACATGATGTAAGACTATCGGGACTCCCATCCCTAAAGGGTTGAAAACACAACATGAGTGTCAAAGTGCAAAAGGGTGCTATGAATGGGACATCTCATGTGGGGGAGAGTGATACCGAGTGACAGTACCTGAGAGGCAATGGAGGTGTCGGTACTGCAGAGCTAGAGATTGGGATCCTAGAGGAAAATGTTAGAGGGTGTGACTGGAGATGCAATGGAGATTTATAGGGAATGATTACATGCCATTGCTGATTATATACCCGAAGGGGTTGCGTTGATGTATGATGACCCAGTACCTGCACACATGAAAACCAAATACCCACCGTGAACAATATCTGAAGAGAATCAAACATACAAGCATCTATTTGATAATTTTGAACATGAGCATGCCTACCTAGATGGGGTATGAAAAAATACAGGGTTGGAAACCCATGATGTATAGGCGATGGGGTAGATGAACCCAACCGCACATAATTTTTCAATCTCAGCTTTGATGGCCGCTACTTTGGATGGGTGTAGCGGTTGCTATTTTTGATGAACTGGTGTAATGTCAGGCCAAGTGTCGATGAGATGTTCGATGATAGAGGGATCAAGGCTAGGCATTTCTGTGTATGACCAGACAAAAATATCCTGATATTCTTGGAAGAGGGATTTGTAGGCGGTGATTTCTTGAGGAGTGCAAGCGGAGCCAATGGTGATTTCCTCGATGACTCCATTTTTTATGGAAATATTGATTTTGATGGTTGGGGAAATGTTGTCCATGTTGCCTTCTTAAAAAGCATTAGGGGCAAGAATGGGGTTGTTGAACTAGTCGATATGACCTAATGGGATGAAATCCTTGGTTTCGACCGCATATATGGGGTGTTGGTTAGGAGGTGTGGAGGCTTCCTGTGGAAAGAAGAGCGCTCTGTGGTGTAGCGCATCCCATGGGTATTCAGGGGTGTTTAACTCTTCGAGTATGTCCTCGTCACAGTGGAATTGGTGGGAATACAAGGGGTCGTGAAGAGTGATATTGGTGATTGTCGCCATGTGGCTATCCCCTAGTGATGAAGAAGTAGGGGGAATGATGCAATGAGATTGCGATGGTTCACTCAACGTAAACCAAATATCAAAGTATTGAGGAGTACTAGTGGTAGTTGGATGTAAAATTTCCATAGGGAAATGAATGGGAGAATTGGGTGGAATTTGGGGGTGAATCCTCAGATAAGTCATCTAAGAACCATGGAGGAGTTGGTAGTGCCTTGGGTTCAGGAGAAATGATATGAAGAATCTCTACTGATGAGGTAAGGTCAACCATCGATTCTGTAGGGGGTGCAGGGGTTTGAATAAGGTTCAATTGGCATTGCCTGTATTCAATGATCATAGAACATTGGTATGTAAACTGATCTAAGGATTCACATAGAGAGAAAGGGCATCTCATACGTTCATTGACTGAAGTTGTGACATAATGGATGTCAGTGATTTGTGGTAGGGATGATGTAGCTAGATTGGGTTCGTTCTGGAAGCTTTGGCGTACTGCGGCTAATGTCTACCGGAAGAATGGTAGTGCTGGGCAATGGTGTGTGCAATGGCCATATTATGAACATATAGTGCAAGTGAATTTGGTTCATTTCCCTTTACTACTTGAGTGAGGGGGGCTAGCAACAATGCTTGCTACAGTGGTGAGCGTTGATGGTGTTTGATTGAGTGGAATTAGGTTTCGTAACTTGGGTAGAGATGGGAAGTTGTTGGTTTGGTGTCCATCTTTCTTAGATAGCGTGCAATGAGGTTGGACGTGTGGGGGAAGTGGAGTTGTTGGCTCCTTCTTATTTTTCCTTCCCCCAACTATGGCAGGGAGGTTAGTGAGTGGGGGTGTAGAGGGTATGGTGGGAGTGAGTATGGGAATCATCATTGGTATTCCTTCTGTTTGGGGGGAAAGGGATGGTTGAGGGACCATCTCTGGTGGATGTAAATACCAAACTGGAATTGATAACACCATATTAGGGAGGGTAAGCATTGCAGCTACTTGGAAAGCTTGTATGCCAAGTGGAGGGTACAAGAAGGGGATTTGAGTAATGGCTTGGGGAACTATCTCCCAAAATGGGATATGGCCTTGGGGAGAGGTGAAATTGTGGAATGGTGGAGTCGACGAGTTCGCAGGAGGCTCATGAGGTGGGAGCTTTGCGACTAGTTGGACATAAGATATGATAGAATCCTCCCTAGGAGGAAGGGTATCCTCTATGTTAGTTCCATTGGATGATACGACACATACTTGATTGGAAGGATGAAGGAGCAGTGGTGCACCATGGTAAGTTCCTAACAATGATGGGTCTTTGAAAATTTTGGGACCCATTTCGATGAGTGGGTATGTGTCATGACTCGTGTATGAGAGGGAGAGTGTTATCGATGTTGGAAGAAGGGTTAGACTCATAATGTGAGACTTGGTCAATGGTAATGATCTTCCCATTATGGGGGAACATCATCGTTCAAAAGACGGAAGAGGCAACTGCCTTCATAGCGTACATGTAGCTACGACCGAAAATGATATTATAATCGAGTGGAGCATCGATAACTTCAATGTCGATGAGAATGGTCTTGCCCCCGAGTTCTACGGGGACATTTTGGAAGATCCCTTCAGGAGACAATGGTCGTCTGTCATAATATCTTAAGGTAATGGCAGATGGGATGAGTTCGGGGGAACCAAGTTTCTGCCATACAAATTTGGACATAATGCATGTGGATGCACCTTCATCGATGATGCACCAATGAATTGTAATGTTCCAAATTTTTACTGGAATTTGAAAAGCGATTAGAGTGGGAAGGCGAGGTTCTCCGCTGTCGAGATAAAATGTGATGAGTTAGGTATCTGTGGGGTCGACTGCCCCCAAGGTGAAAAATAATGATTTCCGCTGAGTGGGACAAGTTTGAAGGACCTCTAAGACTGACACGGCAGCCGAGGATTGTGCTAAGTTATCGACCAAACTATAATTATCAGCCGCCCTAGCCTGGGGGTTGTGGACATTCCTGCGCAATGGGATATGAGGGATGTGAAGAGGTGTTTCGGCGTTACAGAGAGGAATTACCAACGAGGGTCCTATCGGTGTTGGGATTGTTTCTGGAGGAGTCAGAGGAGAGTCAGCAGGTGCATGGTATTGATGACTATGTGTTTGCAGAAGGATTTCTTCCTCATTGGTGAGGAGGATAGTACGATCTGCAGGATTGTTTGGATTGAGATACTGTCCCAACTATGGTGGGGTAGGCTGTGTGTCTTGTTGGGTGTTTATCAAACCCTGGTGCGGAAAGGGATTCTGCAGTATGGATGGGGGGGGTTGTTGCACGTATTGTTGTGGGGCCTACTGAGGGGCAGGCGATGCTAGAGGATGTGGTAGACTGCTTGAGTCTTTCAGCCGTTTAAATTCAATGATTTTGGGACAATGATGAGTATAATGACTGAAATCACCACAAAGGGAACAAGGGAAGGTGGTTTTAATAGTATTGTTATTTCTCCCTTGACACCTATTGTTATTTCCCCCCTGGGGTTTTTGATTCCCTTGGTTCTGGTTGCCCCCAGTAGGTTGGTTTTGTTGGGGTTGATTCCTGTCTTGACCTGGGTTGTTATTGTTCCCGTTTCTTCCTTTATTTTTGGCATTATTCGATGGGTGGGTCGGATTTGTTGTATTCATCTGTTCAAAATTTTGATATTGCTGAATGGGAGAGGGTTGAACAAAATTCATCCCAGCGTGAGAGTGTGGGGGTGCCATGGGATGTGGAGGACCAGGGAATGGAAAGTACAGATTCTTTGGGAGTTGTGATATGTAAGGTACGTAGGAAGGCATGGCGCTTTCGCTAGTACTTAGAGTATAAGCTGAGGTAGAGGGGGTACCAGAACTTTTTTTGGATAGGTGGGTGTATTGGGGGTGTCGGCGATGGCCCACTGATGGGTGGAGGAATAACAACAGGGTATGGTTGTTGATAACGGGGTGGGGGGTAATAAGAGGTTCCCATATATGCCGGTGGATATTGAGGTGTGCCATACATTGGTGGTTGTTGGGGTTGTGGACTGTGGTGCAAGGTAGTACCAATCAATCCGTCTGCTGAGTGAGACATCCCAGATTTATCTTGACCAAATGGCACTGGTTTTGGGAGATCAAAAAGTACTGTGTATAGGTACCCTGATTGTGAATAGATGAGGTTGTATTATTGAGCCTTACTGATGGCTTCTTCTTTTGATTGAGGGAAGGTGGAAGCTGCAACTTTACCGAGGAGAGAGACAAGTGATCTGAGAAACTAGTCAAGACACTGTTGTTTGGTGGTTTCAGCTTTTCACAAACTACGTCGTCTACACCACTCGTGAATGTGATCAGCGATATGTGTGGATGAGGTTTGTTTGAAATTAGAGAGTAGTTCAAGACCATTGTCGTGGCGGATTTATAATTGAAAGAAGGTCAAAAATGCTTTGGCCAAGGACTCGAAAGTCGCATGGGACCCCAATTTTTCGTCTACATACCATTTGGCTGATGGGCCAGTGAGTCTGCATTGAAATAATCATAGTCTGATGGAATCATCCATAATGTTGTTGGAAGAGCAACATAGGTGGAAAGTCATGACATGGGTGGCAGGGACATCTCCTACCTTTCCTTCAAACTTGGGGATGTCTGGAGGTAGTTTGGTAGACATTGCAAGCCATGTGGGGTCATGCAATATAGGATCATTTGTGAGTTTGCTTAGATATGGTATGTTAAGAGAGGCCAAATATGGCATCTGTATTGGGGGCAGAGGATTATTTCTAGCCATGGTGTGAGTGTTTTATGAACCTGACCCTTGAGGGGGGCTAGGTGGATTGGTACTTCTTCCTTGAGAGGACGTTGGCCCCCCGCTTCCATGTAAAGGAGAGCGAGTGGATGGAGGGACTTAGGAAGTGGACCCAAGTAATGTGGAACCAAGCAATGTTGATCCTAAGATAGTGGGACTCACTGGAGTGTGAGAAGGTGGGGCTGATGAGTTGGCAAGACTAGGAAATCCCCCTAAAATAGGAGGGAGGTTTAGGAAGCATCTAGAACGACGGGGGTTCTGTGGGTTCCCTATGATGTCTAACTAGCTGAGTGGATGTGTGCAAATTGTGATGAGAGAAAAATAAACAAGAGCCTTTGTTGCAAATTTTGAACTTAACACGATATATATCTAAATCAAAATGTAATCAGAAGTGCATCATACGTAAAGTGTTTTTGAAAAAGAAGCATATATGTGGATAAGTGGGTTTTGTCTGCATGGGGAATCAAAGAAAACAAATGCTCGTGTCCTAAAAGATGTAACGCACTTGCTCTCAAATAACACTGGACCTTCCAATAGTAGTCAATAGTGGGGTCTGAAGTCACCGGAAGAGAAATTAGTGAAGAATGAAATAATCAGTTATAATGAGGGGTAAAGGGGGCATATCCTGAAAGAGCTGGCAATATTTCCCAATAGCCACAAAAAATCCGATCAAGGTGCAATTGCAGCCCACAATTTCCACCTGGGTAGATGTCCTAAAATTTAGTCACTAGGTACCTCGGTCAAAGTGCGACATTTAGATTTTTGGCCTAAGAAATGGGTCACGGGCTGGATCCTGTCCAAGAGGTGGGTGGCTCAAGGGAGAACGCATAGAACAACCGGAGCTCGGCCTTCAACCCTTCACGGGTATCTCCCTGCCTTATGGTGTTAGGAACACTTGACTTGGAGGATTTAAAGTTCCCTATTTGACAACTTCTATTGTTTTGACAATGTGAGAACCAAATAAAGGGGAGTTATTTGGATGCCTATCCCGAAAATCCTACCTAGACTAAAAAATTTCTTTTGGCACCTCCTGTGGAGGAAAACTTAGTGAGCTTCTAGAAAAAATTTAGATGTGGTTGTTTGAGAGATTGGGGGTGTGAACCAACCTCGTTGAAATTAAATGGGAGTGGATAGTTTCATCAAGAAAAGGGTGGGGTGTTTCAGAATCCCTTTGGAGGAAGCTTACTTTTGACCTCCACATTTCGAGAAGAAAACTATGTGAGTGATAAGTGACTTTTGTGTGTGAATGAGTGAAAGTGTGCCAATGTTTTAATGAATTAGGTGTCACCTTGCTCCATGTGGATTTCGCTTGGTCCTTACAAGTGTTGATTACCTAATTAACTAAGTTTCTTTGGTACAACCTTGCGTAATTCAAAAGTCCATGGGAAAATAGCGTGTGGACATGTGGGTCCTTTACTATTCCTTTAAGTCCCTATTGTGATTTAATCTAAGAAAAAAGCTTTGAAACTATCCTAGATTGTGATCATGTGGGAATGTATGGGCCCGTTACAAAACCTTTAAACTTCCCTAGTGATTTAATCTAAGAATGTAAATTTCAATACTATCCTATCTTTGTAGCATGTGGGCATGTATGGGCCCATTACAATCTTAAGATGTGTTTGAAAAATAAACTAAGAGGTGTCCCAAGAGGGGTTGTTGTCCTCTCCTAAAGGTTTTAGTCTTTTTAAGGGAGATGAAATTGTCCTACAATCTTTTTCTAATTCTCAAGGTCGCTTGGAAGCGCGAGAGAAGAGCATACTAAGCAATTGTTATCCAACTTCTAGTCCCAATGCAAGTTTTATGTGATTACAAATGATTCCAACTTATACCTTTAGTCAAAGCAAGCCATCCATGTGAAAAAATGAAAGAAAAAGAGAAAATAATGATTTTAAACCCCCTAAGTGCCTATGTGTTTTGACTAATCCCTTTATATGAAGAGGGAACTAAGTGTGGTGCAATTTACAACATGCATGAAATAACTTCTAAGAAGGTTAGGAGCCTTCCCCAAATCACAAAAAACCTTACAAGGTGTATTTTTTTGCACAGGTGCACGGGTCTCAGTGTAGACAGAGGCGCACTGAGAACCTATGCATAGACCAAAATGAGCTTTTGGGTGCCGGTGTGCAACACAACACTGTGATTTTGGTGCACGTGTGCACGATGCATGACTGTGGGCCAATAAACCCGCGCACAACAGACACACAATCGTGAAGAAAATTTCGGATGGAATTCTCTCAATTCAACTTGGAATTGGATGTTTTGCAGGTCGTCTTGGGCTAGTTAATGCACCTGCAAGTTAATTAAACCAAAATAAGAGCTATAGAAACCCAAATGGGGTAGGAAATTAATACCTTTCCCTAGTGGAGTTGCCAATCTGTTGCGCCTCCTTTTCCACCTAGATGAGAAAAATATAGGTGATTACAAGCTTAGTTGGGTTAGCTAAGTAGGACAACTGTAAGGGAAAGGGTTAGAGAAAGAAATATAAAATAACAACTAAGAATTAAACTAAGAAATAAAGTAACAACTAAGCTAGTGAGCATAGGGACATAAGAACAAAAAAACCAATAAGACTCATGTCACCAATAGTAAGGTTTATATCAGTGAAAGAAAACACCAAGAAGAAAGAGGACTATGAGTCCCTTCTTCCTCCAAGGGAGGGCTCTTGGACCCCCACAAATAAGCTCTTCTTACAACTTTGAATGAAATGGTGAAAGAATTCCAAGCTAATCCACTCAAGAGGTGAGATGGATTGCCCAATGTAATGGTGCTAGTATACTCTTGATGAGAATAGAGGTTTCCTCAAGAGAATAGTAGCAACATAACTTTGCTATTGAATTCCTTAAAAATGAA
Source organism: Picea engelmannii (assembly GCA_009831015.1). Classification (NCBI taxonomy): domain Eukaryota; kingdom Viridiplantae; phylum Streptophyta; class Pinopsida; order Pinales; family Pinaceae; genus Picea; species Picea engelmannii. The sequence goes on along the minus strand of ML789699.1, from coordinate 1,024 downwards.
GTGCACCCATAGCCTTTTTTTATAGCACCTCTTTGAGGTATTGTGCAACCAGCTTGTAGTGTGAAAAGAGGCTAATTACAGAATTTTTAGGTCTTTGACCAGCCACCCAGTCGGATCTAGTTGAGATTTGGGTGTCAAATCAACTTGGAAGCTGAAATAAAAGTGGGTGGGAGGCCGACCAATCTCATAAATGCATCATTCTTAGATGTGCGCAGCTTTTAGCGACCACAGTCGCACATCGGGCGCATGTGTGCTTTTCCTGCATTTCTGTTTTGTGCATGTGCGCACACACCCTGTATAGTCATAATGCACTTTAATTTTATCACTGGTTGTATAGTTTTTGACCCTTTGGAAAATATTTCGTGGTAATTTTGGTCCATTGGTGACCTCATAACTGTTTGACGATGCTGGATTCTTGTAACCATTTGCGGGAAAAATTTCAGTGATAACAACTACTGCAACTAAAAAATGCACTAAATGAAAACCATTATGAAATCTGAAAGTTAAAACTAAAATATGTTGAAAAAGATTCTTGCCCAAAAAAATTATTTGCGCACCTATATACTATAAATTATGAAATCACTACTCTACCATATGATGCAAAAGTGCCAATGTAACCATGCAATGAGATGGCTACTAAACTGAATTATGCTCATACCTTTCTTGAGAAAACAGAAAAAATAAAAATGTGGCAACTCAAAACTCAACATAAACTAATTTCCAGATGAATTTAATAGATTTTCAAAAGAATATTTAAGATCATGAACAAAAAAAAACAATAATATCCTTCTTGATTAATTGTTGATTGTTCTATATAATGAAGTCAATCACCCTGTTGATGGGCAAAACAGTCCATCCGTCAACTGGGAGAGTGGAACCGTTCCGGGGTTGTCTAAATAACCCAAGCCGTTTGGAATGGACCACCCTGACGAGTTTAACGGCTCCGTTGGCCGCTCTAAGGTCTCCTAAGAAAACCAAAGAGGAAAGTTGATCTGAGCTAAGTGATCTAAACTAAGGAAACTAG
>ML789698.1:240063-253814 GCA_009831015.1 Picea engelmannii | reverse complement strand
GTTCCTACATGGGGAAATGGAAGAATAAATCTACATGAAACAACCTAAAGTATTTGTAGTAAAGGGAAAGAAAGAGTTGGTGTAAAAACTGAAAATATCCCTCTACGGTATAAAACAATCACCAAGGATGTGGTACCAGAAGTTCAACACATACATCCTTAGTTTGGGATTTGTGAGAAGCAATGTTGATCACTGCATATATTCCAAGGAATAAGGTGGGATTTTCATATATGTAGCTTTGTATGTCGATGACATGTTGTTGATTGGAAACAACAGGGACCCACTAAAGGAGGTGAAGAATCAATTATCCTCCAAGTTTGACATGAAGGATATTGATAAAGCTAACTTCATTCTAGGAATGGAGATTAAGAGAGATTGATCCACTAGAAATCTCTAGTTGAATCATAAAAAGTATATTGAAACAGTTCTAAAATGGTTCAACATGCAGGATAGAAAACCAGTGAAGGTGCCAATTCATGTGGGAGAAAGGCTTACTATTGAACAGTGTCCAAAGACACATGAAGAAGTATAGGACATGGCACGTGTTCCCTATGCAAGTGTTGTTGGTAGTATAATGTATGTGATGGTATGCACTCGACCAGACATTTCCCATGCAATGGGATTGTTGAGCTGCTAAATTAAATGTACATGTCGACACCTAGAAAGGAGCATTGGATAGTTGTGAAGAGAGTATTCAGGTATTTGTGTGGCATGAAGGACTATATGCTACCAAGGAATACCTAGAGATGACAATGGTAAATTAAATGTACATGGATTTTTCGACATTGACTGGGCTGTAGATATGGATTGATAGAGGTCGACCAACGGATATGTCTTGAAGATGTTCAGTGGATAAAAACGTTGGATGAGTAAGCGAGAGGCGGTCATAGGCGGTCATAGCCTTGTCAAAAATAGAATTTGAATACATGGCGGCCACTCATGGAAGAAAATAAGTGGTATGGCTACAAAGGTTGTGTTCAAGAATCAATTTTGAGCAGAGAGATATGAAGGTAAGTTGCGATAGTCAAAGAAATATTTTTGGAAAAGAACCTTTCTTATCATTTGAAGACTAAGCACATTGATTTACAATACCATTTCGTAAGAGACATGGTGGAAAGTAACAAGGTGCTATTGGAGAAAGTAGACATGTTGGAAAACATAGCGGACTCATTGACCAAGTCCTTGAGTGTTGTGAATTTATCTTGGTGAAGAGAGGCAATGGGAATTGTTGCCCTAGGTCTGTGAATGAAAGTTCAGGAATCTCATGTTTCAACAAAGAATACAACAAGTGGGAGAATGATGGGTTGTTATATTATTTGCAGTGAAAGTCTAGTTGAGGTCAATTGATTGAAGGTTAAAGTCGAGGCAGATCGACAACAAGTCAAAGGTCGAGGTGAGTCGACCGAGTAAAGTCGAAGTCGAAGTTTGAGGAAGTTTGACATGGTAAAGGAATCAACAACAAGTTGAAGAGGTTAACTGAAAAAAGGTCGATAGGTGAGCGTGTGTAGATCAACTGAAGATCGAATGAAGGTCGATTGGTAGTCGATTGGTAATATGACTTGGAGTCGACTGTAATAGAATCCAGATATTTACGGGATTTGTAGCCAATGATCTGCATGGATCTGTAACCATTTTTGGGTGCCAATTATTTAGGTTTTCCCCCTTGTAAATCCTGTAAATAGGCGTGTTGTAAGGACGTAAAGGCTAATGAATGAATTGATCAATGTATTTAGAGTAATATTTAGATATAGGTTGTTGGTCATGTAGATGTAAGCAGGATTGGCTATAGGGTTTTTCTTGTGCAGGCAAGAGGGTATGACATTGACCATGTCTTAGGTGTGGACCAAGGTTGGACATGTAACCTTTTATTTAGATTGAATAAGACAACAAGAGAGTAGAATGCTCAAGGAATGTTGGTTTTCCTGGTTTGGGTTTCCAAGGTAAAATATATGTGTATCGTGTGATTGCTTTGTCATTTACATTCTTGATTAAATTCTTCTTATCCTATGTTAGGTTTAGTGTGGAAGTGTTTCTCATTTCCTGACATAAGAATCTTCTTCAAAATTCACACTAGATCAAGACTTTATGCAATTTGATAGGTTTTGGTATGGGAGGGCCATCATAATATCCCATTGGGTGCGCTAGTACCTAAGTAGAGATATAGTCCCAAGAAACCCTTCAAATTTCAAGTATAAGTGAATGACATGGCATAGGGTTTACTTCATGGTCATGATGTCATTGACATGCAAGGACATGTGTGGTTTCATCTCCATGAGCTCCTTTGTAGAGGAGCGCTTGGTGCTTGAGTTACCCTTTCCTTGATAGCATGTGTGTTCCAAACCCCTTATTTCCTTTTGATGTTCTTGTATTGCTTTGCAAGTCCCCTTTTTAGGTTCATGCATTTATTATTTTTCTTACTAGGATTAATTCCTTTTAATTTGGTATGCATTCAATGCATTAGTACTAGGGGTGATTGACTCATAATGAGGGGGTAGAGCTCAAGTTGACCTTTGGATTTTGATTTGGTCATTTTTCATTCCATTATTTCTTTCTTATTTTATAACATGATTTTTTTTATTCTTTTTTACCAACTACATCAACCTCGACATTCTACCCCTTCTTATCATAGGAGAATTAAGGCACGATCCTTTTTGGTATACATGTAACAACCATTTCCAAAAGATGGGACAATGGAAGAAAAATATATGGAATGTGTTAAGTATGGAAGGGAGTGATATGTTACCCCTATCAAGGCCTCCCAATAGTACCCTTTTTCCCCAAGAGTGACAACATCGGGCTAGGACACACATGATGGTCACCAAGGTTAAACAATGAAAAAATCATAACTTCCAAGAAAATCATGGTCCATAATCTTACTTCAACCCATTATCCTCACCTAAATGTATGATTCATTAAATTTAACACTTTATATGAAGCAGTGACTAATGTACCTCATATGTGCCATACCACCATCATCAGATAAAGCATGTTGATCAATTGAATGAGATGAGTTGTGATGACGAGGGAGGCATATGGGGGGATATTGTTTGTGGAGAATGTTGATGATCATCTCTAGGATCACTTTCTTCATTGTGGACCATGAGACATGACCTCCTCTAGTTACCCCTAGGTAAGAGGGGTTAACAATTCCCATAGTCAGGAGAATCTTGGATTTGAATAATAATTGGTTTACGATCTAATATTGTTGAGGGGATGATTTGAGTCTCGATTAAATATTTATGAAGCATGATATTTCTATGAACTAAAACTCTATCCAATATAGCCTCTATGTGGTCAGGCCCTAGCCTCCTATTTATCTATTTGAACTTCCCTTTATATGGATTGATATCAATCATGTTCCACTCAACAATTAGATCCTCTAGCCTCTCCTTGAATGGGTCTTTTACAATGTTTCCCCCTCCTTTTTCTTTGTTATTGAGGATCACAATAAATTCCCCAAATATGATATTATTCCTTGCATGCTTTGTATCCTTTAACACAAACAACAATCTCCAATAATATGGAAGCATATTTTTATGTCAAAAAATAAATCCCTTTCTATTTTAAATAACATGAAGTATTAAAATAGCCCCCAGGATGTAGAATAGTCAATGATGGAGTGCATTGTTAAGGCACTTTTTATGTGAAGTCATCGGTTCAAAAACTTCAAATTAACTTATGTGCCACATGAGGGGATGCATTGGCATGCCTGGAGGTTATAATGGTAGAAGTCAGATAACATGACCCTAAGTCACACAAGTACGTGCCCGACTAGTTGTTGATTCCGCCAGTCAAAAAACAACATGACGTATTAAAATAATTTGGTTTGAAATGTATAATCATACATGGTGTTGAAGGATAGATGGATGTTTGAGGGTCTGTGACTAGGGTTTCCCTAGACACAGACCCCTCTCTATACCTTTCTCTTCTAATGCCTGAGCATGGAGTTTCCCAACGAAATCTTGTGCCCTAAAGCCAACTTCTCCATGATGTTTTTGAACCTCATGGTTTTTTCCTACAGAGAGGTTTCCTATATTCTCGTCGATTGATCTTCATGTGTGGATAGGGATACTCTCTGGAAGGAGGCGATGGTTCGTCATTTAAGGATGCAGTTTCTCCTGGTGATCCAATGTATTCTCCCTGGACCTCTTTCTTTTCTCAAATCAAGTATTTTTTCCCAGATATGTCATTCCTTTGGGTGGTGATGTGGTTTTGGTGCTTGCAACCTCCATTTAGGGTTGCATTATGCTTGTGGGTGCATTTGTGGGGGCATCGTCTGGTGTTCTTTTCTCAGATTTGTGTATTTCATGGAGAGGTTTTCTCTACTCTCATGCCAACATATGTGGTATCTCCATCTGACCTCCCTCTCTAGTATCAGGGTTGCTATCAGGGTTTGATGCAATCCATGGGCTTCACACTACTAGTTTCAAATCTTGAGTGCCAAGCCTTAGACTTTTATTGGCCAGGGTTTGGATTTTTTGGTCCCTCTCTTATTCTGGGGAGGATTGGATGCCTCTCAGACCTGTTCCATCCCGCTTTTGGGTTCTCTTTGGAGGTATACTATGTGACATCTCTCAACTCTGGTCTATAGGGGTTTCTTTCTGTAGTTTATTTTATTTGTGGTAGTTTAACCTTCGTGGGTGTGCAGATCTGGGGTTGGGACCTGGTGCTTGTTTTTTCTTCTTTATTTCTCTCTTGGTTTGTGGTTCCTCTCTTTGGTTTCTTTGGTTTGTTCAGGGTTTGATGTATTCTCATATCTTTGTTTTGTTGGTGGATATCAATTTTCTTTTGCTCCTATCTGGCAGGGGTTGTGACAGAGCTTTGAGGTCCTATCTTGGACGTGCGATGTTATAGTCTGGCACTTTGAGGTGCTTTGAGAGGGCATGCATATTCTGGTATTATTTTTATTGTTTGAGGTCTCCATCGATGTTTATCCTATCTGGTTTCATTGATGTGATGGTTTTCATACCACTCTGACCTAGTCCATTTGGCCACCAGGGTTTGTTGGGATTTCATTTTTGGGGTTATTTCTATGATGGGATCTCTTGAACCGGGTTTTTCGGCCTATTTGGGGTTTCTTCCCAGTTCTTGTTTCTATATTTTTTTTATGGCTTACCATCCATATTTTTTGTCCCTTTGGGATATTTCTACCCATGATTGGGTCATTCTTCATTCACCTACATAATGTAATTTGGTTCTCTTCGGATGAATAGAATTATTTTTTTTTCCATGGAAAAAAAATCATACATGGTGTCAATTGAAATTGAAATTTAGTGAAGGCTCAATAAACTCCATTCACTGCTAAATAAAATAAAAATTAAAACCAATCTAGAGGAATCATTAAGAGAAGGTTGGTTAACATGTATCACTTCACTCTTGCATCTTTTAGGCACATTAAATATTTAGCATAGGTTTATTAAAATATCATGATGCATCTTAGAGGGAGTGCAACCGATGAATTTATAGAGTATACTTGATCGCCTTAAGACTAAGGGGAGTTTTAACTTGCAAACAACTTAATTTGTCTCACTAGTGCTTAAATCCATATTTCCTCAACAATAGCATGTGCCTCAAACCTTCCTATCTAATGTGGAAGTGAGCTAGAGGATATGAAAAATAGATCTAGAGGACATGAAAAATAATCAAAGACAATTGTAAAATTATATTTACACACTAAGATAGGATATTGGAGGAAAATGATTATCATTCTTAATAGTCGAAACAATAAATTGTGAATATGTGTGATTCCTCATACACATATGAAGGGATTAGAAAGGCACAAAGGTGGTAAAATTAATGATCATATATTAACCTTAATCCTCATAAAATTTGAACTTTCTAATAGTCAAGACTATATAGGTAGGTTAATAAGCAATAACCAAAAGTGGATGCATTGGTAAAAATTAAATGTCAAAGATGGGAAAAAGCAAATTAAATGGAGGCGTAGTAAACAAATTAAGAAGTTGAATCTAAGTATGTAGGTTTCCACAATTAGTCATAATCTAGACAAATTTTCTGGATAAAAAATTGTGTATGAGGTTTGAAATGTTCAACATTTCGAGTGGACACTCCACCCATTATCAAGGAAAAATGACGGTAATATGTTGGAAAAGAGTGTTGCAATATGTATTTAAAGAAGAAGATTGGTGAGTGACCATTCAAGAGAAAAAAAAATGAATGAATAAAATATTAAATTAGTCATTGAGATTATGAGATAAAAGGAAATTAAAATAATAATAATAAAGTAATAAAATTAGTTGAGGAGATTAGAAGAGAATAAAATATTAAATTAGCAATTGAGATTAAGTGATAGAAGAAAATTAATAAAGTATTAAAATTAGTTGTTGAGATTAGGAGATAAAATAAAAATCAAATTTATGAGATAGCTTCAAAAGAGAGATAATTAATATGGATAATATGAGATAATTAATAATGGTAATAGGGGATAATTAATAAAGATAATAATTTTTCAAAGGAAATATAAATATGTAATTAACATACTTTAGAGAGGTACATTTAGATTATGAGGAAAATAATCAAAACATAAAGAAAAAAGATGAGGGAAAGGATCGAGACAGTCAGGGGACTGAAATCTAAAGAGAAGAAGACTGATGATCAAGGTGATAAATGGTGGGCTTCCAAGATTGGAAAAGTTTTTAGCCATCTTTGCGATTGAAATTATTAGGATTTTTTCAATTTCAAGAGCTTTCCAAATGAGGCGAGAGTTTTAATGAGGGGCTGAGGATAAAATTTCAGTTTGGTAAAAAACAATTAGGTGTTTGGATTTAAAGGAGTGCTCAACGATAGTTGACATTACCCACAACTAAATCTCCAAATCAGTTATCACCAAACACTCCTTTAAATATGAACACCTGATTTGTTTTGAATAAACTAAAACTTTAGCCTCGTCATCTCGTTACTCCTGTCACCTCATTCGAGAAGCTATTGAACTTGAAAAAAATCCTAATAACTTCAATAACGAATATGACTACAAACTTAGCCAATCCTAGAAGCCCACCATTCATCAACTTGATCATTAGTCTTCTTCTATTCATACTTTAGTCGTCTCGATCATTGCCCTCATCTTTTTCCTTTATGTTTTGATTTTTTTCCTCGCAATCTAAATATACCTCTTTAAAGTAATTACATCTTTATATTTCCCTTTATCCTAGTCATGCCAATTTATTATCTTTATTAATTATCCCCTATTACCATTATTAATTATCTCATATTATCCATATTAATTATCTCTCTTTTAAAGCTATGACTATCTCATTAATTTGATTTTTATTTGATCTCCTAATCTCAATAAATAATTTTAATACTTTATTAATTTATTTCTATCACCTAATCTCAATGGCTAATTTAATTATTTTTTCTCTCCTAATCTCCTCAACTAATTTTATTACTTTATTATTATTTTAATTTCCTTTTATCTCCTAATCTCAACGTGCTAATTTAATATTGTATTCATTTCTCTTTCCTCTCTTCAACGGTCACTCATCAATCTTCTTCTTTAAATACATATCAAAACACTGACTTTTTCAACAGATTAGCTTCATTTGTCTTTGATGATAGGTGGAATGTCCACTTAAAAACGTTGAACATTTCAAAACCTTATACACGGTTTTTTATCCAGAAAATTTGTCTACATAAATTAAAATATAGCACAAATATAGCACAACAATGAAGTAGAGAACATAAAAGTAAGATATATATGAAAGAAATTAAATAAGAAAAATAGAAGAGGATGTGATTAACTGAAAAAAGTATTGGTGGAAGACAACTTAGGACTAATTCGTGATCACATTTGGTGGATAAATATGATAGATACGTTAATATAGCATTGAGGTAGTGTCACCTTACCATAGTTTAAATACCATAAAATGATTTCAATGGAATTATTCTAACATACCCATGGTGGGGACTCAAATTTTTGTTCTTATTAGGAGAATAAATACCCTCATTCGGGGTCTCTATTCCATTCTTCTCTTCTAGATATTTCTAACCACGATCTCCATGCTCCGAAACGAGCTCAGTGCTGGCAGATATCCTCTCCCAAGTTCTTCGGGTTCTTTCATTACCCTATACTTACATATGACTGTGGGCTATGACCAAACGCCAAGACAACAGGCGTCAATACGACCACCACGCGAATCCTCTGGAGTGGAAACCCTCTGAAGTTCAGGATCCAACACCGTGTGTCCTTAGGGATTTCGATGGCCCTAATTTACTTCGGGAGTTCTCAACTCACGTGACCCCACTTTCCTCTGAAGTGGATATCTCCCAAAATGGAAGATCTACTGAATCCTGTCCTTAGCTGACGAATGACTCAGATGAACTCCGGCTCTCTAGCCTTTGGGAGTTCTTGTTCAACACATCCCCTTTTCTCCCAAAGTGAATTCACCCAAATTCGATGAATTTCTACCATGTATCCTCCCTCTCATATCAATGGTACAAATGGACTTCGTCGCTCCGCGGATTTCCAAAGGAACTCACAACTAACCGCCTCTTAATACCCCAGTGTGTGCCACTCCGAGCGGGACACTTGGCATCACCGTCACTCGACACATGGGTCCCCACATACTCTCGACATAATACCTACATTCCCTCAATCAAATGGTCGAGAGGGGTCCCGAAGGATCCATAGATCCACGGTCGACCTTACTTCACTACTTCGTTCTTCAAGAGTTTTGGCATTACTAAGCCTCTATTCTCCCGAAGCGGTCAACGTCGGACTGACTACCTCATAGCTTTGATGGTTGGGATGGCTCCCAAGAATCCTCAGATCTAAGTCCCAAATTAAGTTCGGGACTTCAAGGATTTCACCTCCCTTATGATGAACTTGCTCAATTCACCAAACTCGTGAAGTCTGGAGGACTCAAGGGGTTAACTCCTGCACTCTTTCTCATATCCAATGGTCACAACAGACCTTGGTTCTTTCCAAATAGATCTCGGTCATTCATCTTCCAAACAAAGAAACCTTCCCTTTCGATACTTTAGTCTCTCTATTCTTCCTGGCTTTGTTAGCTCTGAAAGGCTTAAGAGATTTTCACTCTTTCTCTTGCACTTAACACTTAGAAGAATCCTTGCACTCATTCATCAACTCTAGAACTTAAGAGGTTCTTGGCCTCTACCCACCTCGCAGAGAGCCTGTGCATACGTGTACTACCTCTCCTGATATTAACATACTCCTTCCTCCAAGAGACTCAGAAAGACTGGGAGTGTCGACATGCACATGTGAAACTATGCCCAAGGTCGATGAACTTATATTTCATATATTTTAACTTGAGCCACCACAGGGCTCAAGAATTTATGTGTACAAGTGAGATAATTCCTTACTTTCTTAAATACACAATCATGAAGAATTAAAGGGATATAGTATAACCATTAAGAAAATATGCACATCCTTGAAACATTCATAGGATATCCAACTTTAATACACATTTACAGCTCAATTACACAGGTATGAGAATACTTATCTATTACAAGTCACAACCAACTAACTGACTATGGGTGTTTTCCTTTCCACCCAACCATAGGCTCAGAGGAATTCATCCTTAGCACTCTGGCCACCCCCGTTCCAAGCCATGATATGACTAGGGAACTATGCCATCTCTCAGAGACCTTCTCTCTGTCACAGTATCCCTGCGAGGTTTATCAAATGCTTCCTCAGTATCAAGCTCCTGTTTGAGTCCTTCAGGTCATGTTCTCTACACTTCCTTTTGGTTCGTGCATCTCCTTCTGAGCTTGCGCTCTCCTTTGGCATATCTTCTCTTGTTGTCCCTCTTCCTTACCATCTCTGTGTATGTATCTTACCTTCCTTCTTTAGGAAGGTTTCTGACCTATCATGTTTCTTCTGTCAGAAGGAAGCTCGGGTCTACAGGTCTCTATGGTACTTCAGGATGACAACCCATGTTTCCATTCATGGGGGTGGTTTATTATTCAACCACCAGTCCTTTCCTTCATTAACTGATTCTTTCCTTTAGATATATCATGGCTCGTACTTCAATGCTTCACCCCCCAATAGTCAATTATGGGAAATTTAACAATAATACATTTACATCGTATGCATGCCTTAGCATGGTAATCCTATTTTATGATTAATTACAAGTAGGGCGAAACAGGGATGTTACAATCCCTTCCCCCTTAAAAGGGAACATCGTCCTCTATGTTCTTTATTAATAAAACCTGTTACGAATTCCTCATCCAGTTTCTTCAAAAATCTCGATCCTCTTTCATGGTCAGGTCCTTTCCAGACTCTTGGCCTTTATCACTTGTCTTTAATAAATTCTTGGACAACAAGCACATTAATCACAACTTTTTGCGAAAACATCTTACTGTTGTTCAAAATTCAAGAGGAAAACTTCATAATATAGCACAATACTTATCTGTCCAGTTTGTGGGTTTGCATTCACATAGTTTTCTTACTATCTAGGCTCACTGTCTTTCCCAAACATACCCATTGTGTGCATGATCCCAATTAATAGTTTACAAGAACTATCAGAGTCTCCTCTTCCTTGTGGTCACTCACCCTCCAGGCCCAGGCTCAGGCATCCCCTTCTCTACTATACAACTCCTCAGGTGATCCATCTTTCCTTGCCAAGGTTTTCTCGAGCAGAAAGAATTCCAGAGAATTTATCGAGCCTTACAGTCAAGGCATCCCTCAGACTTTCTCTGTCGAGGCATCCCTTCAACTTTTGTTACCTCAATGCAACATATTCTAGGTGATCATGGCTTACCATGGGGTTCTCATGGCTCAACAATAGCCATTTTTAATGCTTTTATAGCTTGACAACCTTCATCTATCCTTTATGAATATATCTTTTCTTCTCACCTATATCACAAGCATACAAAAATTCATGAGACATCATCATAAATTTTAAATTCAAAATTTTGTTTTAAATATGTCACCCACAGATTTCCAAAATCCACATTTTGTTTTCATATTTGTTCCACACAGGAACCAGATTCATAATTATGGGACTTTCCTTCCCATAGCGGTTTGGCTCAGTAGGCAATTGGTCTTCCTTATGGGCTTACAACATTGTCATATCCAAGACCCCTTTGCTTCCTACACTTTCAACTTCAATCAACCAAACAAATTGTTAGTTTCCCATGCACACATATTTTCATTGCACCTTTATAACGTCATCACAAACAATTCTTAAATTGTGCCTGCTAACAGTAAAATCACTTTTATCTATTCGATGATACAAGAAAAATGAAATTTCATTCCTTACACATGCATCCATTCAGTATATAAACTTTTCAAAATGAAATTCAAATACCAATTGACTGTAATGAATGTGTCAACATTCATGGCCACATCCATACCCAATTCACCCTTGCATCAATTTCAGGTTATCATTTTATAATAGGTTCTTGGCCATGGTGTGTTGGAATTTAAGCAACCTCTTCACCGTATGGCTCATTCATTTTCATTCACCCTTGCAGTAGGACCATGCTTCCTGCAATAGGCTGATCACGATCCCAAATCAATACACATGCAACTCAAAAGTTTCACATGAATTCCTTTAAGCATTCTTCCTTCATCAATAACCAGGGTGACAACACTCATGGCCACCCAAATTTGTTTTCCTTCAATGCTTACATAATGTATGTAAAACATTGGAATGCCCTGCTTCCTTACTGAAAAATATATTGTATGTCATCTTATGCAACATGAATTCCTTCAATGCATTCCATGTGTTGGAGCCACCCCTGTTTTTTCGCCTCACACAATTTTGAATATTTTGATGCTTGAGATAAAAAGTTGTTCTCTTTCCCTTTTCCTTCCAAAATCATAAAATTCTGAAATAACTTTTTTTGCCTGAATAATAATGCTTTGTCACTTACAAAGGGCCCATTTTTCGCAAGTATGTTTGTCCTCGGGATTTTTCAAGTTTCGTGATCTCGCAAGACGGACACCTTATATCTTGAATTTACAAGTCCCGAGTCACGAGAATGCGAAATCGATTTTAATTTTTTTCCAAGGCAAAAATAGTATAAGACCTTTAAAACCCTTGATTATGACATCGTCGGGGTTTCGCGCCTCGACATTTCTCGACCCTAAATTTTTGTTTTCTCAACCCCGAGAGCCGAGAACGCGACAATCATTAAATGACCATAGTCAAGAACCGAGATTAAATAACTAACCGTAGTTAAACTTGATTCTCGGCACATCGCCTCTCGGCATTTTTCTTTCATAAGTTAAAATGTCCGAAACTCTGATTCGCGAAATCGCGACATGATTATATTGAGCCTTAATTATCGCTGCATCGCAATATCGCGACTCGGCATATCGTTCTCCTAAAAACTTTCCTTCGAATTCCCGATTCACGATCCGGCAATTAAGTTAATCTTATCATTAAGGATCCGCTACATCATGTTTATTGTTAATAATGCCAAGGTCGGAATTCGCAATCTCGCGAGTTATAGAATCAAAATGATAAAGGGAAATTCACGAGATGATGAAAAACGAGGAAAGCTTTAAATCATTAAGATTGCAAACTTTTAAAATCAAACGGACTACGTCCCGTGCTTCAAGGTTGGCACACTCCATGAGGTGTTTGTTCATTTACTCTCCATAACCTGAGTGCCTGTCAAGCCGCCCAATATTTATGACATTAATGAGAAATTAGAGTAAATCCACAGTGAAAGTAAGACCGAATTTTTTCAATTAATCTGATTTTATTCGCGATTTGACGGACTGGTGACGAAGTACATGGTTTTCAAATTATATACGAGGCTTTTTTTTTAAAAAAGAAAACATTTCTTATTAAGCGTATAGAGCAAGATTTCTCCGAGTCAACTAACCTCTGTATGTATACGCAGGTTTATCACAGAAGAACGAAAACATCAGCTTCAGCTATGGCACCAAGGAGAGGAGCCAAAGCAAATATCGAAGTCACAGCACAGGGTTCGGACAACGTTTCAGACACTTCGCCTTGGACAGATGGCTCCGTTTCTACCTGGTCTTCTATTAAAGATGTCCTGCAATCCGAGGCGGTGAACTGTTCAGACTCTGATGACTACAACTATGATATCGTGAAGGACGACCTGAACACTAAGTATAAGATTGTTGTTTAGTCGAGAATGCATCTCGTTGCTGCTAGACCTCGGTTGCTCCCGTACTTTGATATGATCTGATGGGCATTGGATCACATCAACTTGCCTTCCAGGACTATTGTAAACGACCGACGGGACATTATTGGGACTTTTAGGCCCGAACACATCCAAGTTATGTATAAGCTCCCAGCAACCTCTGAATTCATATTTGGCAAAGAATTCTTCGCAGAGTTCAAAGAGAAGGAATGCAACGAATATGACAAGACTTTGCCAGGCTTGATAAAGGATTGGGTCTCTCGCTCCTCCTCATTCAGGGTGAACAGCGAGGGTGTATATTCGATTTCTTCGTTGGAGCCAAATTACAGATATGTGGCGATGATGACTTGTCGATTGTTCGGATCGGAGGACACGGCTCATTTTCGTGTCCAATGGGTACCCCTCATTTTTCGTGTGGCAGAAGGTTGCTCATTCAATTGGGAAAAAATACTCTCTGATAATTTATTCAACAAAATCACCGAGTACCAAGAGAAGAAGGCGGCCGGGAAGCCGTCTGGATTCTACATGTCCGCGTATATCATGGATGCTATATGCGCCAGGACGCCTTTTCCTTTAATGAAATGGGCTTGGAGTCCATCCGAAGACAAAGCTGTGCATATCTACCACGATAAACTGTGGGAGAA
>ML789698.1:154313-214247 GCA_009831015.1 Picea engelmannii | reverse complement strand
CACTTGAAGCTAAACTTTTTTATGATAGAACTTAAGTTTTGTGTTTATACTTAGGTTTAAAATTTTAGATTGTTATTTTATGCATTCAAGTTTTGTATTTTAATATTTATAATTTATATGAATTTGGGTATTTAATGAGTTCAATTTTAGATTTTCATATTTTCTTAATAATATGATTTTTTTTTCATAAAAATAGTTTTTTTGTTTTTTTTAATTTCATTTATTTTAATCTAGTGGCAAATGAATTCTCTTATAAAAATTTGGTAAAAAAAATTAGATATGAGTAGAGTTTTACCATGATCTAAGGTATATGTATGGTGAAGTAATGACTTGGACATTTTTTTCAATTATGATCAGATTCATATCATCAAGAAATTGTTTAGAGTTCCAAATCTATAAGAACTCAAGTATCTATGTATTCAAATTCCAACAACCTAGAATGAAGTTTGCTATTGCTACAAGAACTCAACTTTATGTGTAGTCAAATCCCAACAACCTGAATGAAGTTTGCTATTGCTACAAGATTAGACAATTCCCTATAATTATTCTATTTAAAAGTCTCCAACACCACTAGTTAGAGCTATTGAAAACAAAGAAGTCTAAACATTCTATTTTTTGGATTTTTTAGGGCAACCATGCCACTATGTAATTGTTGGTGAAATTGCAATTTTTTATTGCTTAAATTGGATTTTTTAATACATACACAGATTGTGCAATCTCAATCATATTTCAACAACTTTTCTAATTTTTTGGCTAGATTTTGAGCAAAACTAGTCTAAAAAAGCTTTTAAAAGTAGCATGTTTAAACTATTCTATTGAAAACTCCAATCCAAATTGATTAACATATATCAAAACCTCTCCTCTCCATCATTACATAATTGTTGTTATAAACCCGAGATGATAGAGTTCCTAGTTAAAAAATTTAAAACCCTTTTATTTTTAAATTATGAAATTAGATTTTGATTATACCTAAAGAAATATTTTTATAAATTGAAGTAACTAAAAATATCGCATATATTATGGATGTAGTCTAAAATTTCTATGTTTTTATTTTTTGGGGGTATTTTTTTTATGAGTTTTGCTCAAAATTCGGTGGGAAATTCATAAAATTCATAAAATTTCAAATTTCAATGGTTGAAATCACATATTTTGGGTGCCGTGGAGATTTTGAGGGAGCTAAATTTATGCATTCAAAAAAGATATTTAAACAATGTAAAATTGTGAGTGATGAATCTATTTATACATTCAAAGACGATATTTAAACAATGTAAAATTGTGATTTGACCAACAATTTTGTTGTGGAATTCAAGTAATAATTCCCCCAAAAAATAAAAAAATATAAAACATTTAGAATTGAGAATAAATCCATATATTATTTTCACAAATTAAAAAAAAAAACTCTAAAATATTCTGACTTAAAAAAACACTTAACATAAATTTATTTTTAATTTAAATAATATATATATTTTAAATTATACCATTAAAATTATAATATTAAAAAAAAAAAATTCAACATTCAAAAGATGTATCGAATTAACCAAAAACATGATGAAATTAGGAAAAAGCATTTGTCTTGGCTTGATGTATGGAACACTCAAGATCCAAAGCCTTCATTCTTTCCCGTTCCCATGTAAAAGTTATTAGCTTTCACATCTTCTTTTGCTTTGAGTTGGTTCT
Source organism: Picea engelmannii (assembly GCA_009831015.1). Lineage (NCBI taxonomy): Eukaryota > Viridiplantae > Streptophyta > Pinopsida > Pinales > Pinaceae > Picea > Picea engelmannii. The sequence continues at coordinate 212,570 of ML789698.1, read as the reverse complement.
CATCCCCGGAAGTTTTCCATATCACTTACCTTACTTTATTCCTACATTAACTGATTTATCTTTTTAATTGAGATTGCATTACAAAGACATGACGATATAAAATTGTCAAAGTTTACCATGTACGCCTGCTTTGCTTGTCAATAATTCAAAGCAAAAGGGAACTTCCTAACCTTTTGAAATCCATAAATAGAGTGACTGATCCATATGCTAAATTACTTTCTTACTTTGTTAATATAAAAAAAAACCAAAAGTAAATGCATATCTTGCTGGTTTGGTTAAGGATCATACATCTTTTCTTTTCTAAATATATTATATAAAAAAATTAATATTCTCTTTTATTGAAAGGAAATTGAAATGATATCAAAGTCATTTTTATACTATATTATTTTATTTTAATGTGGAGAACTTCAAATTCCCAACCAAAGTACATATTAGTAAGGATTGTATACTCACCCAAGTTTGAATTTGAATTTATTTGTGTGATAACAACTTTTGTGAAATCATTGAATTATTATTTTATTTTAATGTGAAGAACTTCAAATTCCCAACCAAAGTACATATTAGTAAGGATTTTATACTTACCCAAGTTTGAATTTGAATTTATTTGTGTGATAACAACTTTTGTGAAATCATTGAATTATGGGTACAATTACAAGTTAAATTATTGGATCATGTTTTTACTATTATACCAAATTTCAATATTAATGTAGAAAGTTATATCTAAAATGTTAAATGACAATGCCTTTACAACTTATATTATAAACACAAGTACACAAATTATTGAGTCATGTTTTAACTTAATTGTTACATCAAAATTCAATGTTAGTGTAGAATGTTATGTCTTAACCACTAAACCACAATGCGTTTACAATGTTTATTATGAACAAAACCACATTGAACATGATTTTGATAAACAATAACGAAACAAAGCATGAAACACCAAAAAGAGGATGAGCAAAAGAAGAAGATCAAAAGCTATCGATTATTAAAAATATATACAAATACATATCCTAGAAACTAGTGCTAAAACAACGTGTTATTCATCATGGAGAGTTGTGTTCCCTTCAAAGGAGATCCATCTTGAACACCACTCCCCTCATTGAAATGATCAAAAGTATTACACTTTGTTTCCTTGCAACATGTTGAAACTACACTTTGTTGCCTTGCAACATGTTGAAACTTGACATTGATTGCATCCCTTAGAGTTTTGATCTTTGTCACTTCTTGAGCCACATTACTTCACCATCCAAAGGTGATCCATATTAAACACCACTCATCTTATTGAAATTGTGGAAAGTACTACACTCTATTGCCTTGTAATATGTGGAATACTAACATTGATTGCATACACCACAATTTTGGTCTAAGCTACATTTTGAAGCATATCCATGCATCCAAAGGAGATCCATCTCGAGCACCACTAGCTTCACTAAAAATGTTGAAATCACTACGCTCTCCTAGATCCATCTTGAAATCTTGGACACCACACTAAATGCATACACGAGAGTTTTGATATCCACCACATTTTGAACCATATTGTTTCATCCAAAAAAGATCCACTCTAAACACCACCCACCTTGTTAAAATTATCTAAAGCACCACACTTTCCTAGTGACACCCTAAACACCACTCACTTTAGAAAACACTATAGTTTTTTAGATCCATTTTAAACACCTTCCACCTTATCTCACTGAAATTATTGAAATCACTACACTTTGATCCATTTAGAACGCCATTAATTTGATTGAAATGTTAAAAACTCTATACTTAATTATTTTGAAAAAAAATAAACTTCAACAAACTTTATACTTCTCCCAATGTAATAAACTTCAGCAAACTTTGTACTTCTCCCAATGTCTTTATTGATATAGAGTGAAAATTGACATAAAGAAGCTCTATTTAACATTCATCCAACTTGTCATTATCTTATAATATATTGAAGATCGACATTGATTTTGAACAAAGAACAAACTTCAACAAAATTATTTTACAATATATTGAATGTGTAATTTAAATATTTTTATTTTTAACTTTTTTTAGACACAATTTTTGTTTATAATCAATTGTAATAAACCTCAAGCAAACTTTGTACTTCTCCCAATTTTATTGGTAGAGTGAAAATTGACATAAAAAAGTTCTATTTAACACTCATCCAACTTATCATTATCTTACAATATATTGAGATGGACATTGATTTTGAAAAAATAAAAAATAAACTTCAACAAAATTATTTTACAATATATTGAATATATAATTTAAATGTTTTTAATTTTTTACTTGTTTTAGACACGATTTTTTTTTTTATGATCAATTTTTCCCAAAATCAGATAAAAATTCAAAAAAAAAAAAAGCTAGAGATTGCACAATCCAAGCACAATCCAAGTACTTTAAAGATTTTTCATTTAGACTTATCTACATTGCCATTACCATCCCCTTTTACAAGAGGTTGAAGATTGGCATTGACTGCATTTGGTCTTGTGCCATATTACCTTGGCATTGTGAACTTTTAATGTGGACGATTGATTTTGGCAGCCAACAAAATATATTCCTTAAAAAGTAAACACACGGGCCCTAATGAGGTCTGGTCCCGTTCAACCAATGGAACACGACCGAATTCAGCGTGGACTATGAGGTTTAGCGGTCGAGTTTGAGTGGGAGAAGAATGGAGGCTTTGAGGCTGACATGACTAAAGTAAAGAGGGCGAGCATGCGGATTCTGCCCAGAAATGCCTATAATAATCATTATTAGAATGACGATGCTCACACGGCCCAACGTTGCATGGATTCGTTTCGTGTCTGCAATTCAAATATCGCTTTTTGTGGCTCTATTTATACGAGTTTCTATCCCTGAATGGTAGTTGTCCCTCCTTCACACATGAAGTTGCTACGTATCCATAGATTCATATGATGATGACAAAATAGTAACAGTGCCAGGCGGCCGTTGATTGATGGTTGAATCGCTGTTGCTATTATTGATGTTGATTTTCCAGGATCAGTTTCAGAAATTCTAGCAGTAGTAATGGTCATGGGCACCTCCGGCATTTGTTTGTCAGGTATTTTAGTTCCCCTTCTTGTTATTATTATCAGTCTAGTGTTTTCTCACTGCGTCTCCGCAGCTTCGAATCCGTTGGCCCGTGAAACACAGGCGCTTCTGGCTCTCAAATCGGGCTTCGTGGACTCCCATGGCCACCTGCAGGACTGGAACCTGAACAACCAGGATTCTGGCTCCCCGTGCTCCTGGTCGGGCGTCGCATGTGATCGCAGCTTTAGCAAGGTCGTAGCCCTTGATCTCTCTCAGAAGAATCTCGCCGGCGTGATTTCCGACCGTATTCAGGAGCTCCAGCACCTCGTCGGCCTCAACATCAGCAGAAATTCGTTCACGGAGCTGTTTCCGGCGTCCATCTTCAATCTCACCGGGCTTCGAACTCTCGACATCAGTCACAACAATTTTAACGGGAGCTTCCCGGCCGGGATTTCGAAGGTCGAGCGCCTGCAGATATTCAATGCCTTCAGCAATAGCTTCAGCGGCCCGCTGCCTGTGGAGCTCGCCAGGCTCTCTGTTCTGCAGGAGCTCAACCTGGCGGGCAGCTACTTCGAGGGATCCATCCCGGCGGAATACGGGTTTCTTGGTACTAATCTCAGGTTTCTCCACTTGGCCGGGAATTTGATCACGGGACCTATACCTCCCGAGTTGGGCAGGCTGCAGAGTCTCCGCCACATGGAGATTGGTTACAATCATTATTCCGGCGGGATTCCGCGGGAGCTCGGCAACATGACCGCGCTCGAGTACTTGGACATCGCCGGGGCGAATCTCTCAGGCTTTTTGCCGGCGGAATTGGGGAACCTCAAGAAGCTTAGCTCCATGTTTATCTTCAGAAACAACCTGAGAGGCTTCATCCCTCCGGAGCTGAGCAATATCAGCGAGCTAGAGTCGCTAGATTTATCGGACAATCTTCTCACGGGCCCAATTCCGGAGAGCTTTACAAAACTCAAGAAGCTGAAATTGCTGAGCCTCATGTGCAACAGAATGAGCGGAACCGTGCCGGAAGGGATGGCGGACCTGAAAAACCTGGAGTCGTTTCTCATTTGGAATAACTCGTTTTCTGGCCGGCTACCCGAACGGCTGGGAAGGGATTCGAACCTGCGATATCTGGACATCTCTACCAACAATTTCACGGGCCCAGTTCCGCCGGATCTCTGTGCGCAAGGTATGCTTTCCAAGCTCATACTCTTCTCCAATAGATTCGAAGGCGAGATCCCTTCCAGCCTCGCTCGATGCCGTCCGCTCTGGCGTCTCCGCATGGCAGATAACAGGTTCAGCGGCTCAATACCCCGAGGTCTCCTGGGAATGCTGCCCAATTTAACTTTCGCGGACCTGTCGATGAATAATCTCACCGGCGGAATCCCTGCGGAGCTCACCGATTCCCCGGGACTTCAATACCTGAACGTTTCTCACAATCCTCTCGGCGGCAGACTTCCTGTCAAAATTTGGTCTGTGCCGTCTTTGCTAAAATTCTCCGCCTCTTTCGCAAACCTGTCAGGCAAGCTTCCTACCTTCACCAAATGGAATTCGCTTATCAGCCTCGAATTGCAGGGAAATGCCTTATCCGGCAGCATTCCGCAGGATATTATTCATTGCCAGAAGCTGGCAAGACTCGAACTCGGGCACAATGAGTTAACAGGGCTGATTCCCAAGCAGCTCGCCAGCATTCCCAAGATTCAGCGCATCGATTTATCCCACAACGCGCTCGCGGGGACGATTCCCGCGGAGTTCAACAGCTGCACCGGTTTAAAGTTTTTCAATGTCTCATACAACGATTTATCTGGCTCGGTGCCTTCCGGGGGCATTTTTCGGCACATCGGCGCCAGTGCTTTTGCTGGCAACCAGTTCCTGTGCGGAGGCGTGTTGGGACCGTGCATGAATCTAAGCCATGGTGGTGCCCAGGACTCGAAGCGGAGACCTCGAGCTAAGCCGGGAGCATTAGTCTGGGTGATGGGCGCAGGGTTTACCGTTTCCGTATTCATAGTAATCATCGGAACCCATTATTACAAGCGCTACAAAACTCGAAGCAGCGGAATATCACACAGAGCAGATCCGTATCAAACTCAAGGAACTCATCCATTATATATTGAAGAAGGAACGTGGAAGATGACGGCATTTGGGCGCCTGAGTTTCACAGTGGAAGACGTTCTGAAATCCATGAAGAGCACAAACATAATCGGAAACGGACCGCTTTCCACAGTATACAAAGCGGAGATGCCAGGAGGGGATGCCATAGCCGTCAAGAAGCTGCAGTTGAATCAGAAATTAAATCAAAATACCCTCGAAGAACTAGATGCTTTGGGCAATGTAAGGCACAGAAATATACTCAGGCTGCTCGGCTTCTGTTACAACAACGAGAATTCTCTCATTTTTCTGTACGAGTTCATGCCCAACGGTAGCCTGGCCGGCGAATATCATAACAAGAAAGAATTCGGCTGGGCGACGAGATATCAAATCGCGGAGGGACTCGCACATGCGCTCTGCTATCTTCACCATGACTGCAATCCAGCAACTGTGCACGGCGCCTTGAAGCCCAGCAACGTACTGCTAGACAGTCACATGGAGACCCGGCTTTCTGATTTCTGCATGGCTAAGCTTCCGGACGACGCCATGTGCTCCACTGCCTATATCTCCCCAGGTAAATTCTTCATCTATAGCCATTAATATTCTAATTCTTCTTTTCTAATTCTTTTAGGTCTTATCGATTAATCATGGCTTTTTTTTTTTCGCTCATGCAGAACATGAACCTTCAAGGGACGAGAAGTCCGACATCTACAGCTTTGGAGTGATTCTTCTGGAGCTCCTGACAGGCATGAGCGCAGTCGACTCAGAAGGGGTCAGCATTGTCGATTTCGTTCGAGGAAAATGCACCGAGATTCGGAGGACGGAAGGCTCTTTGATGGACATTTTAGACAAAAACATGAACAAGCAGTCGGCGGTGAAGGAAAATCAGGCGATGCTGATGCTCCATGTGGCCCTGCTCTGCACCAACAGGCGCCCGTTCGATCGGCCATCCATGAGAGATGTAGTGAGCATGCTCTCTGAGAAAACGCCGCTGAGGAAAACAGTTATGGATTTTCACTGTACATTGACCCAAGGAAGCACGTCGGCGTTCCCAATGTGAAGAAGGAATCTCTCAGTGGCAGTGGAGAGTCATGGAACACGTACAATATACTTTACAGTTGCTGTAACATGGGTTGTTGTTTGTGCTGCATTTTATCTATAGATATTATATACACACAATTCATTACATAAATTAGAAGGAGCATCAAAATAAAACACATTTGATCGATTCAATGCAGATAGAGAGAAAAAATTAGTGAGTCTTCTCAGCGTTGTGCTGTGCTGCCATGAATATTTTCAGTCTGGCTTTTCTGTAAGGCACTTTTGCGAGGCCGTAGCCGCCAGGGAATATCATCAAAATCTATTTGTGTGGAAGCTGGGAATTCGGTCTCGAAAGTGGCAACAACAGCAAAAAATGATATTGGATAGTTCAAATTTGTAATCTTATACGTATGCTCTGCTCTTTTTTTAAATTTGTAATAAAGATGCTTTGCGATTTCAATGGCTGGCTTTTTATAATTATTATTTCAAAATTTGAGATAGGATTTGAACTCGATTCGTTGATGTCTGACCCACATGAATTTATTTTTATTTTCATCGAATTTTGATCATGGTGATTGTGAGTCCAGACTGTTCTTAGACTCTTACAGTAGTGCTAAAAAGAAATATTCTCTTTTGCTTTATATATTTACAAATTACTTTGAAGTTAGGAATGGATGAATCAATCAATTCCAGGAAAAAGTGATGAATATAGTTGTTCGAAGCATATAAATCTAAGCACGAGATTACGGAGAACTGATTGGACAATGATTTTTGGTCCTCATCATTGTAACAAACTTTGAATAGACCTTTGGTTGGTCTACTCACTAGTTACCATATATATTCGTCATTCTTTTTTGATACCATGATTTTAATAACTAAAGGGTAAAGGTGCATTTACTTTTTTAAAATAAAAATGTTATAAGTACTAGAATAAGAATAAACACTCACATTAAGCATAAGAATTCAAACATCTCTCTTATAATAGGTTAAGAATACAACACCCTTCTCTACTTGAAGAAGAAGATGCTAGATAAGAATGTTTACAAGAAAGAAAGCACTCGAAAAGGCTAATCAATCATTCACATAATGATGTATAATCATAACCACTAAGTAATGGCTAACCCTAACACATAACTAAGTGTTGTGATAAACACTATATTCCCGAGGTACACATGAAAATGGGCAAGTACTTAGGATTATGAGCCAAAATGCTAATAATCTACCCCTTAATCATAAGTTTGTACAAGTGTACCTACTAGGCTTAAAGATTAGTGGAAAAGTTGGTAACATCTCCGAGTTTTCAACTTGATACCTATGGTTTGAAACTTTATGAGTCTTGAGGAAGATCTGCTTGAAAAAATACCAAAAGTGGATGTCGAATACCAAGTCTATAAATTTCATTGTATAACAAATGAGTCAGATATGAACCCAAAATCAATGAGAGAAAATCTTGATGAGAAGTGAATTGATTGTAAATCCAACACATCCCAAATCCTAAAAATGCATGACAATCCAATTTGCCAAGAAAAAGTGCAAAAGAATTAGTTGTTTGCTGCTAGGTTTGAAGATCATTCATGTAAGTCAGAAGACTAAGTCCAAAGACCATCAAGGGAACAAATGTGTTCACAAAATTACTCTAAAAGAATGACACATAATTTTTTTTGTCAATAATCTAGCTAATAGAAAAAAGAAAACGTCGATTAGTATCCTAATCCTATATCATATTAAACTTGTGTATGGAAAACCTATGAATTATTCAACAACGAGTGAATTGTAATGTTTGCCAAAAACATTTGAGAAGTAAACTAGGTGAACTATTGRTATTGCCTCAAATCTAGAAATCATACTATCACTAAAAAAATGTTGAACTACCATACATGTCACAAATATATAATAAGTGATTGAATCCCCAAATGCCAAAATGGAAAATCATCCATCAAAATATCATCCATACCAAAATYCTAAAAAATTACCAATAGATAAMTTGTATTAGTTAATGTCCTCTGAAGGTCAAACTAAGCAATCCAAAAACTCTATATCATCCATGCCAATATCCTCAAAATCAATCATGAATAAATTGTAATCCTCAAAAATCAAAATGAGCAAATTTTGAAACTTGAACATCATTATTGGTATCTCCCTCCTGTGAACTGAAAGGTGACAACTCACAGGACTTGTAAAACAACAACATCAATATACCTCCCTGGAAGAGAGAAAAGAGTGACCATACTATCTTTGAGTGGAGTCTAAAGACCCAAGCTTCAACTTAAAATATGATTTTAATTGGACCCAGGCATGCCCTAACTTATTAACTCTTGAATCAAAACATTCATGTCCATTTTCTATAGAAATACCCCCCATTAAACATGGTTGTATGTGTGTATGAACCCGATGATAAAATTATTCCAATAACTTGTCTTCCAAATCTCAATGCCAAGTACCTAACCATCCAATATATGTACCTATATCTGATTAACCTTCATTTTCTTCTTACACCTATCTAAAAGGTGGTTTGTCTTTCTACAAATACTAGATGTGTTAAGACCAAACAATGCAAATCCTTATAGGCAACTTGATGGCAATGATGAAATTGTTTATGCACTTCACCGAATTATTCATCATCACCCAACTTATCATCATCATTTGCATCACCATTATCCTGATATTCAAGATTCTTTGTCCTAGCTTCAACTCCATCATCAATTGTATGCATTTGCAAACCATCGTCAAGAAAACTTGCACTCACAAATAGAATTGGTTTGGAGTAATTAGGAATATGAAAGAAGTAAGACCGGTTCCTTTATATCTTAAGCCATATTTGTTCATCTTTAGTTGCATCTCTTCCCAAAGTCTTACAATTTCTTTTTTATCATTAAACATATCATATGTCTTCCTCTTAGTTTCTTCATCCGATTCATTTTTTTTCTTCTTAGTGTCCTAATCCAATTCATCCATATCATCCAAAGGTTTATGTTGCTCAAGGTCTTATTGTTCATTGTCAATAATGGATTAAGCTAAATAAAAAATGTGATCAAAATGTTGAAGCATTTCCCAATGCTGAAGAATTTTTAAGTTGTTAGTCAACAACCTATATTGAGTTTTAAGAAATTCAATCTTTTGTGTACATTACTTGATGACATGTAGCCACATTACTAAGAGAACCCTTTTCAATCTCAATTATTGTTTATGGTGTAGTATTAATTAAATTTTTTAGAAGATTGAATACAAGTTTGATACTTTCCATCGTGATAAAAAAAAATCCAAAGAATGTTACAAGTTTCACAATCAATGATAGAACTCCAACTATTACAACACCGAAAATAGTCACCAACATGAAACAATCACTACAACCATGCAACAAGTCACCAAACAAGTGACATTGCAAGCATAGGCATCAAAGTGTCGCAACAAATAAAAAATCATTAAACACCTTAGGTCCCTCTATTCAATTTTAGACCAAATCAAGATCATGAAAAAAATAACTTCAAATACAAAGTGTGAGGCTTTCAAGACCTAATTGATGTGAAAAAGGGGTTCTTGCAACTCCACCATTTTCATATTTTAGAATTGACACTTTGAATTATAATGGACTCAAGCATATCATGCCCAAGTAAAACAAATACCATATAGACATTAATGGATTCATACAAGCGAGCTTGACTCAAAATAATTCCAAGACATAAAATAACTATTGAAAGTTGTTGTACTTAGTTTCCTTGATTTGTCTGGATTTGTGAGTAATGATGAAAAATATTGTTTTCTTTGTTTAAAAAAGAAGGGTATTTCCACATAGGTTGAACACCTTGAGAAACTGCTCACACAAATAGATCAAATATTAGAACACTAGTGTTTTACATAGTTAAAACCCTAGAAGAGGTAAACAATGGCCCTAGCCAATGCAACCACTTGAGGAAATAAATTAATGCAAAAGAAAAATATTGTACATACGAGTTTCTTACAATCGATCTTTAGCAAATGACCTTCATGCTCTTTAAAAAGAGATCATGGACCAATCAAGTGTTAAGCCACAAATCAATATAGGCATTAATATCAAGGATAATATGAATCATTGAATCACTTTATGTCTAGAACATATCGTGACCATCGATTACATAACTACAAATGCATACTAAAGAAATGGACTTTACCTGAAGACACATTAGACCAAGTTGACCTTAACTAACTCCTAAGTGTCTAAATATCCTAGCATCCCCATTTAAGAACAACTTAGGATATGATTGTAGGATTACAAAGGTGACACAATAGGAGAGGGAAGCGGGCATTAGAGCCTACCCCCATTTAATGACAATTTCTTGAAATTCTAACATAGATTGAATTTTGGAAAAATTCACTTCTAAAAGAGACTTCGTGAAAATGTTTACAACTTGCTCATCTATAGGGGAAAAGATAACTTTGAGAACTTGATCTTGAATAATCTTTCTAATGAAGTTCATGTGTATCTCAATGTGTTTTTTGTGTTGATGTTGAATTGGATCTTTGGTGAAATTGATGGCACTCTAATTGTCACATCGGTGTGTGATTGGATTTTGTTGTTGGAATCCAAACTCTGAAAGGATTTGTCAAAACCACAAGGCTTCTTGACTTACATTACTTGTTGCTTAATACTCTTCTTCTATTGAAGAAAGAATAAGAGTTTGTTGTTTCTTACAATCCCAAGATACGAGTCTAGAACCAAGACTTACAATATGACCTGCAATAGACTTCTAATCATTAGGTTCACTAGCCCAATTAGAATCAATGAAACCAACTAACAAAGGATTCCCCCTTGAACTGTAATGCATCTCAAACTGAACTATAACCCAGATATAACAAAGTATATTTTTTTCTTCTTTCCAATGGCTCTGATGGGGTGTTTGCATATATTGGGAAACAAGACCAACAACAAAGGAAATATCAAGATGGGTATGATTAAAATAAAAAAAATGATACCAACTAATTGACAACACAAAGTAGCATCTACTTTGAGTGTAGTACAGGTGGCAACAATTTTGACGCTAGATTGGAAGGGAGATGGGGTTGGTTCACAATCTTCCATGTGAAAGAGGTGAAGAAGGTCACATTCATACTTATATTGGGAAAGGGAAATTCCTTCCTTAGTTTTCAATACTTGGAGGCTAACAAAATAATGAACATAGCCAAAGTCTCTCATTTCAATTTTCTTCTTAAGGTTAGATTTCACATGGTTCAAAAATTTTGGGTCCCTACTAGTGAGGATAAAGTTAGAAACATAAAGAACAAGTATTATCAGATGGTTTCCTACTTTCTTGGTATAGAAATTGGGGTTAGAATGACATCGAAAAAAGTTAGTGTCAAGAAGAAAGTTATCCATTTTAGCATACCAAGCCTAAAGACTTTTCATAATACCATAGAAACATCTCTTAAGGTAGAAAACAAGGTTGGAGTCATTTTGAACATAGTCAGGAGGTTGTTTCATGTATATTTCTTCTTGCAAATCCCCATGCAAGAAGGTGGATTTAACATCCGTCTAATGGACCTCCCATTTATGTGAGGTAGCAAGGGATATACCAAGGTGTATGGAATTAATTTTGGCTACAGGGACAAAGGTTTAATTATAGTCAATCCCTTCAATTTGAAAGAATCCTTTGGAAACTAATTGGGCCTTATGTCTTTCAACACTTCCATAAGATGCATACTTAGTTCTATACACCCATTTACAATTGACAAGTTTCATTCCTTTAATAATAGGTACAAGATCCCAAATATTGTTTTCCATTAAGGAACAATATTCTTCATTCATATCCATGTTCAAATCTGGATGGCTAGAAGATTTTACAAAGGTTTGTGAATCATGAGTATTTCAAACTTGAGCCATAAGAGAGGAGACTCACTAGAACTATAAACACGTATGAAAATAATATCAAGGATTGCCAACAACATCACCAATTGTTTATTGTGTTGTACAAACCCATCTGGCAAGCAATAATGCTCATATAGGTCCATTCTCAATGGACCCAACTAGAGGAAGGTGAGTAGGCAGAGGTGGATTTTCATCCTCACTATCTTCATCTGAAGAAGAAACTAGAATAGGATCACTAATAGAAAATTTGGAAAGAGAGAATGGAACAAAGGCCGAAGATGACACAAAAACCAAATTAGGTTCACAGGGAAATTGATCTGAAATTGATCTTTTAAAGACTTGGTTGAGTTTTAAGCATGTGTTAAATTACCGTTCAAAAACTTAAATGAGGAAGGATATCTTAATGAAAGAATGTTGCAGCCATCATAAAGAATACATAACAGAAAGTAAACATTAAGAACAACAAACCATAATGCCAAGATTGTTAACGGAGTTTAGCAAGGTTTCCTACATCTCCGGGCCTTTGTCTCTGTGGGGGAGGCTTTCTTATTAATATTCAATGATACAAAATTACATCAGAAGTATCTCAAATGGATTACAAAATGGTTTGTATGTGTTATGCTCGAACTCAAGAATCCAATGCAATTGACGACACTGAAAAAGGTTGAGTGTAGCTCCCATAAATGGCCTCCAAAGTTCACTTCCTCAATGGCTTCCCTACATAAAAATGGCATAAGATTCCAATATATTCAGCATTATGTTGTTTTTGAACCTCTTCATGCTATCAAAAACCTCTGTCTTTTATAGATTTTTAGTTGGGGGTCATATCCCAACTTCCCCCCAAGATTTGGTCGTAAAAAGGGCTCCAAATCCTCAATTTTGGGCAAAAATCACCAAAAATCAGCATAAATAACCCAAAAAATCATACAGTATGGTTTAAAAACCAGCAAATGAAAAATAATGTGCACACTCCCCTTTTCCCCGAGCTCCTGGTCACATGTGATGTATAAAACTAGGGCTCCAAAGTTATCTTCCTTTTATTGATGAAGGAAGGAATTGGGTTTCAATTTTTTCCATGTTGTCACTCTCTTACATAGAAATAAAATGCAAATGTTGGTGTCGATCCAAATTTCTCCATGAAGAAGTTTTATGCTGAAAATAATTCTCTCCTTCTAGCTTGTGGTGTAACAAAACCAAAGGATCTTTATTTTGTGCATGGTCGTGAATTAATGGGAATATATTTTATTATGGATTCCCTTCATGCAAATACTAAGAGTTTATTGCAATGCATGTGGTGGTAGTGATTCTCTTGTAAATTTGTGGCATGATTGCACTGCCACAAATGAGGAGGAAGCTCTTCTCAAAGAGGAGGAAGTAGCATTGAAAGACCAAGAATTAGTAAATGCTCTTGCATATACTGAATATGTGAAAGCAATTCAAATTTCATTTGAATATTTAAGAAGACCTTATAAGTTCCTTGATGTCTTCACTGAACTGTACAACAAAGAACATGCCAAAGATTAGATACACAAAGTGATACATGAAACTATTTTCAAAGGTGTCACACAGAGACCTCAAGTAATATTACCCATTTTCACATTTAACTTATCTTGTTAAGATGATGCCATGCCTTGGCACATATACATCATGTTATCCTCGATATCTAGGGATAACTAGGAGATCATGTCTCGAGGCCCACAGGTCCTAGACATGGAGTACCGAGAGTAGGATTGACCTGAGCATGGCCCTGGAGGGCCCATTCTTCTTCTTCTTCACCAGACTTGTCCTGTTAGCAGCAACAACTTCCGTCACCATCGGCTTAGACTTGCATCAGAGAGGACTCTTGCTCCATGAGGTAATTGGTTCGAGGTATCATGGTATGTGTCATGTTTGATCATTATAACCTTCTCATATATGCATTAGGTTCCTTTCATTTCTAATAACTGCTTGGATCTTACACTAATCCACTTGACCATTGTTGGGGTGATTAATGGGGTGACTTAGCAAGCTTGTATTCATGGGTTTGGGTTAGCCACCAAGGGGGATTTGCAGAGCCATCGTCCGCTCCCACCATTCTATCATTTTACATATTATCTCCTGCACATCTATCCCATTCCCCTAGTCCGGCCATTAAGATGACCTTTTGGGGGTTACAATTTGTCTTGTGGGAAGAAGGGGCTAAAGGCCCAGGGGGTAAAAGCAGTTGGTAAAAGTTAAAATCCATAAGAAATGAAACCTAGAGATGCTTCGCCCAGGGATCCCCGAGAAGGCAATAAAAGGCCTCTCGATAAGAAACTAAAGGGACCCTAAGAAAAATGAGAAAACAAGACCTAACCAAGAGGATGGGAGGTCTCATCACGAGTCGGCCCATTATGTTCATAGGTATCCAACAGTATGACATTGCCATTATCTGGTCACCACGCCAGGGAAGTGACCTTTGGTTGCATGGCTAAGGGAAAGGGGGTCTCATCACGAGCCAGCCTTATCATCTCTGCGAAGATACCAGTGGGTAACACTGTCAGCTCTGGTCACCATGCCAAGGCAGTGTCCTCTGGTCAAACCTTGAAGTAAAAAAGAAAGAAAAGCAATAAATGAAAATAAAGGCAAATAAAGGGGCTTGGAAAAAGTGCATCCATGACGGGTACATCTCACCTCCTACAGAGGCACCCACGGACAACACCTACCCCTGGTCTTACTATGACTGGACATCCCTAGACCATACCACTTTGTATACATGGCTTGAATGATCCTCTGAGGAAACTTTCCTTTTCTTGTGGGTATTAGCCCAATGGGTTATTCTGTCGATTTCTTCAGCTTTGTATAGTAGATATGTGTAATGTCTTTGAGCTCTTAGATGATATGTTAGGGATTTCATGCATATATTTGATAAATTTAATGATGAAATGTGATTAACATTGCTATGATCCCGAGGACTGATGAGCCCATGGAGGGCGTAGTTTTTGATGTGCAGGACCATACCCGACAGATAGGTTCCAGTGGACCGGTACACATGGGGATATGATTAGCTTGGACCTCCATGGGGCTGAAGAGCTCATCAGATGGTTGCTGGGATGGCAGAGACAGGACAACGTTTTGATGAGCCTTGCACAAAGAAGACAGAAGGACGTTCCACCAAGACACCTTGGAAAAGCCCGGCCTAGGGGGGATCACCCACTGCAGATGGGACGATTGCTTTTGATGGATAGGACGTCACCTGAGGCAGCTGGATTTTTTTTGGAGCATGTGGCAGTGTGTTGGGGTCATTTGGCACGTGTGGCAGCCTGGAGAATCCCTAGAAGGGCCAACGTTCTGCTTCCTGGATGTTGATCTTGTCCAAAAAGGGCCAACGTCTCCCTCAGAGGGGCCTGACGTCTCCCTTTTGAGCTCATATTGTGACATTTTTAGCATTTAATGTAAAAAAACAGTGTAACATTGCTAGTCAGCCTTGTCGACTGTTTTAAATGACCTATTTTCTAATTAAAGGTCATTAGGATGATATAAATAGAGGACGTTGCCTCTCATTTTTACATAACACAACTCACTCTCTTGTGAGAGATCATTTTTAGTCTTTTGTCTTGGGATTTTTTCTCTTGGAAGTGAGGCACAACTCTTGTGGAGGATCATTCTTGGCATTTTTATGGTGTTTTCTATCATTGGAAGGTTTACAACTAGGGTTTGATAAGATCTTCATGATTTGTAAGTGTATTTCTCATGCAAAACTTCTTAAATGAATGGTTGTAGGTTAAATCTCTTGCATTTATTGTTACATTGTTATTATTTTGCTTAATCATTGAAACCCTAGGTAGCAAGCACACAAGTAGGTCCTTGCTATATGTCCCCATGATAGAAAACTTGTTTTAGCCATTGATTAAGGAGGATATAGCCTAGCCGTTGCTATACTAGTTCCCCTTTTTCTGAGTTAGCTTTTGAACATACGTTGAAGAAAGAAGACGTCCTAGGCCTAGTTAATTCTACACCTAGGGTTTTGACTTTTAGGGTTTGAAGGGCCCTTCTCTTGCAACACTTTTCACCCTTATATTTATGTTTTGAAGCTAGCTGTTTTGCCAAGGATTTTTAAAGAAAGAGGGAGGAGCATGAGGCCTTGCTTAAGCAACACCGAAATGAGCTTCCTCCCCTTAGGGTTTTGACTCTAGGGCCCTGCCATTGTAGCACCATAGAGCCTAACTCTCTTGTCTTTGAATTTAGATCTTTCCGAAACCTAGCCCTTGCTTCTAACTCCATAATACCCTAAGGCACTGGTCTAACTCTCCAACGTTGAGCTCATTGTGCCAAAACAACTTCTTTAAACCTCTTAAATTTGAAACCCTAACTAACCCTAACGTCTACTAACCCTAGATAAAAGATGACGTCATGCCTTATTTGAACCTTTGGTTGATTAAAAACGTTGTGGCTTAGTCATCTAGCGATAGACATTGATGTATCGATAAACTCCATTGGCCTATTTGCAAAACGTTGATCTCTTTGCCTATAAAACTAACCCTAAAGAAGGCTGACGTCACCTCTAGTAAGCTTGACGCAACACTCTTGTCATATATGAGCATTTGATGATATTTTATGCTAATTCAAAGATTGATTATATACATTGAATACTATATCATTTCCAGTGTTTATTGAGAAGTAATATTATAAGCCATATTCATTTTTGCAATCATTGACTTCGTCAATAATTACTGCTATTTATGCTCATGTATACTAAATGTTGATAGTCATTGATCTATGAAGTGCTAACCACTTTTTGCATGCATTAGTTTTATTGTTTCCTTGTCTCGCAAACAGGTGCCCCTTCTGTGGTTTATCTTCATTTTGACTATCTTCTTGGCGGTAATCTGTGAAAGGGAAAACTTATCATGATCCTTTAACCCTTTGTCTTTCAAAACCCCAGATTGCCAGGGACGTCTCCCTTGGGTTCAGCCACCCTAAATAGAAAGAGCCCCCCATCGAGGTGATAGTGGGCGGGGAAGCTCCTGTTACACCAGTTTGATCCTTACCTTTCAGCTACCTGACCTTGACTACAAACTGAGCGATAACACATCACATGCATGCCATTGCAACAAAAATACTTCACTTCATTTTCTTGTTGTTCCATTATTGCATGTAGCATTTTGCAAATGACTTTGTTGTGGTAACCATATTGCTCATTGGTAGGTCACCCCTTGCTTTTCCCAAATTCCAATTAATGACATCGATTTAACACTTTTGTACTATAAAAATAAAATGAGTGCATGAATACCAAGGGGTTAGCTCAACTGGTTGTCGCCAATGTTGGGTTGCCTGGCATTTGGCTAGTTCCCTTTTTAAGATGTTTTGTCTCCAATAGATTATAGTTCTTGAAATTATGTGTAGGCATTTTCAAGATATTTGCATAATACATCTGTTTTTAAATACTGAACACACCCTAAAAAGATAAAGAATGAAAAAATTAGGATTCAACTAAAAGGCTTGCAAGAAAACAAAAGATAAGTCAGCCTTCAGTAAGCAGTAAAAGAACCTACCAAGGTGATCGATACCCAATTCTCCATAGGGAAGAGTACAAACTTCAATGAAAAGTGTAACATGAGATTCATCTGGCCAATGGAATAAAACAAACTTTTGTCACACAGCATCCTAATATCCCAAATCCCATGTTAAAAAGGTTAAATAAAAGATGTAGCACTCTAAGCACTATGTGATCTATTTTTTTATTTATTTTTATGTAAAAGCAACATAAAAATTATTTTGCAATATTATTAAGAATGCAAACAAATACTACATTGTTCCCATCCTGATTTTAGTGCAACACTATATACAATCCAAAATATCAGGACCACATTCTCTATTGCATGCTGCAATGGACTAACAACAATAGATCGTCTAATTTTAATGTTGAAGAACATTGATAATGGCCAAACATGAAAAAAATGCTTATTCATGAACATGCAGAGATACAACCTGATGCATTTCTAGTAACTTCAAATAGACAATTTTATATGCATAACTGGAAATTGGCAAAAAATTTCACTTGAACCTACCCAAAGCTCAAAATTCTAAAATAGGATTTGAATGGTTGAACTTGAAAGTTGAAAATAATACTGTAGAGCCTTCCCCTGCATTTTATCCAATGAAAATTTCAATTTTGATTTACATTATATGAGGAGCACAATTTGTTGTGTTCTTGCAGTAAGAGAAATGGACAAAGTTTGCAAAAATTGCATAATTCCTCCTGCCTTTGACAATGAAGTCTTTGATATTCTTAGAACAAGAAGATTGGAGAAGATCGATGATTATCCCATCTAATAAGAAATTGAAGACATTGTGGTAAATCTTGTTTAATTCAATCCTCTTAGTAATGTTTTTGTGGCATTGCAATATGAATCCCTCCACCTCAAGGTGCCTTGAATTGACATAGAAAGAATATATAATTGAGATGTTCCTATAGCATTCATTGCATTGCCTTATGCTTTGGTCTATATTAGAAACAAATCTAGATGAGATGACCTGAGAAAACCATAAACCCAAAGGCTAGAGTAATCAAAGAGACAACACTAATACTCATATGTCTTGCATGTTCCCATGTGATTTTAAGGCTTGTTAAGACAATATATACTTCCCATAATGACAAAAAAAAATGCATTTATGTTGTGTATATCCAGATAGTTTCAAGGCTTACTATGGCAAGATTAGGCACCTAATATAATGGTGGTATTCATCCTCTGTTGATTCCCTACTCTAAATTTTGTTATATTGTGCAATTCTCCTTTTATTTGTATCCTAAGAACTCCATTACAACTCAAATTATCCAATGTAAATAATTGATTAAACACTAGGAACTAAATATCATCCACATATCTTTCGATCCTAATCCTCCAAACAACCGAGAAAGCTTCAAATTTTCAACTCCTCTGCTCAAATTTGAGAAAGATTCTCATGTACCCAAACTCAAGGAAGCCTAAGCAATGAAATTGCCATGAATCTAAGAAAATAGGGAGAATTAAACCTCCAGTACCCATGAATCAAGCAAGCCAAGGAAAAGAATGACCTCTAATGCCTTGAATCGAGGAATCAATGGAAAACTTCAAAAGATTGAATCTGGTTAAATTTGATGGGATGTTGGTTTTGAGAGATTATAGGTTTTCAATTTTTTAAGAGCTTCAAGTGCTTCAACCTTCTACTTGCAATGAATTTTCTCAATTAACAATAGTAGAGATGAATTTGCACACCTTCATCCTTAAAATACCTTTTGATGCCCCCCATGATATTTATTTTCTTTTCCTTTTGACTTGTATTTGAAATTCACTTCACAGTTGTTTTATTAATTAAGATTCAAGATTCCTTCCAGCTTATAATTTTTAAGGAAAATTTACATTTGTAATTATTTTATCCCTTTAACAATTGATAACTGAGCTCCTAGTAAGATATGAGAATGAAAATCCAAATTGTTGTGATTGAGTATGCTCGTTCTATAAGTTTGCTGTTGTTGACGGCCATCATTTAGTTGCAAATTATTAGTTGAAGAAAAAGAATGGTGTAACGTCCTCGGCCATCAACCTCTGTCGGGTAACGCTATAAAAACAAACTTATCGTTTCCAACTAGATCTGATACCAATCTGTAACCTTCCCAACCTTAAACCAACAGGCCATGCAACATTACCTTGGAAACTAACATGCTCGAGCACGCACACACACACACACACACACACACACATGGATATATTTCTAATGCAATTTTAACTAGACATTAACATTATGTACATACACATATTCTTGTGGAATCGACAATAATACATATCAATATTTAATGGATGATTTACGTTCCTCTATCACACAACTTAATGCAGAAATAACAGTAAAAGAATACAAACAATAATCACAGACAAAAACATAGATGTAATAACATATATAAATACATAGCATGTAAATGAACAAAGAAATGGGTACTTATCTTTTAATTGAGGCCCACCAACTGCATGCAGAACTTCCATGAACCTCCCAACCTTAGACCACGTTGCTCATCATGCTCAACAGTGGGTCACCCTCGAGCTGGGACTAAACTCCATCGGGCAAGGGATTTCTAGGCTTGGCGAGGAAAATATGGAAGTCACACAGAACAACAGGAAGGATTTTATCCCATGAGCCACTTACACCCACAACCCACAGACCCTCATTCTCACCTGGGGAGAGTTGCTCACAAGCCTGACAACCTACCTCTTCAATTCAGCTCATAAGTCAAACGGACACGAGTGATGTCAACAAAAGAATTTGTCTAATGCACAAGTGATGGTAACAACTGAAAACAGGTAAGGACACATAATATGGTAGCAAGCCAAGCTTATGAAAGGAACTGTGTTGGCAGCAACAACCAACCGCTAAGACACTGCACAAGCTCAGAAATATACAGGTGTGTCGTTATTTCCAAGAAATACACAGGACAACTCAAGTATAACTGTAGGTTTCTGGCTCTTCCTATCTCAATATGTTCTTCAGTGGGGAGTATGGAGGACTTCTAGGGTGGCTACCATCGTGAGAGTACATACCAAATCGTGAAGGATGGTGAGAATCATGAGAATCCTGAGATTCGTAAGAGTCATGAGGGAACCCCCTAATGAGCTGAATTTCCCACCTAAAAATACATGCACCCAAGTTGACACATGTCTCCCTGAAGCTGAATGAGCTCCACTTAACACTCGTCCCCTTTCCCCAAGAACTTAGGACAACACGGTTAAGTCAAACCTTATCCTATAGGAAATAATAATATAATATTATTCCTTTAGAGGTAATCCCTCTAGCTTAGCCTCTATTCCTAGACACTTATCCCCTTCCATACCTAGTGGAGCTTAGTCCCCCATATCTCTTTCTTCATGGAGGGTCTACATGCAGTGATGTAATTTTTATTAATGATGTGTGTATTTACATATACAAAAATCAAGCTCATTGGCCTTATGATCTAGGATCTTTGGCCTAATAAACACATAAGTCTCTCAACTTATAACCACTCATCTCACCAGCCTATAAACATAATTACAATTCATCTGGGGCTTAGCCTTAGGGCGTTACAATCCCCTCCCCTTATTTTTTCACTGTCCTCAATAAAAATTATTTACACAACAACAACAATATTTCCAAAATCTTCAAAAATATGTGGGTACTCTTCCTGCATAGCATCTTCATGCTCCCTTGTTGTGTCCTCAGAACAGTACCAGGTCCACTGAACCTTTACAAGATTTATGTTTCACTTCCAGAGTTTCTTTCTCTTCCAGTCTAGTATGCACACAAGCTGCACTTGCAAAGTGCCTTCTTGTTCCACCTGAATCACATTCCAATAAATCACATGATTAACATCAGGTATATACTTCTTGAGAAATGATACATGAAATACATTATGAACAATCATGGATGCAGGAAATGCAAGCATATAATCTACTGGTCCAATCCTTTCTAGGATTTCAAACGGTCCACAAAATCTGGTTTCTAGCTTGGAACAACTTCCTAGCTTCAGGGGAATTCTGTTGGCTTTCACCTTCAGGAAAACATGATCACGCACTTTAAACTCTTCGTGGTTTCTTCCTTTGTCTGCATAACTTTTTTGTCTATCTTGGGAAGCCTTCGAATTCTGTTTAATGTTCATCATTTTCTCTTCCATTTCCTTGAGAAACTCTGGCCCAACCACTGCCCTATCAGTTGGGCTGTCCCATCTTATTGGGGTCTTTCAATTTCTTCCTATTGGCACAGGGGAAGACCCTGGGTTTAATGCTCAAGATMGAACCAACAAAACCCTAACTACCGGCCCTTTCGGCAACACCTGTGAAGTAGATGAAGTCTCACCCGAGGTAGAGGTAGGGGTGGTTGAAGGAACCAGATGTATGCAACCTTAGCTGGGACAAAAATCTGTGATTACAACAACARAGCACTTAGTAGTTACAGTTCATCAGTATTTAACCAGTATCTACTTCACAGTAAAAACCCTAATCACAGAGCATCACAGTATTCACAGAGATCCGATATATTCAAGCACTAAGCACATCAACATGGATTAGATATACAATTCATTCACATTATTCAACACTAAGATATCATATTAGATTCTTCTAAGCATATATCAATGCACTAAGCATTTAATAACATAAACAAGAGAACAACCTTAATGCATAAAGCAACGACAACACAAGATATAGATGGTTCACCCCCAGCCTACGGCTACATCCACCAACTCTTCTTCTTGTTTACTATCTTCTGTCAATCTTCGACATGCACAGAGCCATAGGATCCTACTCTGCATAGGACAGGAGATCTACGTGCATCTTGCCAGATCCTCCTTCCCCGATCTAGGTTATAGCACAAAGCTTCTATTCAATCTTTTACAATCACTTGCACTTAGCTCTACAAGTCTCACATAGTATGCATGAAGCATCTACAATCCACACTTGCACTTTTCACTTAGCACTTAGCACTTAGAAAGGTACCAAAAATACCTTCTTCTTTTTTACCTCGCCTAGACTTCTATTTATACATTGCAAAAAGGGCCTAAACATGGGTAAACCCATGAGCCGACATTCCCATACCCGTTACATATCCCAAAACCCAAAAATACCTAAAAAGGGGTCAATATCCCATGATCTCTGCTTCGACTTGTGCTACGCATTCGACAGCCTGTTGAAGTCCCAAACATAGGTCAAACATGACCAAGGATCCTCAAAACTTGGTCAAGGGCCAATGGGCCCCCAACACTCACCTGTGACTCATCTCGAGTCACTTTGATCTGGGTAGCTCTGTTGCAAAAGCCTCGATCTTGGCTCGAGATTATTCTACTTGTTGTTGCGCCAAGGCCTCCTGCTCGGTGAAGTATTGGATAACTGATTCATTGATAGGTCCCTCTAGGCATTGTTCAACTACAGTGACGACTTTCTCCAGTTCTGCTCCTCAGCTTTCAATCTCCGCAAATAGTTGGAAAGCCTCATCCTGTATTGGTTGGAGCCTATGAGTCACTTCCATGAATTTTCTCTGAATGGTGTGGACCTGCTATTGAGAAGTGCATTGTTCTTGGGATCGCTTCATCCTCTCGACTGCTAACAGGGGATTCAACTGTGTCTGTATTGTTTCTTCTTGCTGCTTTGCCTCCTGGAGTTGTGA
Organism: Picea engelmannii; assembly: GCA_009831015.1. Lineage (NCBI taxonomy): Eukaryota > Viridiplantae > Streptophyta > Pinopsida > Pinales > Pinaceae > Picea > Picea engelmannii. The sequence continues at coordinate 189,460 of ML789698.1, read as the reverse complement.
CTCCAGTGCCTTCAATTCAGGGTCCTCATTGAGTCGCTCATAAGTCTGGGCACTGCGATCACTTAGTTGTTTACATTCCATGGTGAGGGCCTTGATTCTATCAACTGCACTTCGAGCAGTTGCTTCTCTTTGATCTTGTACATCCTACGGAGTGCTGGTCACTATTCGTAGCTCCAGATCCATGATTCTCTGTTGAGGTTGTTGGATATCTTCTACAAGTTACGCTACTTGATGCTCTACTGGTTCTTCCACTTTTTTCTCTAAGCCTGTTACAGAGCGAAGTGTTCTACTGACTGCTTCTTTGAATCCAAGATGTTATGCGAGCAACTTCTCTTTCTCTTGCTGGATTTGTGCTTTCTCCTCTTCAAACTTCATTTAGAGAGCAACCTTCTCCTGCTACGCAACTCGACATTTCTCTATGACTACTTTTTGTACTTTCTTTAGGGCCTCTATGACATGTTCTGTGTCTTCCTATGCACGAAGAAGGTGAGCTTCGGTCGCATCAGGTAGTCTGCGTAGTTGGATAGGCTCATCTCCCAACTTTGGTGCTTCTGAGGGCGGGGGCGCAGTGGATACTGCGTGGCTGGATTTAAGGGCTTGTTGTACCCCTCTGAGTTCAACCTTTATTATGTTGTACATCTCTTCTTCCTTGGCTTCATGTTTCTCTAGGACATCCTACGAGGAATTTTCTATAGTGGCGATGATGAAGTTGAAGTCGACCATGAGCACGGTTCACATCATGGTTTTTCTCTCTCTTGACTTCTTCCGTGAGGTAGGTTTCATGTGGGAAACCTTTATTTTCTTTGAGGTATCAACCTCATCAACTGAATCCCTAGGTGGTGTTACTTCACCTTGATTATGTTGATATTATTTTCCATTGGTCTCTTCTCTATCTACTTCGTAATCACCTCCTCGTCCAGGTGATACTGAAACAATTTCATCTAATGTGCCACTCAGGTTTTGTACTTCTTCAATGTTCTTCCTTCTGTTGGTTCCAGGTGTGTCTTGTTCTTTGTGAGTGGCCTCTGAGATGCCAATTAGTTTAGGATCAGACATTTCTACAGGGTCAGTATGGATAAGGAGCTCTGCAAACCAGTCCTTGGTTATCTCCTCGATGTCCTCCTCTATGAACTTATAATATGCCTGAAGCTCTTCTTTATGATTGTATGCTCACGCAATGATATAAATTAAGTGTCGATCTGCACGGAACTTCATGAGAGGTCTGAACCAGTGCAAGGTGTTTAGCGTCATGCGAGATACATCTTCGATGGACCTCTTCAACTGCATGTAGTATGTATGGAATACTACGTTTGGTTGCCACAGTTTTCCCATATCGCTCGAGTACCAGAGCATGGTGAACTTCATAATGAGTGGTTCGAACGACTCAATGTCCAGGAAGGTCGCACCTTCCGACATCTCCCAAGAAGTAAACGCTATGAGGATCAAGAGCTAGCTAAAGTGGAACTCATAACCTTGATCCTAAGCTTCACGACAATCCAGTTCCAGTTGGTTGACTAGGTACTTCACCCAGTTCATCTAGAGTCCTTCTATACATTTCCCAGTGAGGTCAACAATGAATCATGTGACCTGTGTAGGTTTGTTCTTTCTCACGAGCTTTCCTGCGATCAGCTGGCAGGCCAGGTGCACTACGCCATTCTAGATGGAAGATACCTTGTAGCCTCGCGTCCCCTTTTCTACATCACCATATGTGTCTTTGATCCTCTATGCCAGTGTGCGATCTGTAGCCTTCCCTAGGTAGAATTCCTGTGGATCAAGTCCCTGCATGCTCAATCCGGTGATCCTATGGATCAACATCAGATCGACTGTGATGCGTCTATCTAGCCATAGATATCCGCCATGGTAACACGATAGAAGGATATTAACACACGCGTTAACCTCCTGGTGCCTTCCAAAGTGCGGAGTCTTCATCAAATTCAAGAGGGTGGACTGCGTGAGGTTCATATTCCACGGTTGGGGGATTATTTTTGAGTTCTTCCCCTTCGTCATGGTCAAATACTTGTAAGGATATATCATGCTATAGTTCTTGTGGTCCCCTAGGTTGAAGTTGTTGAACTTCAACATTGTGATCTTATCCTGCTACATTCTTACTGCACGTATCCCCTTCGGGAGGTACGTAGTAACCATGGTGTAATCAAAGTCTCTCGGGACATTGTCACGACTCACCGCGCCAGCCAAAGGTGGGATGTAGTCAGGCAGGATAGTTAGGATTAACCTCACTTTCACCAAGTCATCTCGATGCTTGGTTATTTTCTCTGCTACAAGTCGGGATGGTCTAGATCCATGAGCAGTTGATGGAGAGGCTTGCACTCCTCTCGTCGATGAGGCTTGAACTCCGATGGACATCACCTTCTCAGCCATAAGGTCAATTAGAACTTCTTCGATGATTTTCTCTACGATGTTGAGCTTATCCGACATGCACGCTTATATCGGATAACTTAGGTGGATGAATGAGTGCTCAAAGCAATAGAATAGGTGTCGATCTCAATAAACACAAAGTGGTAGTAATGGGTTGTCTTGGATACAATTCGTAAAAGTGTTCTTGGTGCAACAGTTGATGGAATAAGTAGACACGATGTAATGGATCTCTCCAATGGATGGGAGGTCTTCATAAATGCGGTTATGTTCATTGTGGTGCGGTCCCAACGGTCTGATGGCGAGCTTTCAAGACATAACTATTGTTCTAACCATTCGGGGCGTCAGGCTAACGGTTATAATGCTTTCAACGGCTAAATTTCTTCGTCATGGAAAAGTGCCATGTTGCATTATTCTGATATCTCGATGAAGTTCCAGTTTTTCAAACCTTCCTTCTGTGATGTCCCTTCCAGAACCTTCTGCAACTTTTTTATCTTTTCTCTCTTCTTACTGAGCTTTCTATACATATTCCTTGTAATCTTTATCTCAATATTCCTCTTTCCATTCTGATTCTTATCTCCTTTTAGCATAGTAACTTCACGTTGTTGATGGTCTTTCGTAGGGTTCAAGGCCAATACTTCTTCTCTGTCTGGAGTAGGTGCTCTAGTCTTTTGTGAGTCTTCTTGAGTTCTTTTAACTTCAATATCCAAGTTTCTAGTTCTGAACAACTTTGATATGTTCTCATGTTCTTCAATCAAGTGCGCTATCCTCCTAGTCATGAAATCTTTTAATTCTTGCTTATTTTGTTCTAAGACTTCCTCTTCTTTTCTTTTGGCCTGATCTTTCTCAATCCAAGTTTTTCCTAGTAATATAGAAAATGGGGCGATGTTCTCAATAAATTTAACAACCTCAAAATCTTCTTCTGTCAAAGTTCCATGAGCATTCATAGATATCTGGGTGAGTCTTCCACATAGGGTTATCATCTTCCCTATGAATAATCCTATTCCTCCTAATGAAGGAATCATAGCAGGCTTTCCTAAAATTTCCCAAGTTCTTTCTGTCATGATATTCACCTGTGTTTCTTCATCCAGAACACAGTCAATGTCGAAGTCGCCTATTCTTTTTTCTATGCATTCTTTTTCTTTGAATCTCTCTGATAAGTTGATATTTCTGTGATAATTCATGGTTTCTTTCATTTGTAGAAATACATTCTCTGATTCTTTTTGGTGTTCTGCCATGGTATCAGTTGCTTGATTTTTCTCAGGGTTTTGTTGTCTCATATTCATTCTTTCAACCTTAGAAATTATTCTAGGGAAATCCAAAACTTCATGGTCCATATATTTACAACAAAATAAAGTAGGAGTTCTACCAGGGCATTCCTTATCAATATTTCCCGGTCTTCTGCAACTATAGAAAAGAGTTAATCCTCTCTTTCTCTTGAACGATCCCCAACCTTTCATGTACTACGCACTAGGGTCATAGTAGCTAACCTGCAAAAAAGTATTTCTAGGGTCCTACATCCATTTGTTAGTCCAAACATTCTTTCTATGCATAGGAATAACATATCTTTCATCATTTCTATTAGATCTACTCATATCAAATCTTATTTCATCTAGCTATGCCCTAATTTTTAAGCTAGGACAAACTTTATCAAACATACCTAGATCCATACTTTTGAAACAAAAATTTCCACTTATCTTACCTTTAAAAAAGCACAAAGCTTTAAGAACTTACCTCTTTTCTTCAGATCTGACTTTTCTTCTTAGAACAAAGCTTCACAAGTCAAATAGACTACTGTGCATTAAAGCAACAGATCTACGCACATAACTTTCTTTTCTTCAGTTCCTAGCAATCACAGTTTCAGGTCCTGACAACGGAACCATTTGTTGGCACAAGGGAAAACCCAGGGTTCAACGCTCAAGAGAGCACCAAAAAACCCTAACTACTGGCCCTTTCGGCAACACCTATGAAGCAGATGAAGTCTCACTCGAGGTAGAGGCAGGGGTGGTTGTAGGAATCAGATGTCTGCAACCTTAACTGGGACACAGATATGTGATTACAACACCTTAACAAAGAACTTATCAGTTACAGTTCATCGGTATTTAACCAGTATATACTCCGCAATAAAAATCCTAATCACAGAGCATCGCAATGTTCACACAGATCCGATATATTCAATCACTAAGCACATCAACATGGATTAGATGTAGCATTCATTCACATTATTCAACACTAAGCTATCATATTAGATTATTCTAAGAATATATCACTGCACTGATCATTTATTCACATAAACAAGAGAACAACCATAAAGCACAAAACAACCACAACACAGGATATACATGGTTCACCCCCAGCCTGGGGTTACGTCCACCAACTCTTGTTCTTCTTTATTATCTTCTGTCAATCTTCTACATGCATAGAGCCACAATATCCTACTCTGCATAGGACAGGAGATCTATGCGTACCTCGCCATATCCTCCTTCCACGAGCTAGGTTATAGCACAAATCTTCTACTCAATCTCTTACAATCACTTGCACTTAGCTCTACAAGTCTCACACAGTATGCACGAAGCATCTACAATCCACACTTTCACTTAGCACTTAGCACTTAGCAAGGTACCAAAAAGACCTTCTTCTTTCTTACCTCGCCTATACTTCTATTTATACATTGAAAAAAGGGCCTAAACATGGGTAAAACCATGGGCCGACATTCCCATACCCGTTACATAGCCCAAAACCTAAAAATCCCTAAAACGGGGTCGAGATCCTGTGATCTTCGCTTCGACTTGTGCTTCGCTTTCGACAGCCTATCGAAGTCCCAAAAGTAGGTCAAACATGACCAAGGATCCTCAAAACTTGGTCAAGGGCCAACACTTCCATAAAGTGCTTCAAATAGGCTCATCTTCAGTGATGCTTTATACCCATTGTTGTAGGAAAATTATACCAAGTGTAGATAATCTTCCCATTTAGATGTTTTTTCCATCACATACATCCTTACAATATATTCTATCACTTGGTTTACTCTTTTTGTTTTCCCATCTAACTCGGGATGATAGGTTGTGTTGAATTTCAGGTGCATTTTGAACCCCTTCAATAACCCTCTCCAAAACTTCGAGGTAAACTTCAGGTCTCTGTCAGGCACAATTGTCTTGGGAATACTGTGCATTCATGCTACTTCCCTCATATATATATCATCAACATTAGTTTCCTTGTGAGTGGTCTTCAATGGAATAAAATGGGCAACTTTAGTAAGCTTGTCCACTACTACCATGATTGCATCATGCTGCTTGCTTGTTCTGGGAAATATTGTGATGAAACCCATTGTCACGACTTCCCACTTCCACTCAGGGATGGTTAACGGTTGTAGAAACCTAGTTGGGTGTCAATGCTCAACCTTTACCTTTTGACATTCCAAGCATTTAGCTATGTATTCAACAATCTCCCTCTTCATGCCTGGCCAATAATATTGGATCTTGAATGCTGAAATTGTTTTCTGATATCCTAGGTGTCTTGCATAAGGTACATTGTGCATTTATTTTAAAATCACAGTCCTCAATTCAAGAGAATTGGGTACATAAACTCTATTTTTGTACAATAGAATTCCATCAATTCCCAATTCATAATCCTCAACTTTTTGTTGCATGTTACCTTGCTATAATTTTTTACCAATTCCATGTACTACAAATCAAATTTTGCAGCTTTAGAAATCCTACCTTTAAGATCCTTCTGATACATGTTGATAGTTGTAGCATGTAGTTCATGCACTCTCCTACTGAGTGCATCAACCACTTTGTTCTCATTTCCTTTGATGTGCTTGATATCAAGGTCATATTCACAGAGGAATTCTATCCATCTACTATGCCTAACATTCAAAGTAGCTTGATCAAACAAATACTTCAGACCATTATGGTCATTCTTGAGCTCGAACCTCTTTCCCATGAGGTAGTGCCTCCACTTCTTCAAGGCGTGCACTATGACTGCCAACTCCAAGTCATGAGTGGTGTAGAGCCTTTCATGCTCTTTCAATTTTTTGGACTCGAAACATATCACAAATCCTTTCTGACTAAGGAATCCTCCTAGTCCTTCTTTGCACGCATCTGTGAAAACCATGAAATCTTCATCTGGATCTGCAATCTTTAGAATTGTAGCACTGGTTAAAAGTTGCTTCAATTGCTGGAAGCTCTTTTCACATTCTTCTGTACATTGAAAATTCTCCCCCTTCCTTTGCAAGGAAGTGATGGGGTGAGCTATTTTTGAAAACCTCGCAATGAACCTTCTATAGTAGCCAGCTAGAACCATGAAGGATCTGACTTTTGTCACATTTTTAGGCATTTTCCACCCTTTAATGGCCTCAATATTTTTAGGGTCCACGACTATTCCTTCTTCCGATATTATATGACCCAAATAATGAATTTTGTATTGATTAAAAGAGCACTTGCCCAATTTGGCATACAACTGATGCTCTCTTAGCACTTGCAATACCATCCTCAAATGATGCTCATGCTCTTCTTCTGACTTGGAATATACAAGGATGTCATCCAGAAAGACAATGACAAACTTGTCAAAATATTCATGGAAAACGCCATTCATTAAGCACATAAAAACAATGGGTGCATTTGATAACCCAACTAGCACTACTATGAACTCATAATGACCATACCTTGTTCTGAAGGCGGTCTTGTTGATGTCTTCGTCTTTAATCCTTACCTGATGGTATCCTGACCTGAGACCAATATTTGAAAATATTCTAGCATCCTTCAACTGATCGTAGAGATCATCAATCCTTGGTAGAGGATACTTTTTCTTTATAGTCACTTTATTCAACCATCTGAAATCAATGCACAATCTCAATGTCCCATCTTTCATCTTCACGAACAAGCCTGGAGAACCCCAAGGTGACATACTTGGGTGTATATCCCTTATTCAAAATTTCTTTCAGCTACATTTGTAGCTCCTTCATCTCTGGTGTGCTCATTATGTAGGGATTCTTTGACACTGGAGCTACTCCAAGCATCAAATTTATAGAGAAATCAATATCTCTGTTTGGAGTTAGTCCCGGTACCTCCTTGAACACATATTCAAAATATTCTAGGACTACATGATCCTCCATATTTGGCACTTTATCCTTATATTATTCTTCCATATGGGCTGCAAATATTTGACAGCCCTTCCCGAAACACTTCTTCAGCTACATTGCTGAGATTTCTCTGACAACAACTACCCTGGTAATTCCTTGGACTTCTCTCCGATTTCCTTCCTCATCCAAGCAAGTGAATTCTTTGTTATGGTAGTCTAATATGGTATGATGTTGGTCCAACCAATCCATACCAATTAGGAAATCATATGATCCTAAAGGAAAGATGTTCAGATCTGCCTTGGTACTTAGTCCATTCATGCCCACTGGACATGATTTAACCAACTCAACGACTTTCCTCTTGGCTCTTGTAGCCAACTGTACCAACCAATATTTCTCATGCTTGATTCTTGGCAAACATAATATTTCCACAACTTTAGGATCTGTGTAACTATGACTAGCTCCTGAGTCTATTCAAATAGTAAAGGCATGGTTATTGATCATACCTTCAACTTAAATCATGTGTGATTGAAACTCATCTTTCTTGTTGTCCAGGGATGCATAGATTCTTGGTACTCTTATGCCCATGTCCTCCACTATTTTAGCTTGATGAACATTGTGAACAACTCTCACCTTGTCGTTTCTATGAGGACAATCTCTATACCTATGCTCTCCTTTACAATCCCAACATTCCATAGGTGTTGGCCTTGGCCTTTTCCCACCTACTTTAGCCATCCTGGGCTCTCTCAAAACTGGCTGTCCTTGAGGACTATTCCTGAAAAATGGTGGTTTTTTTCCCTTATGCCTCTGCTCCCTCTTAAACTTCTTCTTGTCTTCCCAAGATTTTTTGAAAGAAGGCTTTCCTTTTTGTTGATCATATAAGCATTTTTCTCTCCTTATAGTTTCTTCCATAGTTTTAGGATCATCATATTGGATCTTGTCACTAATGGAAGCTGGTAGCCCACTAAGACACCTTTGAATCTTAAATGTATCATCCTTGATGAAGGGGACATACTTCAAAAACTCCAAGAATCTTCTTTCATACTCATCAATGGACATACTTCCCATCTTGAGTTCAAAGAACTCTTTCATTTTAATGTCATAATACCTCTTAGTTAAGTACTTCTTTTCAAAATCTCTCTTGAATTCCCTCCATGTAACATTCTTCTCTCTGATGTGTTGTACTTTCACAAGATGATCCCACCATATGGATGCCTTCCCTTTAAGTCGGTAGATGGAAATTCTTCCCTCCGCATGAGAAGAGTAGTTCCGTAGTTGGAAATATTTCCTCATGCCCAACAACCATGCCTTAGCATCTTCATCTTTCTTGTGCTCTCCATCAAAAGTAGGAGGTTTGATTTTATTCATTTCACCATTCAGTTCATCCACTTCAGATCTCCTATCCTTTCTGGTAGGAGATGGAATTGAACTACTATGTGCCCTCCTTTTAAAATGCCTTCGGGAGTGTTGGTGATGTCTGCTACCACTTCTTCATCTTCTTTTGTCATCAGGGGTCATGTGATTCTTTGATTTGTTGGAGCCACTCTCCTTATACAATTTCTTTTTTATTCTTTCCAGGCCTTGAATTAGCTTCATATTGAAGTCTCCCTGTTTCTCCTTGGCTCTCATAAGCCTTTTGTTATCTGGCTGGTGCATTTGGACATCCTTTTGAAAATTCTGAATGATTTTCATCATGTTCACTTCTTTATCTATTTCTTCTCCATGCCCATTGGAGTTTGTTCCTTCAATTCCCAAATGGACATCCATTCCTATAACTTCATCCTCCGAACTGTAAGCATCTTGTTCCTCCTCCATTTCTCTATACTATGCAACAACTCGGTTTGTCTCTGTCAATTGTTAACTCTACAAAAATGTGTAGTCAACCAAATTTTTGTTAGTCTAATAGTCTTTAATAATTTTCCAAAGTAACTTAAACAATCTGATTCAACATAAAGAATATCAGACTCCATTTTCGGTGGGTATTCATCGATCAAGAATCCCCACGATTCTATCTCTAAGCCTTGTTCTGTTATGCAACAATTCAACATTCGGTGCTAGCCCCTTTTCTTCATTCCTTAACTCACATGTGACCATGACTGGGAACAAGTGCTAACCCAAGAGGTGCTTACTCCGTGCTTTGGAACTTTGGGCTTCGGATGTTTACAAATCCTTCAATGCCACAAGCCTATGGAGTGGCAAATCTTCGAAGTATCAGATCTTCTGACATGCATCCATGACTATCAATGATCACGATGACTCTCACACTTCGGCCTTCGAAATTTCTCAACCAATGAGACCCCACTTTCCCATGAAGTGGCTATCCTCTGTAGGTTCTTAACTCACTAACATGTGGCACACATCCCATGTGTCTGTGTCATCCTTGGTGATATCATCATGACCATGTCACTTCGGGACTTCAGAATATTTTACACTTGCATTCCTCAAATCTCTTGAACTTCTGAATTTCCGATCTACTTTACCTTCTGAGGTCCACATAGTACAACTGTCAACAATTAAGGCAGTGGCATGTGGCCCCATGTATCAGATTGATTTTTTTCCAACAAGGTCGTAAAAGTTCCATTCTGACTAACATGTGGTAGGACTAAGGAAGTCCACATCACCCCGGGTGACGTCATCATGCCACATCACTTTGGGACTTCGGCTTTAGAAGGTTTCACCTTATAATACTTTGTTTCTCCTGAAGTGTCGAGCTCTAAATACGCTAATCTTCCACTACACCTTACCCCTTGCTCTTGGATTGATCTATGACTAATCTAACTTCGACCAATCCAACAATCCATCACTTTTCCCTAGATCTACGGTGTAGATCCTCTTCAGAAATTCTGACTTAGAGCTCTTTTTCTTATAACACATAAACTTTGTTGAAGTCATGAAGTCTAGAGGACTTAGGGGTTTAAATTTTCTGCACCTTCTCTAGATCTGACGATTGTGAAGGGTTTTCCTTCTCCCAAACAGATCCTATGACCCAATTTCAACCTCACGACTCAACACAACAGTTGTTGCAACTTCTTTCTCTATTTCCATTGCATAAACCATTATACCTCCTGAGCTTCATAACATGGCCAAGGTATTCTCTTGGCACCCAGGGACACTCTAAACCTCTATTTTTGTCCCTTTCGACAACAATTCACTCTAAAATCTTGTCTCGTTAACCACTAACGTGGCCCATCCAGGATCAATGTCGAAACCATGGCCCTAATACCAATTTTTAACGTACCCAACCATCAATCTCTGTCGGGTAACGCTACCCAAATAACCTTATCTTTTCCAACTAGCTATGATACCAATCTGTAACCTTCCCGGCCTTAAATCGATAGGTCAGACAACATTATCTCAGAAACTAACATGCTTGAGCATACACACATATATATATGGATATATTTCTAATGCAATTTTAACTAGACATTAACATTCTGTACATACACATATTCTTGTGGAAGCGACAATAACACATACCAATATTTAACAGATGATTTACATTCTGCTCTCACACAACTTAATGCAAAAATAATAGTAAAAGCATACATACAGTAATCACAGGAAAAACCATAGAAGTAACAACATATATAAATACATAGCATTTAAATGAACAGAGAAAATGGGTACTTATCTTTTAATTGAGGCCCACCAACTATGTGCAGACCTTCCATGAACCTTCCATCCTTAGACCATGCTACTCATCACACTAAGTAGTGGGTCACCCCCGAGATGGGACTAAACTCCATCGGGCAAGGAATTTCTAGGCTTGGCAAGGAAAACAAGGAAGTCACACAGAACAATAGGAATGATTTTATCCCAGGAGCCACTTATGCCCACAACCCACAGAACCTCATTCCCCACATGCCTGTTCCACTCCAGGAGGGTACACCTGTAATATCCCTAGGCTGAACCCAATTGTAATGTAAATGAAAATGTACTTAAGCTAGCGAGTTGTTTGATATCATTTTTTTATGCACCTTTCATGGCATAGTGCGTGCATGTAATGCGCAGTAAAATCAGGAAGTGTGCACATTCCAGGATACCACGTGAAACAACTTAATAGCGCGCGATTTTGAGGCTAGGGAACCTTTGTGTATATGCCGTATTTTATAGGCTGGTGAGCCAGTTTTGTGATTATTAGGCCAGAGAGCCTAGATGTTAAAGGCCAGTGTGCCTACTTTTGTATATGTCTCAACATTAATATAAAATACATCGTTGCGTGCAGACCGACCACGATAAAAGGGTATAGGGGACTAAACTCCACCAGTTAGGGAAAGGGTGGTGGCTAAAAGTTAAGGAAAAGGGTCTAAGACAGAGAGCTTAAGACAAAAAGGAATATTATATTAATATTTCTTAAAGTATAAAGTATGGATAATTATTTTATCCTAAGTTCTAAAGATGGGGACAAGTGGGCCAAAGTAGCTCCCAACATGACAAGTGTCAAATTGGGGACATGCATACATATTGTTTGGACTTAGTTAATTTTCCATCATTCTTTCCATCATTCATCCCATCATGCAATAATCTAGTCAATCATCCATGAGCATTCACACACTCATTGAGTTATCTTATGTACCTTCATGTCACTGTACCTAAACATGTATCCATAGCCATACTTGTTTGTGTAGTTGGTTAGATTGGGAGATGGACTGAAGAAGTGGGTTGTCAGGCCCATGGGATATTGAAGAGGCAGGTTGTCAGGCCCATGATAAATTTCTCTCTGGGTGAGAGAATTGTTGGGAATTGATTTCCTGAAGGTGCTAAATTGCAGCTACAGGGCTCTGAGACTTCTTGTCCAGCCTATTGCCGAAGCCTGGAAAGGAAGTGGGGCAACCGAAGTACTGTTGAGAAGAGAAGGGGAACACTTCCTAGGGTGGGACAGGCATGTGGGGAATGAGGGATTGTAGGCTGTTAGTTTGAGTGGGCACCTATGACAGAGTATTTCCTGTTGTCTATGAGTTGTTAGCCTGGTTAGGAATCCCTGTACGTGGGTGGAGTTTAGTCCCAGCTCGAGGGTGACCCACTGTTGAGAGTGATAAGCAGTGTGGTCTAAGGCTAGTAGTTTCATGGAAGGTCTGCACACAGTTGGTGATATTCTTACCAAGATAAGTGTCAACTTTGTGATAAATTTACATGCTGCATTATTATTTACGTGTTTATTTTTGTGGGTTTATCCTATGTGTGGTTATAACTGTCTTTATAGTTATGGGCATTTCTTGTATATGTTGCATGTATGAATTTATTGTTATTTTAGTATGAATCTGTGCAATTACATAATGCGTTTTTCTATTTGCGTTTTATATATAAAGTTCTGCAACAATTCTATGTGTATATGTTTTAATTGCATGTAGTTCGAAAAATTTATGTGCCATAACTCAGTTGGATGTTGGGTATGTTACAGTATGTTCTGCAAAGAGAACAAAAGTGTTTTCTGGAGTATCATGGACCGGCATGGGTGGCCGGGGATATTACAATATGGTATCAAAGATTCAGTTTTCAACATTGAGCCTAGATGGGCTGAGCAAGTTGAGTTGAATTGAAATTTTACAGAGGATTTATTTCAAAGTGGCCAAATTTCGAGTTGCAGAGCGTCCATGGAAAAAAGTAACAACAATTGTGCGAAATTGGGAAAAAGCCCCAATTTCTGTTGTTAAATTCATGGGAAAATTGAGAAATTCGGCCATGTGGTGAGATATTATTGATTTAATATCTGTTCTAGAAAATTCAGACCTAGAATTGGTCAAATTTGAAGTTACAGTGAAGCCATGATAGATGGAGCGAGATTCGTATTTAAAATTCTCAATTCATGAATGGATTTTGGGAAAAATCCATTCCATAAATGTCAACTCACAATGATTTGTTGTTGCATAGGCTGAATTGGTGTTATTGCTGTGAAATCAAACAAATTTCATAGTTGCAGAATGTCTATGGTAAATTGGGGAAAAAATTGGAAAAAAGCCCCAATTTCTGTAGTGGAATTCACGAGGAATTGATGCGCATAAAAATGAATGTGCGCAGGTGGGCACACTAAAAAATCATGATGTGCAGTAAAAAGATGTGGTATGTAAAAATTTGATGTCGCATGGAAAAACATTGGCGTGCTGGTGCACGCGCTAAATTTTGGCGTCGCGCTGAAAATGTTGGTGTGCGAGTGCATGCACTAAATTTTGGCACCGTGTGGAAAAATGTTAGTGTGTGGGTGCGTGCACTAAATTTTGGTACCGCGTGGAAAAATGTTAGTGTGCGGGTGCTTGCACTAAATTTTGGCATCTCATGGAAAAAGTTAGTGTAAATTTTGGGGCCGCGCGGAAAAATGTTGGTGTGCAAGTGGGCGTGCTAAATTTAGAATTGCGCGGTGTGCATATGCATAATAAGGTGCACATGTTGTGCACAAACATAATAATGGTGTGCATGGTGTGCACAGTATTGGCAGAGCGTTGAGGAGTTTGGTTGGTGCCCGTGTGATGTGGGTTTATGCTGTCGCTTGACAGTTTAATTAATGGTGCGCGCAGAGTATTGGTGTACGGTGGGGGTGTACTAAAATTTGGCATGGTGCAACATGTAGAGTGAAATGCATGCGAAATATCAACGTGTGATAAAAAAAATTGTGTGCAACATGTAATAGTGCAAGAACCAAAATTTTGCGAAGTGGATAATGGCGTGTGGCACAAAAGTAGTGTGCGCCAGGTATGGGCGTGATGGAGAAGTGATGCACAGTGGTTATAGGTGCACGAAGAACGATTTACCTTGTGGTGGTGTTGTGCATGCTAAATATGGGTGTACATATTGAAAATTGTGTGTGCAAAGTCTTTTGGAGGGTGAACAACAACGGAAAACCAACGAAATTCCACGACATTTTATACTATTTGAACATCATCTTTTTGCAGAGCGTTTTTGAGGCCGTTAAGAGCGTTTTTAGCAATGAAAAAACCATGATAACACAGTGTACCAAAGCACACTCTGTCTCTGCAACTCAAATAAAAGATCTTGAAGAGATTTTTCTAATGGTGTAAACTGTTCGTCAAATAGAGCTTTTATGAGAAAGTTACAACACAAACAGTGGAGGGTAAATTTTAAGACCCAACTAACTTCAAAGAGCCATAACTTTATGCTTCGGAATCAGATTGAGGTGCAGGAGCAGTAAATGGAAATCTATTGAACCATAGAAGACAGTCCCAGATCTGAATTAAATTTCTGGGCATATTAAAAATGTTTAATATAGAAAAGAAGGTACCTGTAGCATTCTAGACCAAAAACATGAATTGACCTAGAACTTAAGCAGGCTGTAACTAGCAGGTCGGAACTCATAAAAAGGTGAAAATTGGAAAAAATATCCATAATATGTATATGAGGAAACCCAATTGATCTCCTATGAAAAATCCAATGGATTAGGTGCAAAAATGCATAATTACAGCGCAGTGTTGTGCCAAGTTGAAGTGTGAATAGAAAAATTAATGGGCAATTTTCAAATAACCATAACTTTCTGCTCAAGACTCGGAATTGAGCATGGGAGTAGGAATTGGAAAGGTTTTGGACAATAGAATATATTTATTCACCCATAAAATTGATCTAGCCTTTCAATTTTTCAAGAAATCAGAAGAAATAATTCTGATATAGTATTGAACCAGAATGGTTCATATTTTTTATGAAATTGTTGAGTCAATTAGCTTGACAAAGTTTTTTTGGTTGGACATTTTGCATAGTTAACAAAATATAGATCATATCAGGATCAACACAAAGTCCAAAGTAATGGAAGAGGCACAGGGGACTTACATCCAGGAAGATGAGATCAGAGGGATGGATGTCCATTTGAGCATTGAAGGAACAAAATTTAATGGACATGGAGAAGGAAGGGACGAAAATATGAATATGGTAGAGACCATTAAAAATTTGCAGAGGGATGTCCAAAGACATAAAGTTGATAATGAAAGGATTATGAGAGAAAAGGAGCAGAAAGAGGACTTCAACATGAAGTTAATGCAGAGCTTGAATAGAATAGAAAATAAATTGGATAAGAAGAGTGGCTCAAGGAAATCAAGAAGTCACAGGTCTCCAGATGAGAAGAGAAGAGAAAGAAGTGTTAGTAGAAATCACCATCACTCCCCAAGGTAGTCCAATAAGAGGGAACACATCATCTCAAGTCCATCCCCTGTCAGGAAGCATAAGAATTCTGGGGTGGATGAGCTATGAGGAGAAATGAACAAAATCAAACCCCCTACATTTGATGGTGAGCACAAGAAAGATGAAGATACAGAGACATGATTGTTGGGCATGAGAAAATATTTTCAATTGCATAAATTATTCATCTCATGCAGAAGGTAGAATTTCCATCTATAAACTCAAGGGAAAGGCATCCACATGGTGGGATCAAATTGTGCAGGTGCAACACATTAAAGAGAAAAGTGTTACTTGGAGGGAATTCAAGAAGTATTTTGAGAAGAAATACTTGACTAAGAGATACTATGACAAGAAAATGAAAGAGTTCTTTGAACTCAAACTTGGGAGTATTACCATAGATGAATATGAGAGAAGGTTTTTAGAATTGTTGAAGTATGTTTTCTTCATCAAGGATGAGACAGTTAAGATTCAGAGGTATTTGAGTGGATTTCCATCATTCATTAGTGACAAAATACAGTATGATGATCCCAAGACATTGGAGGATACCATAAGGTGAGCTAAATGCCTATATGATCAACAAAAAGCAAGGCCAACTTTCCAAAAATCTTGGGAAGATAAAAATAAATTCAATATGGATCATAGGAAGAAGGGAACTAAGCCACCATTCTCAGAAATAATACTCAGGGACAACCAACTTCTAGAGAACCCAGAACGATTGAGACAAGAGATCAAAGGCCAAGGCAACCACCTATTCAATGTTGGGATTGTAAAGGAGATCATATGTTCATAGATTGTCCTCACAAAGGTGAAAAAGTGAGAAATGTTCACAATGTACATCAAGCTGAAACAATGGAGGACATGGGAAGAAATGTACCAAGGATCTATGCAGCCCTAGATAACAAGCAAGCAAAGTATTAGTCACATATGATTGAAGTGGAAGGTATGATCAACAACCAAACCATTTCTATTTTAATTGATTCAGGAGATAGTCATAGTTATATAGATCCTAAGATGGTGGAAAGTTTGCATTTTCCAAGAAGAAAGCATGGAAAATCTTGGTTAGTGCAGCTGGATACCAGAGCTAAAAGAAAAGTTAATGAGATGGTTAAGTCATGTCTTATGGACATGAATGGACTGAACACCAGTGAAGATTTGAACATCTTTCCTTTAGGTTCCTATGATTGTCTAATTGGGATGGATTGGTTGGACCAACATCATGTTATCCTAGAATGTCATAAGAAGACATTTACTTGATTGGATGAGGAAGGGAGACTAAGGAGAGTGTAGGGAATTCCCATAGCAGTAACCATTAGAGAAATTGCAACATTGCAGTTGAAGAGATGTTACAGAAAAGGGTGTCAAATATTTGCATCTCATATGGAAGAGACACCTAAAGATAAGGTGCCAAATTTGGAAGATTACGCAGTCCTAAAATAGTTTGAAGATGTGTTCAAGGAGGTACCAAGACTACCCCCAAAGAGAGATATTGATTTCTCTATAAATTTAATGTCTGGATCAGCTCCAGTTTCAAAGACTCCTTACAAAATGAGTACACCAGAGCTGGAGGAGTTGCAAATGCAGATTGAAGAACTTATGAGGAAGGGGTATATAGGCCCAAGTGTGTCACCTTGGGGTTCCCCAGTCTTGTTCGTGAAGAAGAAATATGGGACATTAAGATTGTGTATTGATTTCAGACAGCTGAATAAAGTGACTGTAAAGAACAAGTATCCTCTGCCAAGGATTGACAATCTCTTTGATCAATTGAAGGATGCAAAGATATTTTCAAAGATAGATCTCAAGTCAGGATACCATCAGGTAAGAATTACAGAGGAAGATATCATCAAGACCACCTTTAGGACAAGGTATGGTCATTATGAGTTCATAGTGGTTCCATTTGGGTTGTCAAATACACCAGCCGTTTTCATGTGCTTAATGAATGGTGTTTTCCGAGAATATTTAGACAAGTTTGTCTCTGTCTTTATAGATGACATTCTTATATATTCTAAGTTAGAAGAAGAGCATGAGAATCATTTGAGAATGGTGTTGCAAGTATTAAGGGAGCATTAGTTGTATGCCAAGTTGAGCAAGTGTTCATTTTATCAGAAGCAAATTTAGTATTTGGGACATATCATTTCAGAGGATGGGATAGCAGTGGATCCTGGGAAGATAGAAGACATTAGAGAATGGTCAGCACCAAAGAATGTGACAGAGGTTAGATCATTCATGGGCCTTGCAGGCTACTATAGGAGATTTATTGAAGGATTCTCAAAGATTGCACACCCAATCACTTCCTTACAAAAGAAGGGTCTGAAGTTTCAGTGGACGTTAGATTGTGAAAATAGTTTCCAACACTTGAAACAATTATTAACAAGTGCTCCAATACTAAGGATTGCAGACCCAAATGAAGACTTCATTGTATGCACAGATGCATGTAAATAAGGATTTGGTGGAGTTCTTAGTCAAAATGGGTTTGGTATATGTTATGAATCAAGGAAGTTGAAGGAGCATGGAAGACACTATGCCACTCATGATTTGGAGTTGGCAGCCATAGTGCATGCCTTGAGGAAATGGAGACACTACCTCATGGGGAAAATATTTGAGCTAAGAACAGACCATAATGGTTTGAAACATTTATTTGATGAGCCAAATCTAAATGCTAGGCAAAGCAGATGGTTAGAATTTCTAAGTGAATATGACTTTGATATAAAGCATATCAAGGGGAAAGAGAAAAAAGTGGTTGATGCACTTAGCAGAAGAGTGCATGAATTGAATTCTACAACCATTAGTATGTACCAATCAAATTAGAAACCCATAATTTTAGAGGTTGCAAAATTAGATTTTCAATACAAGGAATTGGTGGAAAAATTATAACAAGGTAATTTGCAGCAGAAAATTAAAGAATACAAGCTAGATAATGATGAAATTCTCATGTACAGGGGAAGAATTTATGTACCAAATTATCAGGAATTGAAAAATCTGATATTGAGAGAAATGCATAATGTACTTTATGCTGGGCACCCAGGTTATCAGAAAACTTTTGCAGCTGTAAAGAGCCAATATTATTGGCCAGGCATGAAGAAAGAAGTTGTTGATTTTATTGCCAAATGTTTGGAATGTCAAAAGGTAAATGTTGAGCATAGACACCCAGTTGGTTTGCTACAACCATTACCCATTCCTAAGTGGAAATGGGAAGTGGTAACAATGGATTTCATCACCAAACTGCCCAAAACAAACAAACAACATGATTCTATCATGGTAGTGGTGGATAAGCTTACTAAAGCTACCCATTTTATTCCAGTTAAGCTCGCTCACAAGGCAACCGACATTGCTTATGTTTATATGAGGGAAATTTCTAGATTACATGGAATACCCAAGACAATTGTGTTTGATAGAGATCCAAAATTTACCTCAAATTTTTGGAAAGTATTATTTAATGGATTTGGAACAAATTTGAATTTTAGTACAACTTATCATCTAGAATTAGATGGAAAAATAGAGAGGGTGAATAAAGTGATTGAGGATATGTTGAGGATGTATGTGATGGATAAACCATCAAAATGGGAAGAATACCTACACTTGGTAAAGTTTTCTTATAATAATGGGTACCAAACATCTTTAAAGATGAGCCCATTTGAGGCACTTTATGGTAGAAAGTGCAACAAACTGATAAGCTGGGATAACCCAGTAGATAGAGCAGTGGTTGGGCTAGATTTTCTCAAGGAAATGGAAGAGAAAATGATAAAAATAAAGAAAAATTTAAAGGCTTCCCAAGATAGGCAAAAAATCTATGCTGATCAGGGAAGAACTCATAGGGAATTTAAAGTGGGAGACCATGTATTTTTGAAAGTGAAAGCTAACAGAAGTTCCCTGAAGTTGGGAAATTGTTCAAAGTTGGCAACTCGCTATTGTGGGCCATTTGAAATCCTAGAGAGGATTGGTCCATTTGCTTATATGATTTCATTGCCTGCATCTATGCATGTTCATAATGTATTCCATGTATCATTGCTCAAGAAATATATACCTGATGCTAATCGTGTTATTGATTGGAATGTGATCCAGGTGGAGCAAGAAGGTGCTTTCCAAGTGCATCTGGTATGCATTCTGGACCGAAAAATCAAACAGCTCTGGAATCGAGCCATAGGGTTTGTAAAGGTCCAATGGACCTGGTACGGTCCCGAGGATGCTACTTGGGATCATGAGGATGCAATGCGGGCATAATACCCGCATCTTTTTGAGGATTTTTGAAATTTTGTTGTGTATGAGTACATAATGCACTGAGAACAATGCATAAATAATGGGAGGGAATTGTAATATCCCTAGGACGAACCCAATTATAATGTAAATGAAAATGTACTTAAGTTGGTGAGTTGTTTGATAACATTTTTGTATGCACCTTTCATGGCATAGTGCGTGCATGTACTCCGCAGTAAAATGAGGAAGTGTGCACATTCCAGGATACCACACGCAGCAACTTAAGTGCGCATGATTTTGAGGCCAGGGAGCCTTTGTGCATATGGCGTGTTTGATAGGATGGTGAGCTAGTTTTGTGATTATTAGGCCAGAGAGCCTAGATGTTAAAGGCCAATGCGTATACTTTTGTATATGTCTTAGCATTAATATAAAATACATCATTCCATGTAGACCGACCATGATAAAAGGGTACGGGGTAATAAACTCCACTGGTTAGGGAAAGGGTTGGGGCTAAACGTCAAGGAAAATGGGCTAAGCCAGAGAGCTTAAGAAAAAAAGGAATATTATATTAATATTTCTTAAAGTATAAAATATGGATAGTTATTTTATCCTAAGTTCTAAAGATGGGGACAAGTGGGCCAAAGTAGCTCCCAACATGACAAGTGTCAAATTGGATACATGCATACATGTTGTTTGGACTTAGTTCATTTCCCATCATTCTTTCCATCATTCCTCCCATCATGCAGTCATCCAGTCAATCATCCATGAGCATTCAAACACTCATTGAGCTATCTTTCATACCTTCATGTCACTATACCTGAACCTATATCCATAGCCATACTTGTTTGTGTAGCTAGTTACCTTGGGAGTTGGACTAAAGAAGCGGGTTGTCAGGCCTATGGGATATTGAAGAGGTGGGTTGTCAGGCCTGTGAGCAATTTCTCTCTGGGTGAGAGAATTTCTAGAAATTGATTTCCTGAAGGTGCTAAACTGCAGCTACAGTGCTCTTAGACTTCATGTCCAGCTTGTTGCTGAAGCCTGAAAAGGAAGTGGGGCAGCTGAAGGACTGTTGAGCAGAGAAGAGGCACACTTCCTAGGGTTGGACATGCATGTGGGGAATGAGGGACTGTAGGCTATTAGTTTGAGTGGGAACCTATGAAAGAGTCTTTCTTGTTGTCTATGAGTCATTAGCTTGGTTAGGAATCCCTTTACCCAAGTGAAGTTTAGTCCCATCTCGGGGGTGACCCACTGCTGAGAGTGATGAGAAGTGTGGTCTAAGGTTGGGAGGTTTGTGGAAGGTTTGGACATAGTTGGTGATATTCTTACCAAGATAAGTGTCAATTGTGTGATAAATTTACATGTTGCATTATTATTTACGTGTTTATTTTTGTGGGTTTATCCTATGTGTGGTTATAACTGTCTTTGTAGTTATGGGTATTTCCTATATATGTTGCATGCATGTGTTTACTATTATTTCAGTATGAATATGTGCAATTACAGAATGCATTTTTTTGTTTACGTTTTATATATAAAGTTTCTCAATAGTTCTGTGTGTATATGTTTTAATTGCATGTAGTTCAAAAAATTTAAGTGGCATAGCTCAATTGGATGTTGGGTATGTTACAATATGTTATGCAGAGAGAAAAAAGTCATTCTTTGGAGTATCATGGACCGACATGGGTGGCCGGGGATGTTACATCTTCACTATTACAAGTCCATCAGCTAATCCACCTCCCTTTCCTTGGGATTTAGCAACAGGTTGGATCAAAAGTCTCAGAGTACTGTAGCTGCTATAGGATTCCCTCCAGGAGAACTCACTTCCCCAACAAACTCTCTAAATTGGGGAGAGTTTCTCACAGGCATGACAACCCGCTTCTTTAATTCATCTCTTAAGTCAAACAGACACGGGTGATTTCAACAATAGAATTCGGCTAACACATAGGTGATGGTAACAACTGAAAATGGGTAAGGACACAAAATATGGTAGCAAGCCAAGCTCATCCAAGGAACTACGTTGGTAGCAACAAAAAACCACTAAGACACTACAGGGGCTCAGAAAAATACATGTGTGTTGGGCTTTCCAGGAAATACACAGGAAAACTAAAGTATAATTGCAGGTTCCAGGCTCCTCCTATCTCAGTACGTTCTTTAGTGGGTAGTATGGCGGACTTCCAAGGTAGCTACCATCGCGAGAGTACAGACTGAATCGTGAAGGATGGTGAGAATCATGAGAATCCTAAGAGTCGTGAGGGAACCTCCCAATGATTTGAATTTCCCACCTAAAACTACATGCGCCCAAGTTGACACATGTCTCCATGAAGCTGCATGAGCTTCACTTAACACTCGTCTCGTTTCCCCAGTAACTTAGGACAACACGTTTAAGTCAAACATTAGCCTCTAGGAAATAATAATATAATATTATTCCTTTAGAGGTAATACCTCTAGCTTAGCCCCTATTCCTAAACACTTAGCCCCTTCCCTACCTAGTGGAGCTTAGTCCCCCATAACTCTTTCTTCGTGGAGGGTCTACACGCAACGATGTAATTTGTATTAATGATGTGTGTATTTACATATACAAAAATTAGGCTCATTGGCCTTAGCATCTGGGCTCTTCGGCCTAATAAACACATAAGTATCTCAACTTATAACCACTTGGCTCACTAGCCTATAAACATAATTACAATTCATCATGGGCTCGAACTTGGGGTGTTACAAATGGGGTAGTTTTTTTTCCAAAGTTTAGTTTGATTTTACTCTTCTTTCTATTGATTATGGTAGGTTCTTGGAATTGCGGGGGCTAACAACACAGAGTTTGACCCACAAACTGAACATTCTTGTGTTATTTTCATGCCAAAGGTAGATATTCTTTGGCAGTACACTTCATTTCTACACTTGAAGTAATTATTCATCTATTAGACATATGGACCAATAGTTTTGGTTGTTTAGTTGGTTAATATGAAGTGGTCTTACTTTTCATACAAAGCTCAACAACCCATATGGGGGTACCATGCGACTGGGTTCTAGGATGACATATTTTTAGAGTGGGGATTGCATCATTTCAAAGTTGTAGGAATCATGTGATCCTTATAACAATTTCAATTTATAATTGTTGGAGATTTTGTGTTACATTGTTTTCTGAAATATGAAACAAACATGGCTGATTTATTGGAGATTTGATGGTTGTGATAAAATATAATGATGATGAAAACAATATCTGTTGGCCATAAATGCACTTCTATTGTCCTCAAGGACATGGAAAATATTTAATCTACTCTCCGACAAATGTGTATGGACCATCTTCACTTCATCCATGGGAAAATGTGTATGGTTCTGCAACAACTAATGTATCAATAAATTCTCTCTTCTTTAGGAATTGCAGTAATAGAAAAAC
The DNA here is from genome assembly GCA_009831015.1 of Picea engelmannii. Classification (NCBI taxonomy): domain Eukaryota; kingdom Viridiplantae; phylum Streptophyta; class Pinopsida; order Pinales; family Pinaceae; genus Picea; species Picea engelmannii. Next base: position 166,310 of record ML789698.1, on the reverse strand, counting down.
CATCAAAAAGTTCAACAAAATCCCAAACTTGATTTCAATAATGTTTAAGCCTCTAATGCTTGGCCAAGCATTGTTCTCTAACCTGATGCACAATCAAGTTAGAGTCTTGAAACACAAAATCTCAATCTTCTTTTCTCTAACCAAATTAAGACCAATCAAAATATAAATCTTCTTTTCTCTAGCTAGATTAGAACCAAGCAAAGAGATTCATATTCTACAATATTGTTAGTACAATCAAACTCTAAGAAGAAATAATATGTAATTATATCACTAGAAGGAAAAGTGAAAACAATACCATCACCATGGCCATATATTGACATAGCTCCATCAAAATTCATGGTCCAAATATCATATAAAGTGTCCTTATTTGAAAATGCCTCTAAAGTTGAAGATGGAATCTCACTACCAAGTATTGAAGATGAATGCTCACTCTCTATCATGACTATACTATTTCCCAAATCCTCCTCAACACAAGCTACATTTTATGTCTCTTGGTTAAGAAAATCAATAGAAAGAGAGTCGTTGGCTTACTATTTAGCTTGACATATCCGTTAGGTGAAATATGAATAATACTAGCATATGATAAATCAAGATGAATACTAAGTCCCATTGTCATTTCCCTCCTCTAGGAAAGTAACATGCCCCATGAATCAGGTACTTTTTCCACCACAACATCCATAAAAATTACCCTCCTAGATAAGTTTCTAACCATACATGAAATTGTTTGATCAAACCCCAAATCTCTTCCTTCCTATTGTACAAGGGATACAAATTCTGATAAGGTCTCATAACTTTCAAGCCCAAGTAACACATAACTCCATATGGCATAACGATGTTAGATGCTCCAAAATCCAACATACAATTATGCACAACCATATCATTCACCAATAATGAAACAAGAAAGTAGGTATTTATACCTATCACCAACATATGTCATAAAAACAAGGTTGTTCCTTGGCTAAATCAATTGAATCATTAACACTCAATTCAATGGGCACATCAACTAGTAAATGAGCCATGTTACTTAAACAATTGTGTTATTGAAACAACTATGTTACTGAAACAATTATGTTACACCTCATATTGCATAATGTTTCACATTGTGATTTTCATCACACATGACAAAGACTTACAGGATGACATTGATGAATTACTTGGCAGATACAAGGGCATTATATTGGATGTACATGATTTCCTTAGATCTTCCCTTGTGGCTTGTCCTACCACCACCGACGGTGGATGTGCAGTGTCTATAGGAAAGCAGTTTCTTGCATGTTATTGGTTTTTTCCCCTAGAACATCTTATGGTCTCCAATTACGGGTTATTGATGTACCATGGTTGATATTGGAGCACTCTTTATATTGTGTCATATATTAGTGCTATGGTGACACACTTAGTGCATTGGTTTATTACTAAGTGGGAGTGTTCTACATGTTCTTTTGTTGCGATGTTATAGTCACTACATGATAATTGACCATGTGTATGTGTGTGAGGTGTTCCAATGCTTTTAATGTCAATAAACAAGTCTAAGCAATGAAAATAATCCCCGTAACACTAGCCATAAAAGAGAAAAGGTTGTTGTAATAAAACTTATGATAAAAGACAATGTGCTTCAACAATATTTTGAATTGTATCAACAACAAGTTAGCAATCCTAAAATCAGGAAATACTTATTAGAAAATATTCCATTTATTAAGTAGAATATGTATGAGATGTTAAACAATGATTGTACGCATGTGATATTGTGAAATTAAGCTAATTACTTGAAATATGCTCATGCCCTAGTGGCTGTAATAGAATTTATGACAACAACACATAAATGTACTGGGATGCAAAGTGTTGAGCCACAATAAGCATGAATATGAAATACAATATCTAACAACAATTATTTGAGAGAGAGAGAGAGAGTATTAATTGAGAGTTTGTATTACTTGCAAGTAAAAGACTAGGTTGTCTTGTTTCCTTGGGAAAATGGAGTCAAGTAACACCTTAAATTGGAAGTTAGATAGCTAAGAAGACTTGGAAGTTTGAAACCCTAGGACTATACCTTCATATGCATAGGATTAAACCTCACAAAGACTAACCCTAGAGTTTATACCCTCATAAAACCTAGTGACATCTCCTTCTTCTAGGACGTCTAGCTTAAAATCTAAATGAAATAGGTCAAAACCTAAGGTTTATCCCCTCATAAACCCTAGGTCTTGAACTAGATAATACCAACCCTAAGGGGATAAACAATCTTAAGCCCTAGACTAGGTCTTAAATGCTTCAAAAAATTAATGTGAATGAAAATAGGGAGGGAATAAACAATCTTAATCTCTCCTAGGTTTTCTAGCAAAATGAACCTAGCATAAAAGGTAACATGAAACAATTAACCATATAATATAGCATCCACCATGATACACCATGAAAAATCACTTTAACTTGAATAAGAAAACTTACTAAAGAAAGTTGCTATGCATGAAGAAACCCTAGTTCAAAGATCATCCACCAAAAAAATATAAAGCGTCCATAAGATTACCCATATACAAGTGTGCATAAGAACTCCATGATGAGAAAAAGAGAGAATATATCTATAGAAGTGATTCTCCATAAGGGAGAGTTTGTGATTTTTATTTGAGGTAGCACTGGCCTCTTTATATTAGGAAACCCTAGTGCTATAACCCTTCAAAGCCCCAAAAATACAAAATGTCCATGATACGAATGAGATAGGTCAAGGTCGACCCCTCAAATAGCCTCAAAAGAAAATAAAGCATGCTAATATGCCCAAAAATCCCCTAAAAAATGACACGTGGATGTGAAAACCCTCCAAAGGCTTGACATCATTCTCTATAGGTGAAAAGGTGCTTCCAAAGGCCACGTCACTCCATGAAAAGGTATAATGCAGGGTGAAAGGTGACACCTCCTCATCCAAGTTTGCGTCTCATCATCAAAGGATCACAACTCATCATCAAAATTGATTCCCTAATGGTATGTAGGCCCCCTAAAAAAAATGACATGTGTGGTGTAGAAGCCTCAAAATTCATGATGTCATGCTCAAAAGGTGAAAAGATGCCTCTAAAGGCCACATCCCTCCATGAAAGGTGCAATGGATGGTGAAGTGTCATGTCTCCTCATCAAAAATCATGTCTCAAGGTCAAAGGACCCCAAATCATCACCAAAATGATGTTCAGGGTTAGCCCTACCATCATCATATCATCATGTATATGATGTTATCCTCAAAACGCTCAACATCCAAGGTGTAAAGCCCAACATACAAGGTGGAAAGAGGGTTTGTCATCTCTCCAAGGGATGTCTAATCATTTCCAAGTGAAAAATCCTCCAACCAAAGCATAGTATGCTTCAAGGTTCACTATCCAACATGTGAGCTTCATGCCCATCTGAGAACCCATCTAACCTATATGAAATCTATAAGCTCATCTATGCAATGTCTAAGGCCCAGGAAGTGCGATAAGGTTCCTTGAGGCATGCCAAGTCATCAAAAGGGCCATCGCTCTGTCTCAAGTGTGGGAAGTCCTATGAAAGGTCCATAATGTCCTAGGTACAAGCATGGAACCGTCTTCCCAAGAACCATGTCAAAAGTGCATCATGATCGAACAAGGCCAACAAACTTAACTTTTGTTACTGGTCTTGCCCTCGGTACCTGATCTAACTTCAACAATGGAAGCACCTTCTCGTTCTAAATTATATTTCCTTGTGTTTCTATCTCTAGTTGTTGTAGGATTAGTACTCCTCCCCCGTGTTTCATGACATGGATCCTCTAGTCTCATATCTTTTCAGTTTAGGAAGTACAAAAACATATGGAACCTTGCATAGTTTTGCTTGTAAAGAGGCCATCCTAGTGTAGATCTTGTACTAGATCAAGCAGAGTTTTCCTATATGTTGCAGTTTCAGTAGTTTAATTTTCTCCTGTTAATTTGTCCTTTTGGAAACGTAATGGAAGTATGCACTTGTTTTCATTGAAATTTCAATAAGATATGTTTTTTCCAAATTGTGTTTTAATTTGCATCATTTTTTTGAGTAGCTGAAATGTAGTTGTTTTTATTTGGAGAATGTGTGACCATAATTGAGTTCCTTGTAGGCCTTATATTAGAAGCATCATGTCACAACTTGATTCATATTTGAAGAAACCTGGAAAACCAAGCAATTTGGGTCGAAACCCACATGTTGATGATAATAGAATAACTCCTACATCGCCTGGAACGAATGAGTTTGAAAATGGCAGTGTAATTGGTCTTGTTATTTGTTAATGGGCCTGCATCAAATGGTGTTGGAAATGGAATTGTGAATGGTCTTGTTAATGGTGTTATGAAAAGGAATCCACCTCCTAGCTTCTTCTGAAATGGGAATGGGAATGGTATCCATGCCTAAATAATATTGAACTGATTGAGTTTGGATTGCAAATCTTTGGTGATTTTATTTTGAGTCATTGTTAGCATCATTTTTTCTTGAAGACTACAATTAAGTATTGCTTGTTCTAAAACTCATAAGAGTACCAAAGCTACAATTTGTGGAATGTTCTATATAGAATATAGAGTGGGGTATCTGAGATGTCGAACTTACCTGTTGGATATGACCACATAATATATATTGTTATAGATTCTTGACTTGATGCTGTCAGGCTACAGGGTATTGGAAAAAAAAATGTTTTATGTTTTTCCCAACTTTTGACAGTTCTTTGTAGTGTCTGCAACTAGTTCTTCGGTGAATGCTAACAAATAGAGAAGAATATCATCTGATCATGACACAATATATGACCGTGTTAATATTGATGTTTTTTATGAAATAATTCTTAGTCCATGAGCTAAGAAAAGAACTAATAATAACACCTGATCATGACATCACAAATGATCGTGGTAATATTGATGATTTTGATGAAAGAATTCTTGCAATATTCAAGGATGCAATGATTAAAACATGTGGAAATGACAACATTTATAAAACTAATTGATCTCATCTCAGAGTGATTCACCAACCACTAAAGAGAGGGATGATACATAAGCAAGATTAGTCATTGGATGAGAAGGAGTACAACTAGGTCTCATTGACAATACCAATGCATGAGCTGACATAAGCACTTTTCATCAACAATTTCAAAGGAAAAATGATTTAGGAAATTTCCTAAGCCTATGATACCAAGTGAGACAAATCTCCATGTAATCATTCTTATCCCAATATCTCACTATGCCATTCATATAACACCTGAATCAATGACATGATGCATTTGTAATCATTGATAAATCTGCAAGAGAATGTAAATTCAAACTCAAAACTTTCATGGGCTTACCTTGATGTGATTTTCATGTACTCTTGTCTAATAATGAAGAATGATTATCCTTCATTCACTTCCACCTTCATAGTGTTGGTCATTGGCCTAAAATTGATGCTTTGAAGAGTAATACAACCATCAGTACCTTAAACATCAATTCATTGATGTAGCATACACCAATATTGCAACCAAGCAAACTTTAAAAGACAAACAAGACAATGTGTGTTGTTATTCATGGTATGGAATAGAGGTTTGCAAGGTAAGTGGTAGTAAAGTATGGGTAATGGAGGTATTTATCCAATCAACAAAGGGGTTTGCATAGCATGCTTTATGGAATATGAAATTCAACCACCATATTTATGAAAGTATAATTTCATTAGAGGAATGCCAATCTCAAGCTAATAGGTTTCCTATGATGTATGCATAGGAACCTAGTGCATAGACCATTTTTCTTTTAGCTTAGCTAAGTAGAGCTCATTTCCATTTCTAAATAATCAATAAGTCTTTTCAAAGAGAAATACAAAATAAACATAGTAGATCCTAAAAGGTGAAGATGCTCAAGTCATGCCAAAAAATGAAAGGAAATAAAAAAATCTTTCCATGACCATCAAACATATTAAAAAAATAATCATAATTATGGAGAACACATTGAGTGTCCACAAAATAACTAAAGGCATATATTAACCCTAAGACCATATGTTTCTCAAATAAATGTCATGAAAAAAAGATGAAAAACATTTTTTTACTCAAAAAAGGTCTTTAACTTTAACCCAAACCCTTGACTCAATGGAAATCAAAATGAATCCAATCATTCCATAACAAAAGGCTCAGTCAAACATCAAATGAGAACTAGAAGCATTCAAGGGCCTAACACATTTTTAACCAAAATAAACACAAAATTCCAAACTTGACAAAATGCTCCAAAATGCAACAAACAAACAAACCATTAAAATTTAACAACATATTAGAGAAAGACATCAAAGAAATTTCATCTAATTGAATGAGCCCATTCTTGCTTAGCGAAATTCTTGTTAAATCAGGTATCTACCTTTTAATACTAGGACACTATCTATGTGAAGAGATAGGTCCCATCTTCATCAAATTCCAACTTCATTTTCTATCACATACAAGAAAGAGACAATGTAATAGTTAAATATCAAAACATCAATCTTAAAATAACTTGCATCAAGAAAATTTGGCTCCAAATTTACAATGAAAAACACAAAATATAAATTATAGAACCTATTTTTACCTGAAATGCATCCGCAAATTGTCATATAGTAATCTTTCTATGATAAAAAATTTCTAACCTACTCCAAAAATAGAGGAAGAATGTATCACAAGAATCACATCATCTGTGCTATTCCATTCACTATTTATTGCACCACCAATGGAACACATATACCGAAATAAGTGTCCCCTAGGCCCTCATATAGATTGGATTAGATCAAATCTTACAATATATCAGTTTCCTAGTTCTCATCTTGGTTCTCATTTTCTTCATTATGAACAATACCCTCTCTAGATGGACTATCAATATGAGCCTCCAAAGAATTATGTTTCCTATCAAGTTCATTAGAGAAACTTGTTATATTGTTTTCTCCCCTTCTATCACAATTTGATCGTCAAAGAGCTAGTGCTCTTTCACATGGAAAAGTGGTAATTTCATACTTTGTTACATATAATATTAAACATATATCCATATGTTTATCAAGCTTGTTCCTCATCTTTGACTTCAAAAATCATAGTGCACTAAACATTCTCTCATCCTCCATTGATCCCAAAATCATGGTTTGACACAAATCCACTAATTTGAAATATTCAGATATGTTTTCCTGTAAGTATTGTCTAGCACCTAAAATAATACATAATCTTCTTGTTGCACCATATTCTAGAGGATTCTCCAAAGCGCGAAATTGATTCCACATTGTTTCAACGAAGCACGTGTCTTGTTGAAACAATTTTGATTGGTCCAAAATACCTTCAACCTATTCTCCATGTATCTCAACCTTCTTGAAAAAGTGGTCCACTAAAGTATTTAATTTTGCCACAAAGTCACATTTTAAAGTAGGTTGACATTTTATATTGTTCCAATATTCAAGGTACACCACATACATGGCCTCCAACAATTCATCTCGAGGGAATCATTCTCTTATCTCCGATGACAATGATTTTGCAATTTCTATCAAGTTGTGTCACATTGAAATGACAACATTGTCGAATAGGTCTCTTGACACATGGCGCTCTTTGGTGGTTCATCCTGTCTTATCAATATAATGAAAAGGAACCATATACCCACACACTTCCATACATAGTATACCTTTTTCATCAAACTTCAAATAATTTTCATTATTTTCTATATCAATGATCATAGTCCAATTTGTAAACCATGTACTTGCGGAAGACTCTAGCATTGTATACAAATTATCCAATGAAAGGCATGCAAATTTTCTTGCATTTGTGTATTCTGCAATATACATTGTGTGACTTTGAGACATTTTCACAAGGACATTCATTTCATCTAGCATAGGAAGAATTCCAACCAATGTTAATAATGTCTCTATGTCAGTTAGTCAAAAGAGAATATCTTGACCTTTATCTACACTGAAGCGATGTTCATATATCAGCCCTAGCAAGGACTGGTACTCACTAAATACTATTTGAGTTGGTCCATTCAATGAAATCCATCTTGTATCAACATCTTTTAATAGATTGTTTCCATTTGTAACACAATCAACAAATTTTTTAAACTCTGAAAATCGTTTGGGACTACTAGAAAAATATGCATAAACCTCTCGTACAAGATCTTCAACTTTTGAAAACGATGGAAAATTGCTTACTATTTTAAATGAAATACTCATCCTATGAGCCATACAATGCATACTCAACATATACAGTGAATTTGATATTTGTAGTCTAACACAAAGGCCATTCCTTTGTCCTTGCATCATTGATGCTCAATCTACTCCAACACATACCAACTTTTTTGCGATCATTAAATGATCCATACCACCACTTTCATTCAAACTATTATTAACAAGTTCATAAAAATTTTCAGCTGTAGAATTCTCCTTCATTTTATGAACCCCAAGTAGATAGGAATGCCTAATATGGTCATTCACCATATAAATACTCATACAAATCCATGAAGTATTATCAATAGTTGTAACCTCATCCAAAGACAATGACAAAAACCTAGCACTTGCAATCTTCTCTTTCATATCATCCTTTTCTACTTGAGCTAGATATTTCTCCCATTCCCAACCAATAGTGAAAGACTAATGAGAATATCAGGGTTACCAGAATCCCCCCCCCCGCTCCATCCTCGGAATCTCGCTCGGAGCGAGTTCATTTAGGAAGATGGCTTGGAAGCGAGCTTCTGAAATTCAAAAGCGTGCTTTTGGATTTCGGAAGCTCGCTCCAGGGTGAAAAAAAGCGCTCCCTGCCCATGAGGAAGTGTTTCACCCTAGAGCGAGCTTCCGAAATCTAGAAGCATGCTTCCAGATTTCAAAATCTCACTCCCAAGCCAGCTTCCTGAGCGCTTCCTCAAAGCTTCCTGAGTGCTTCCGGTGAGGTCCGAACGATTTCGTGTTTAAGAGGAAAAAACACTCATTTTTTTTGTATTTTTGAGTTGAGTTAGAGTGTGGGGTGTGGTTAGGGATGGGTTAGGGAAAAGTGAGGAGGGAATAACATATATTTTCCCCCTCTCATTTCCTCATTGTTTCTATTTGTGTTTGCTTGAACTTGGAGGAGAGAGCAAAGGAAATCTTGGAGGAGCAAAGAGGAGCTTGGAGGAGCTTGAAGGAGAGAACAAAGAGGATCTTGGAGGAGAGAGAAAAGAGGAGCTTGGAGGAGAGAACAAAGAGGAGCTTGGAGGAGAGAACAAAGGCAGCCATATATCACAACTTTCAACTTGCAAGATTCAAGAGCTAAAGAGGTAAGCCCAAACCCCAACTCTCTCATTTCCTTGGGTTAAATTTGTTTATGTTTTTTTCCTCCTCTCCTACTCTTTACCATTCCTTATTATCCCTCATTTTATTGCAGGTTGTTCATATAAAGCTTGATGAAAATGATTTTCTTTTGGTTTATCATTCCATTTTGGTTCTCATGGTCTTGACGGGGACTAGGCATCAAAGGGAAGAAGAGAATGAAGATGAGGGAGGGTTTGAAGATGAAGGAGGGTTTGAAGAGGATGAAGAGAGAAATGAAGGTGGGAAAGATTGATTAACACCCTTGTGGAAATTTGTGACAAAAGTTGACGTAGGGAGAGGTGACGAAACCATTAAATTTTTATGTCCTCATTATTATCATGAAGGAAAACCTTATGCCGGTTCATATACCCGTGTGAGGAGGCATCTTTGTGGTATAATGGAGAGTGATGACAATAAGGGGTCCCTTGGGATTAATGTTTTCCCTAACATATCCAAAGAACATCGACAAATATACATAAAGATAGAGGAAGCTTTACACAGAAATCATGGTAAAAAACAAAAGCTTTGATCTGATGATGCCTCATCTAGATTTGGTGGCACATATCCATCTCCTCGTGGTTGTACAACCTCTACATCTATAAGAACAATAGGATATTTCTTTGATACTAGAGGTAGGGATGAGGTGGATGCAAAAGTGGCACGGTTTCTCTATGCTTGTGGTGTCCCATTCAATGTGCTTTGCTACACCTATTGGAATGACATGGTGAGGGCCATCAATGAAAAATCCCCCCAAGGATACAAGAGACCTAGCTATGAGAAAGCTATAACTGTGTTACTTGACAGGGAAAAAGAAAAAAATCAATCTCGTCTTTCACAGTTTACAAATGAATGGTCTGATGTTGGGGTATCCATTGTATAGGACGGTTGGACAAGTGTTAGAAACCAACACTTGATCAATGTTATTGGTGTTTATTCTAGTGGTGCAATTTTTCTCGCAACACATGACTCATCTTCAATAAGTGAAACTTATCAAAACATTTCAGATCTCTTGTTGAAAACAATTGATGAAGTTGGCCCTTTTAATGTGATTCAAGTAATCACTGATAATGCACCAAATTGTAAGGGAGCAAGTAAAATCATCGAGTGAATGCATTCACACATATTTTGGTCTGGGTAATTGGTTCACACCTTCAACCTATTGGTGCATGATATTGTCAAACATAAATAATGTGGATGGATTAATCAGTTGTACAAGAGAGGGAAGCAAGTCATCAAATATATCACCAGGCATACAAGGGTCAATTACTTCTATAACACTTACTCCATGGTGCAGATACTTAAGATTGCACCAAATAGATTTGTTATCTATTACCTCACTTTTAGGTGCTTATTGAAGGTGAGACAAGCTTTGGCTGGTATGGTGATGAGTGATGAATAGGATGATTTGAGCAATGATAAATAAGGTCCATTAGCAGTCAAGAACATAGTGCTTGACAATCAGTTTTGGACACAGGTTCGGTATGTTTTGCAATTCACGAAGACAATTTATAACATGATCAAGTTTTCAGATTCAGATCGTCCAATCATTGGGGAGGTGTATGAGCAAATGGATAGCATGCTAGGGCCGATTAAAGACATTGTTGAGCCTAAAGATGTCGACATGTATAACCTTATTCATGTAGAAGTGGAAAAACGGTGGGAAATGATAAATATTCCACTACATGCCTTAGCATACGTTCTAACAATGAAATAATATAATGTATCATGGCTTTCAACACCAGCACCTGGTGGTGGGACCAAGAAAAAACCACACCAAGATCTAGAGGTTCAAGTAGGTAGAAATTTTTTCAAACAATTTCTTTATAATAATTTCTACTTATGGTTTATGTTCATTTCAATTTTCTACTTATGGTTTATATTCATAATTCATTTCTATTTATGATAAATTATAATTGTTGCAGGTTATATGAAAGAATTAGACAAATTGTTCCCGGACGAGGAGGAGTGTGACAAGATACGACAACAATTGAGCCAGTACATGCTTGGCCAATGTGCCTTTGGGACCAACCATGCATTAAGAGATCGAGTGAATTTGAGTTCTCTTGCGTGGTAGAACATTTATGGCGGTGGCACTCCACAGCTCCAACGTTTGGCAACACAGGTTCTTTAACACGTGGTGAACACTTCTTCTGTAGAAAGGTGTTGGAGCACCTACAGTTTCATCCACAACGTCAAAAGAAACAGGTTGAATGCAGATCAGGTAGAGAGATTGGTTTATGCTCATTACAACTTGTGATTGTTGTCCCATTACTTTGAGGAGGCAAAGGAGGATAAAAAATTGAAGCATTGGGACAACCATCTAGAGGAGGATAATTTGGAGGATGGGGTAATGCTTTTAGAGAAATTGGAGAATGTTATTTTTGATGATGATGATCATGCTGAGATGCCACCCCTAGCTACTACCCAGTCCTTGGTCCCCCTGTTCAGGAATCTAGTAGAAGGGGCTTCATCTTCATATACTGCACAGTTTCATCCTTCTCAGGCTCCTCCACTACCACCACATGGAGGCACATGTGACAATCGTGTTGGTGGAAGGAGGATGGGATAGTTGTTTGATGTTTCTCTCTTTTCATTACTTTACATGTCAACTAGAAACTAGACTCTAGAGTCTAGTTTTGGACCTTTCGATCTTCATAATTCAGTGCAGATGGCCTATTTTGTAATCATAACTATTTGGTCATGACTCATGTTATTGTTGACAGTTGCTAGATGACTATTTCATTCCATAACTTAATG